>JAFCMP010000050.1:0-389385 GCA_017506865.1 Tribonema minus | reverse complement strand
GGCTGCTGCTGCTGCGTGCTGCTGCTGCTGCTGCTGCGCTGCGGCTGCTGCTGCTGCTGCCTGCTGCTGCTGCTGCTGCTGCGCTGCTGCTGCTGCTGCTGCTGCTGCTGCTGCTGCTGCTGCTGCTGCTGCTGCTGCTGCGGCTGCTGCTGCTGCTGCTGCTGCTGTTGCTGCTGCTGCTGCTGCCTGCTGCTGCTGCTGCTGCTGCTTGCTGCTGGCTGCTGCTGCTTGCTGCTGCTGGGCTGGCTGCTTGCTGCTGCTGCTGCTGCTGCTGCTGGCTGCTGCTGCTGCGTGATGCTGTCTGCTCTGCTGCTGCTGCTGCTGCTGCTGGCTGCTGCTGCTGCTGCTGCCTGCTGCTGCTGCTGCTGCTGCTGCTGCTGCTGCTGCTGCTGCTGCTGCTGCTGCTGCTGCTGCTGCTGCTGCTGCTGCTGCTGCTGCTGCTGCTGCTGCTGCTGCTGCTGCTGCTGCTGCTGCTGCCTGCTGCTGCTGCTGCTGCTGCTGCTGCTGCTGCTGTGCTGCTGCTGCTTGCTGCTGCTGCTGCTGCTGCTGCTGCTGCGCTGCTGTGCTGCTGCTGCTGCTGCTGCTGCTGCTGCCTGCTGCTGCTGCTGCTGCTGCTGCTGCTCTGCTGCTGCTGCTGCTAGCTGCTGCGCTGCTGCTGCTGCTGCTGCTGCTGCTGCTGCTGCTGCTGCTGCTGCTGCTGCTGCTGCTGCTGCTGCTGCCTGCTGCTGCTGCTCGCTGCTGCCTGCTGCTGCTGCTGCTGCTTGCTGCTGTCTGCTGCTGCTGCTGTGCTGCTGCTGCTGCGCTGCTGCTGCTTTGCTTGCTGCTGCTGCTGCGCTGCTGCTGCTGCTGCTGCTGCTGCTGCTGCTGCCTGCTGCTGCTGCTGCTGCTGCTGCTGCTGCTGCTGCTGCTGCTGCTGCTGCTGCTGCTGCTGCTGCTGCTGCTGCTGCTTGCTGCTGCTGCTGCTGCTGCTGCTGCTGCTGCTGCTGCTGCTGCTGCTGCTGCTTGCTGCTGCTGCTGCTGCTGCTGCTGCTTGCTGCTGCTGCTGCTGCTGCTGCTGCTGCTGCTGCTGCTGCTCGCTTGCTGCTGCTGCTGCTGGCTGCTGCTGCTGCTTGCTGTCTGCTGCTGCTGCGCTGCTGCTGCTGCTGCTGCGCTGCTGCTGCTGCTGCTGCTGCTGCTGCTGCTGGCTCGCTGCTGCTGCTGCTGCTGCTGCTGCTGCTGCTGCTGCTGCTGCTGCTGCTGCTGCTGCTGCTGCTGCTGCTGCTGCTGCTGCTGCTGCTGCTGCTGCTGCTGCTGCTGCTGCTGCTGCTGCTGCTGCTGCTGCTGCTGCCTTGTGCTGCCTGCTGCTGCTGCTGCTGCTGCTGCTGCTGCTGCTGCTGCTGCTCTGCTGCTGCTGCTGCTGCTGCTTGCGCTGCTGCTGCTGCTGCTGCTGCTGCTGCTGCTGCTGCTGCTGCTGCTGCTGCTGCTGCTGCTGCTGCTGCTGCTGCTGCTGCTGCTGCTGCTGCTCTGCTGCTGCTGCTGACTGCTGCTGCTGCTGCTGCTGCTGCTTGCTGGGCTGCTGCTGCTGCTGCTGCTGCGCTGCTGCTGCTGCTGCTGCTGCTGCTTGCTGCTGCTGCTGCTGCTGCTGCTGCTGCTGCTGCTGCGTGCTGCTGCTGCTGCTGTGCTGCTGCTGCTTGGCTGGCTGCTGCTGCTGCTGCTGCTGCTGCTGCTGCTGCTGCTGCTGCTGCTGCTCTGCTGCTGCTGCTGCTGCTGCTGCTGCTGCTGCTGGCTGCTGCTGCTGCTGCTGCTGCTGCTGCTGCTGCTGCTGCTGCTGCTGCTGCTGCTGCTGCTGCTGCTGCTGCTGCTGCTGCTGCTGCTGCTGCTGCTGCTGCTTGGCTGCTGCTGCTGCTGCTGCTGCTGCTGCTGTGCTGCTGCTGCTGCTGCTGCTGCTGCTGCTGCTGCTGCTGCTGCTGCTGCTGCTGCTGCTGCTGCTGCTGCTGCTGCTGCTGCTGCTGCTGCTGCTGCTGCTGCTGCTGCTGCTGCTGCTGCTGCTGCTGCTGCTGCTGCTGCTGCTGCTTGCTGCTGCTGCTGCTGCTGCTGCTGCTGCTGCTGCTTGCTGCTGCTGCTGCTCTGCTGCTGCTGCTGCTGCTGCTGCTGCTGCTGCTGCTGCTCTGCTGCTGCTGCTGCTGCTGCTGCTGCTGCTGCTGCTGCTGCTGCTGCTGCTGCTGCTGCTGCTGCTGCTGCTGCTGCTGCTGCTGCTGCTGCTGCTGCTGCTGCTGCTGCTGCTGCTGCTGCTGCTGCTGCTGCTGCTGCTGCTGCTGCTGCTGCTGCTGCTGCTGCTGCTGCTGCTGCTGCTGCTGCTGCTGCTGCTGCTGCTGCTGCTGCTGCTGCTGCTGCTGCTGCTGCTGCTTGCTGCTGCTGCTGCTGCTGCTGCTGGCTGCTGCTGCTGCTCTGCTGCTGCTGCTGCTGCTGCTGCTGCTGCTGCTGCTGCTGCTGCTGCTGCTGCTGCTGCTGCTGCTGCTGCTGCTGCTGCTGCTGCTGCTGCTGCTGCTGCTGCTGCTGCTGCTGCTGCTGCTGCTGCTGCTGCTGCTGCTGCTGCTGCTGCTGCTGCTGCTGCTGCTGCTGCTGCTGCTGCTGCTGCTGCTGCTGCTGCTGCTGCTGCTGCTGCTGCTTGCTGCTGCTGCTGCTGCTGCTGCTGCTGCTGCTGCTGCTGCTGCTGCTGCTGCTGCCTGCTGCTGGTGCCTGCTGATGCCGCTGCCTGCTGCTGGTGCTGCTGCTGCTGCTGCTGCTGCTGCTGCTGCTGCTGCTGCTGCTGCTGCTGCTGCTGCTGCTGCTGCTGCTGCTGCTGCTGCTGCTGCAGCTACTATGCTGCTGCTGCTGCTGCTGCTGCTGCTGCTGCTGCTGCTGCTGCTGCTGCTTGCTGCTGCTGCTGCTGCTGCTGCTGCTGCTGCTGCTGCCTGCTGCTGCTGCTGCTGCTGCTGCTGCTGCTGCTGCTGCTGCTGCTGCTGCTGCTGCTGCTGCTGCTGCTGCTGCTGCTGCTGCTGCTGCTGCTGCTGCTGCTGCTGCTGCTGCGCTGCTGCTGCTGCTGCTGCTGCTGCTGCTGGCTGCTGCTGCTGCTGCTGCTGCTGCTGCTGCTGCTGCTGCTGCTGCTGCTGCTGCTGCTGCTGCTGCTGCTGCTGCTGCTGCTGCTGCTTGCTGCTGCTGCTGCTGCTGCTTGCTGCTGCTGCTGCTGCTGCTGCTGCTGCTGCTGCTGCTCTGCTGCTGCTGCTGCTGCTGCTGCTGCTGCTGCTGCTGCTGCTGCTGCTGCTGCTGCTGCTGCTGCTGCTGCTGCTGCTGCTGCTGCTGCTGCTGCTGCTGCTGCTGCTGCTGCTGCTGCTGCTGCTGCTGCTGCTGCTGCTGCTGCTGCTGCTGCTGCTGCTGCTGCTGCTGCTGCTGCTGCTGCTGCTGCTGCTGCTGCTGCTGCTGCTGCTGCTGCTGCTGCTGCTGCTGCTGCTGCTGCTGCTGCTGCTGCTGCTGCTGCTGCTGCTGCTGCTGCTGCTGCTGCTGCTGCTGTGTGCTCTGCTGCTGGGCCCTATTGATATTTCTGGAAGATGAGACGCGGCTATTTGGGAGGCGCGAACAGTCAGAATAAAAAGCTCAGCAACACACAGGCATAGACAGTAACAAAGGAGCCGCCGCTGGCAACAGCACCTCCTATACAGCTGCTGATACCATGAGCATCGCTTGCGCGCCCACTGGAGGGCCAGCGACGGACTTCACTCTACTACTTCCAGCTGGAGTTGAGGATGAGCGCTAGCCGTCTATAGCGCGAGCGAGCACCTGCTGCTATGCTGATGCTGCCGCTGCGTGAGCAATGGTAAGTATATTGGCGAAGCATTTTACGGCGCTAGCTGCAGCTGACGTGTGCCAGTTCGCTTGCAAGCACCTATTGGCTTCACCGTGACAGTGCTGCAGCAGGAGCGCGCTTATGACAAGAAGACTACCAGCGATAGGCATTTGAAATGCATGGCTGGTGCAGTTTAATGCGCGTGGTTGACTTGCTGACCCAGCCTACTTCGTTCGCGAAAGCTTACATGGGAAAGCCAGGAAAAGCTTACATACGACGTAGCCGATGCCGCTGTCAACGTGAGTAAACAAGTTCAGTGTTGCAGCTGGTGGGCGCCGATGGACTAACATATAAGCATTACACTGCTGCTGCACCTGTGCAGCTGCCACATGTGTAATCAGTGGTTTTGATGCCTTCGCAAAAGCCCCTTAGATCTCGTTGCAAATGCATGTTTGCTGTAGGCTCGTTCCTCAAGGGTAGCGCTTTCCAGAACAGGGCAGCTTGTTAAAGCACATGCGCATGGTGCGGAAGCACGCTACCACGTGATGCGTTGAGTCCCTTGACACCATGCTTCAACAAACACTCATGCATGGCCACGAACCTAAGCTGCGCCACGCCGTCGCCGCTACACTATGGCAGGCTGCGGGCGAAAGCGGCAGCAGTGTGAGTACCTACTGGACTGGGGGCTGCGGTGCGGCGCACTGAGGCGGCGGCGCTGCCGGCGGTACGCGCGGCGGAGACGGCGGCCGCCACCAATGCTGCCGCCGCCAAGGCCGCCGCCGCCAAGGCCGCTGCCACCAAGGGTCCTGGTGCACTCAACCAGTAGGCGCCGCCGCCGCCGTAGACGCCGGCGGAGTTGGCGCCGTGCAGCGCGGCGGCGTGCGGCGCGTCGGTTATGTCGTGGCACTGAGCATGATGACTGACTTGCACTGCAACGGTTGCCAACCTGTGTGTTCTGTCCTGTGCTTGTGCAAGTATGTAGTACCAAAGGCGCAGAGCCTTGCCATTCTCCTATCCTCTGCCCAATAAAGTGTGCAGCGACAAGACATCAGGAGGGAGGCGCATCTATGAAGGGCTTCTCAAGCACACCATGTTCATCGGCTGTCCTGTGTTCGCCATCGAGACCGGCTGCGGCATCGCTCACCAGCACCAGCTTGCGCTCTGCAGAGTTGGCGTCGCGCAGCTGTAAAGCTATCTGAGTCTGCATGGACGGACAGCGGGGTTCAACTCCTCAATGCTGAGGACAACACCGCTGGCGGTGCCACCATGGACGGCAGCTACGGTGCAGCAGCGGCGGCACCGGCGATGCCGCGGCCAGCAACAGAGCGATGGTGTACTGATGGCAAGCGATGCCTTGGGTTACAGACTCCGGCACCAAGCACGCAACTGACACTACTACAGCAGCATGTACCGAATCCCAGTGCCGGCAGCTGGTGATTCAAAACACGACATTGCAAGCTGCACTTGCTCCCGACCCTGCAGTCAATCTAAAGGCTGGATTGTACCACGTCAGGCCATGTGCGTACAAATGCTTTTGTTGTCGTGTTGCTGCTGCTTTTGCAATCGGCTGCTGCTACTCGCAAAGCGTGCATCTTCAACTGCGAATTGTACCTCAGTACACAACTGTTACACCGCAGCAGGGCACGGCACGGTGGTGATGAGTTTCAGACAAAACTGCTCACTTGCTCACTGTTGTTAGTCACTCTTGCAGTGATCACTATGCATGCACTTCGCCCAACCCGTTTTGCACTTGAACAGACCAGGGACCATGCTGCCTCCATGACCAAAAGCATGTGTAAAAGTGCTGATTTGCAAGATCACATCAAAGTTTGGCACCCAACGGCACCAGGGACCATGCTGCCTCCATGACCAAAAGCATGTGTAAAAGTGCTGATTTGCAAGATCACATCAAAGTTTGGCACCCAACGGCACTCTAACTTGTTCAAGGGGCTTTGTCATTACATGCCTGCAGGCCTTCAGGCAAACGAAAAGACGTACTTGAGTTGTAGCTACTGTTGAACATGTACTTCAATGTAAGTATTTTTGTACATTGGCAGCGTTCGTTCCGAGCTGCATTGGAAATACTGAAGCTTTTGGGGCATGCAGAAATATGTTGTCATGTGGTGCAAGGGTAGCAATACGTACACAAGAATGCGACATGCATCAACGTAAATGTTCATTGATTGTATGCCAGATGGTGCGTTGGAGGAGGTATTAACTGTCAAGCCCCAGCCAAACTACTAAGCACCATCAGCATGTTGAACCGCAGACTATGGCAATGGCTCAAAAACTTGCATTGTCGCCTGCAGGCAAGCGGGCCCTGCAGCAAAACTCCCTCTCCGCTAGCTTGAGGACTACCTGACAGGAGAGGTTGTGCGAAGGGCTGTTGAACAGTTGACAGCGCCGCCACTGCTGATTGGGGCAGTGTTCGCTGCTGCAGCAGTGGTGCTGCTGTCGCGTCATGCGGCGCGCGCGCTTCCCCCCGGTCCCCCCCCGACGCAGTGCCGCTGCACTCCGCCACACTGCTGCCGTCGCTTGCCGTGACGCCTGCGTCGTTGTTACTGCTGATGGGGGCACTGCTCGTTGTAGCTGCGGTAGCGCCACCAGCACTGTGCGCGTTGCTGCCGCGCACAACTGCGGCGCGCGCATTCCCCCCTTGTTGCTCTCCCCGCCCCCTCCCCGCCGCGCAGCCTCACTGCTATCCGCCATGCCGCTGCCTACGCTTGCCGCAACGCCGCGTGAGTTCATCTGCTGCCCACTCCTCTCAATGTACCTGAGTCCGTCACGCAGATAATTCCCAGACGTCTGCGGCTTCTGAGTCATCAGGCGTCCCAACAGTACAGCAGCTGCTGAGCATCGCACCTGCAACACTTGCGGCCAATGCTGTGATGATGCTCAGCACATTCGATGCGCTGCTGCACCCGATGACTGCAGTGACGCTACACGACGGTGGCGTAGATGTGCAGTCATACCAGACAACACAGGGCCTGGCAGTGGACGGCGATGATGTGGCGGCACATCTTGCCTCCATCGACGCCAACATCACAGCGCTCAATGTCACCACGGGTGTTACAGGGTTGGTTGATGCATTGCAGACAGCAGCTGCTGCCGGCGGAGGTGGCATATCAAGTCTGATGCCCGAAATGGCCGGGTATGAGGCGCTGCCTGACTGTGAGGTGCCAGACGAGTTCAACACCGTTTTTGACCCACACCTCATGAGCTACGACGTCGCAAATGCCACATTTGAGCCCGCTGGTCCAAGGACTAACGCGCTAGGTGAGGTCGTGGAGCGCACCACGTCCATGTTCAGGGTCGCAGGCGAAATTGAGAGTACAGGCGCAGAAAACTTTGGTACCATGGTGCAGCCTTTGCTGAGCAGGGGCATTGATGCAGCACAAAGCTACAATCCTGTGGTCGGACGCCTCGGCCAGAATATGACTGCGTATTACGACGGCTCATTGCAGGCCAATTGCACGGTGCGGGCCGCTGAGCTCGTGGCGCACAAGGTGAACGGCGCGCGTTCATTTCGCCACGACCCTATCAGGGCGCTCCGTATGAGCGCTTTGAAGGTACTTGCTAGTGCACAGAACCGCCTTCGCGCACCGCTTGTGGCGTGCAGGCCGCTCGTGTGGTCACCGCGCGCAGCGTTCATGTGCTGCAGGCGCCTCAGCGCGCTTTGAAATCCATGATAGCTGCCGCGCGGCGCCATGTCAAGCCGATGCCGTTGTTGCGTGCAACAGCGCGCTCACATGACCAGTACAATCACCAACTTTGTGCCGAGCACAAACTATGTTGAGGCGAGCAAAAAGCTTTGCGCCATACGGAACTGGGTAATGAGCGCCCCCATCACGCTCTCAAGCAAGACGCTTGCCTCACCGAATGTCACGGGCGTCTTGACAGTCAATGCAAATGCTCTGGTTGCTAGCGGCAATTATTTGCAATTCAGCACGTCCGTGGGGGCGCCTGGTACGAGCTCCGGCACGCGCTTGAGGTTGTATCCGACTGGAGGTGTGAGCACGCTGAGCACTTCAGACTATGGCATCGGTGTAGCAGGCGGTACAATGTGGTTGAACACGCACGATACCGCATCTTTCTCGTTGAGAGCTAACAACGTGGCGCATACTACAATGACCTCCACGGGTGCCTTGAGCTGTGGCTCTGTCACGACGTCCGGCGCGGTGTCATGCGCATCGCTCAGCACCACGGGGGCGGTGAGCTGTGGCAGCCTCAGTGTCTCTGGGGGCGTAGAGGGTGTTGTGGCCGTGTCGGTCCTTACAAACCTGCCAATGCCTCAGTATTCAGGTGCCCTCACCGATGGGGCACTGGTTTATACATCGATGGGAAAGGCGTGTACTGCTTTCTCGAACTTTGCACAGGTTCAGACAGTGCAAACCTTCTGCCGGTGCCGAAAAAGGGGACGGCGTACATCACGCCAGAGGGCGATCCATAGGTTGGAGGAGACCTCAACAGGGGTCAGCAGCTGATCTCATATGTATGACGTGTGCTTCACCGTAACTTCAGGCTTGACATATACACCATACCTCAGGCAAATTCAGATTGGCAACGATACTTTGTGGATCGCTGTGCACTGCATCACAATAACGCACCTAACAGCATCTTACTAAAATAAGATATTGCACCACAACCACAGCAAAACATGCTCAATGCAACTGCTATCCCAGGCTGTACTTACACGTCAGGAACGTTCTCGATACCCTGGGCCAGTGTGTCTGCCATTACCACGAACGATGGAAGTCCGAGTGACTCGTTCGAAAGACTCGTGTTTACTCTACTCATGGTCATGTACGAGAAGCAGAACGCAGGCACGTTCTCTCAGCCCGTACTCGGCGCTGAAATCGCCAATGTGTCCATCTCAGCAGGTTTGTGGGAGACTAGCCTTAACCAGTGGAGCGACCGCACCATACATTCGTTCTTGGCAAGCTTTGACCTGGGCAGCAGCTCCGCACCACTGCTGACGAGCCGCAACTCGGTCACAAGCGTCTGAAAGCTTTTTAAAATGTCAGTCAGCTTGTACAGTGCAGTCATGCCGAGCAGTGAGGCCAACGCCGTTGTCCAGGCGGCTCAGAAATCTGATGCCGAACTGGCAAAATTGCCTGATGAAGACCCTGAGTACGTTAAGAGAGCTTTCCGACTGTCATGCATGCGCTTCAGGGACCAAGAGGACTTGCTGGAAGAAGTTGGGGACTCACGGGTGTACACATGGTATGGCCGGCCTGTGGTGACACGCGACATAATGATTGCTGATGATGTCATCCTTAGCGAGTGGAGTGATCACATAGGCGTTGTTAGCCTGGGCCGCGACAAGCTGTTTTCGCTACTGAAAGCCAAGTACTGGTGCATCAGCCTGCCTGTGTCCGTCGCCAAAGGCGCAGTTCACTCGCGGCCGTACGTTCCCAAGCGGCCGGGCGAGCGCTTGCAGGCCAACTGCACCACCATCAAGCGCAAAGAATGCAACTTGCTACTGACGGTGGTGGACATGTTCAGCAGAAGATGTTGTAAAGATGGGCAAGGCTCAGACATCACAGGCGGTTGCAGCGATGTTTTGAGTCAATGCTTCCTGACTTCAACTGCAAGGTGTCTACTGTAAAGACGGATATGGGTCGCGAGTTCCTAGGGCCAGAATTTCAAGAAATGCTGGTAAAGCATGACATCACCCACGTCAAAGGGCAGCCCCACATCCCACGGGCCAAGGGGGGGCAGAGCGCGCAAACGTCACCATCAAACGCATGATAACGAGCGCCGAGGACCAGCTCAACAGCTGAGAGAGCACATCATTCACACGCGCCGTCAGGCTTGCGCTCAAGGCATACAATGATGCGATGTGCGTGCAGACGAGGTTCACACCCAATCAGTTGAACTACGACCAACTGCCTCCACAGATTTTGAAGGCAGTGCGCGACAAACTTGTAGCCAATGCGCAGGGCACCAACCCCAACAAAAAGTACCAACCCCTTCTTAAACCTGGTGACAAGGTGCGCGTCGACTACTTGCTGTTTGGGCAGGTGCGGGCAAAGGGGGATGGCATAAAGTACACTGCGGCCGCGGCGCTTGCAAAGCAGGGCAACAGCAGTTACAAGCCGAGCCATGAAGAATTGGAGTCGTGATATTTATACGGTCAAACAGTTTTTTGCAGCAAGCAACAGCGCTAGCCTGGTGGAGGATTTGCACATGGAGCACACCGGAGCCGTCAAACCATCAGGTACACGGTTCCCGCAAGGGAGACTGCAGCTCATTGAGACGCCGCGTGAGTCAGACGCTTGAGCTCCTCAGTGGCCAATGCGAGCTGCTCACTCAACGTGGCAGACTCATCAGTCAGCTGGTTGAGACGCTGCGTCATGCAGCCCACCCCGCGCAGCACGGCTTATATGCTGCGCACCGACGTCGCTGCCAGCGAGTTGAGGAGGTCCTCCACGGCCAGCATCTTGCGCCGCTTGGCGGGCGGCTGCTGCGGCTCTTCGGGCCAGCTAGCTCGCCCGGGGTCAGCGCCGGCTCCTGCAGGAGTCCATTCATGTACTACTAGCACCTGCCGCTGCGGCTGCCGGCGTTGTGACCGAGACGCTCTGTCAGACGCAATTTCGGCGTCCCACAGTTGGTCGTGGGACTCGCCCTCGGCGTCAGTTGAGCCCAATAGCGCCAGATGCCACGCGACGTACACCTTGCCAACTTGAAGGCTGCAGCTAGTGCACTGCCATGGCTGTAGCCACTAGACTGCATGTGCTCAATGACATGAGCACCTGGTCCAGCAGAGCGGCTGTGCACCCAGATGCTCAGGCTGTCAACGCAACGCATCGCGTGTCCTATATGACACGACTGCACTGTGACAGACTGAGTCACTGTGCCACTACAGGTGTGGGCACTGTGGCATGATGCACGTACCTCTGTGATTCGAGTGGGTGAGACAGCTCTGCAACCTGCTCCCGTATACTAGTAGCACATGTATCATATACAACCCCGTCCCTTGCCCTCCCTGAATGTTGCCAAGGTGGACGCTGCTGATCCATGAATTCTGTACTTTTGAATTCTGTACTACTTAGTAAGGCGTGGTGCGCCATCTGCACATATACAACAAATCCGAGCTTACTGCCTTGTACTCTGCACACTGTCAGACCTCGAACACGGTGACTGCACCGTGTGACATGAGGCGTATCGTGACACACAACTTGAAGCAGCATGTTGCCTAGTAGGCACATTGAGGGCCCCGACAGCTATGCATAGGAGCTGCTGTGCTGGCAGTTTGAGAGCATTGCCGCGCTAGCACTCTATTCAGCCATGCCTGTTCGCACTTTGCTGGATGTATATAACGAAACGCAGCCTGGGCGAGTGCACCCATCCCCCCAGCCGCTACTGCTCTTCAGGTAAAGAGGATCCGGATTAGGAAAGGAATAAATAATTTGCCGTTTTGCGTTTCGTAACTGAAAACGGAAAAAGTGCGCTCCGTGTGTCTGCCGAGGCGGAGGTCGGCAGGGCAGCGAACACACATAGCGCGTGGCCCACCATGAGTCGCTGCCGGGGTTTTAGTGTTGCAGGCGCTACAGCAGCTGTATTTCTCGTTGCTGTAGCATATTCCAAGTGGCCGTCGCGAGATGCAGCGACGACCGCTCCAGCGAGAGCACTAGTCCCTGACTTCAGTGTGCCACATCTCGCCTCGCTGGGCGGTCCATCCCTAGTCCCCGATTTCAGTACCTCAGACAGCTCCTCCGAGTCAGCGGCCCGTCCGGAGGCGTTTATTAACTGCGGAAATTGGCAAGAGTCTTACATGACCTTCCACAGGCGCACATTAGCGGGGGAGCTGCCCCCTCGCTACCTGGTATCTGTTGCGGTGGAAGCCGGGCTGGCGGATCGCCTAGTGGGCACTATAAGCGAGTTTTATCTTGCTTTGCTGTCTGGACGAGCGTTTCAAATCACCAACGCTGGTCAAAGTACCCCCCGCATGGAGTCAGCGTACGACGCGCCGTATGTGAATTGGACTCGCGGTGACGACGACCCAGCGATTCTGACAGAGCATCTGCTAAAGGCCTACAAGGTACAGCTACTGAAGAGTAGTTGGGGAAATGCACATCTTGTGACGGAGTGCCAGGCGCTCAAAGTGCTGGTACGCATTTTGCAGATGAAATGTGCCAGTCCTTGTGCATGAAGTTGAATATGAAGGGGTCGGACTCAAGCACCTCAGTCATGAGTATACTGGAGTCGGCCCATATGCATATGCATCACATTGCGATGCCTTCTTGCAAAGCAGTCACTGCGCAGTCTCGCCAGCTGAAGCCGCATATTATTTTGCCAGCATTCTGCATATATGCAACTGCCAGCTAGCACAATCTCAGGCCGATGGCACAGGCCGCTGCAGTCAATGTTTGTAAGCCGCGACAATTACGGCGCAAGACCTCTGGATTGGATGCGCTTACTAATAACTCCAACTGGCACATTGAATACACAACTTGCGCATATGGCTTCAACAATAGCTTGAAAAAGACAACGGCGGCTGTCAACCTTAGACAGTACTCCGCCTGCCTGAAGCAGCAACGTGCTGGCCTATCATGGCTATCAGACATCATGCATGCCAGCTGCAGCGGTTGTCCAGCTGCGTCACGGTGTTGATTGGCAAACTGTGCGCATGCTGTTCGATGAGCTGCAGATCAATAGTCTCTGAGTCATCAATACTATCATACGATTCGTTGCTGCTACCACAACATCAGCATTGAGTGCTTCGCTTCAAGACTCTTGAAGCTCCTTGCTGCATTGGTTTTCTCTGCGTGCCCTCTGTCATGCGCTGCAGGGTGAAAGACAGTATGCCACAAGTGGAGCGGTTGACACAGCAAAGTACTGGAGCATGTTCTTGGTGAACCAACTCAAAGGAAATGATTTCTACGCTACACAAGACCTGAGGGAAGTTCCAGAGGGACATGCGGATGCGGAGACGGTGTTTGTGTCTTCCAACCGAGGGCGCGTTTTCCAGCTCTTTGATAACCCCTACCACAAGGAGGTGAGCTGCATCTTGGTGATGATCAGCGCAGCATGCCTGTGTTGGCGCATATTGTAGTACATATGCCTGCAAGAGGGTGCTTGTAAGGCGCAAGTAGTATACTATATGTAGTACGGACGCATCAGTCTGTGATGCTTCAAGTGAACCGTAGCCACAGTGCATCATGATGAGGTTGTACTACCAGTACACTGTGTGATGATTTGATATATGACCATATTCGTCACGGTGGGGCTGCCATAACAGTTTAACAACTGTTACAGACTCAGAGTCTGAAGTAGCAGGTAGTACTACAATTACTGTAGGAGCACCAGTGCTGCAGCCTCAGGCTTATAGGGCGGTCCTACCTGCACCCATCCTCAACATCATGCTATTTATACTATAGGCAGTCATGATGTTGCAGTTGCGCAGATACACTTGAAGGAGCTATGTTTCCTCGTGGTGCCATCAGTGTCACAGCGGCATCAGCCATGTGCAGGTCGCTGCACGTGGCACTTAGTCTGGCAGCTGGGGATTGTGTTCTTCTGCTCTTCAGTGACAATCTCAAACGCGTTCTGCCGCACTGACAGCCTGGCAGTGCGGCTGGATGATTGCCGTACACTGTGACAGTACTTCACATTTGAGTATTTGAAGCTTCAAATCTGCAGTGGTCAAACCTGCTGAGTCAGTGCTGAAGATCATCCTGTTGCCATCATAATGACTCATCGGATTGGCAACTTGAAGTGAATGAAGGGCAGTTGAGTGACAGCGACTTTAAAAAAAATGATTTTTACTACTTCGGAGCCACTACGTTGTTTTACAGTATGAGCAATCATTCACACAGCCTACATGTACTACTACTAGTACGGTACAGTATCACATGACTGCTACATCATGAAGCACTGTGCACGTATACTGAGCCTGTTCTTTGCTTTCATGCCCGCAGCAACTGTACATGATGGGGCTGCGACCGGACACCGCATTTGCTTGCGCATTCCATTTCCTGTTCCGACCAAACAGTGCGGTGGAGGAAGCAGTCAAGCAGGAGGTGGAGCGACTGTCGAGCACTGATGACACTGTGCTGAAAATAGCAGTGCAGATAAGGATGGGGGACTCCGTGTTCGACCCAGAGCGGGATCAAAAGAGAGCAGAGAACACGCTGAAGGCATCGGAAGGGTTTGTGGAGTGCGCCAAGCAGATAGCTGCATCGAGGAGATCCCCCAAAACTAGCAAGGTGCGGTTTGGCTTATGTGTAGGTTGTGATGAACTGTGGTGTCGTGCCGTAATGATTGCATTGTGGACTCCTCAGCGATGACAAGTAGGTTGAAACTGGCAGCATAAGCACTGCATATACAATCATGATGCCACAGTGATCAAGATGACATGACATAGCGCCGTTTCAGTGACCTCGACCTCTTAATGAAAATCACAGCCCAACACCTGCCACAATTGCAGAGTTTCCATCGCCCCCCGCCCCTCCCCCTCAGGCTTCCTCTGAAGGGGGACGTGTGCTATCATAGTTAACCAATCTCAACAGGCTATTGGCATGCTCATTGCTAGGGTTAGGGTTCGCCTTAGGTACGTAGACAGACTACATTCACTTCAAGCAGCACACTCTTCTGTTGCATCCAAGTTGGTCACCTTGATGTCTGCCTCTGCCGGTGTGGAGCAACAGCTATCTACGTTGCGACAGGCACCGATACTTAGTAGGTTATTTGCAGCGTCAAGCTGAAGTTGCATGCGCGCCCTCCCATTGAGGAGGCGCCCGTGGCGGCATGGTCCACAGCTGCTGCAACAACGCATTGCTTTGACTTCAAGTTCTGACCGCTTCTAGTAATACCACGGTACGGCATGCTATTCTGAATCTTGCACCGTCAGCAACAGAGTAGTTAGCTGTCACAACAGAATTGCATTGCGTGCATAGTGTTGCTGCAGTAGGCAGGTAACGGCAGCTGCCTTGCTGTGCTGATGTGTCACGGGCCGCATCTCGTCGTTAGCCGCGGCTTCCGCTCAGAAGATAGAGTGTAACACAAAAGCAGCAGCCAGCCAGCCAGTGGCATCAAGCATCAGTGAGGTGTGCACAATGTCAAGTGGCTGCCAGCACCTGGTCATCGGCCGCGCTGTCACCGTGACCTTCAGGAAGCTTGTTGTGCAGGTGCGGTAACACCTCTCACGTGCGACGTTAATCAGTTGGCATATGCTCTGTAGCCTCTGACACCTCTGGTGCAACATCATGATACATGCACCATGTCGTGCCATGTTGACAACCTCTTTGTCTGGAAGCAACTGTCACACTGGTGCAATCAAAGCAGGCGCAGTGACTGTGCCTTTGCAAGTATGCGGAGGTGAATGCGCTGCTGTATGTCCCCATGCACCAACTTGAGGGTACAATCTTGCCCGCCCTCTCCCCCTGCACGTCCCCAACGCAATGCCGCGGCGGTGCCCGCCCCCTGCAGGTGCTGTGGTACGTGGCGTCTGACTCAGAGTTCCTGCGCGCGCACCTGCTCAGCGAGTACGGCGCCGACACGATCGTCACCAACAGCGCCAAGAGCATCCACACAGACTGCAGCCACATCATGGCGGGCACCAACTGCACCGACGACGCGCTCGCATCTGCCCTGGTCTCCGCCGCGGGCACGATTCTGGCAATGTCAATGACGGACTACCAGGTGGTGACGCAGAAAAGCGGTTTTGGGCGTGTTGCAGCGTGGCTCAGCTTGCGGTGGCACAGCGTGTATGCAATCGACCCTCATGACACCTCCGGTGAGGAGCACCAATGCGGGACCGCAGACTATGAGCTGCTGGAGGCTAGCGCGGCACGCTGGTCTGGCATATAGACCCAGCACAACATCTGCCAGCACACAACAAGCTTCACATAGAAGTATCATAGTCTACAGTCTCGATGAGCAAGGGGGGGGGGGGGGGTCAGACCCAGCAACTTGATAGCGCGTGTCCGGTGTGTTCGTGTGGATGTGTGTTTCTTGACGGTTACTTCTGCCCTTTGACGGTTACATTTTGATTTGTGTGTGTCTAGAAATATTCACTCTCGTAAGCCCAGCACCCACGGTCTGACGATGCCTCCCAGCCTGCTCTGCTGCCTTTGTTAGTGCGCAACACCGCGGTTCTAACAAAGAACGTGTGCGTCCCTGATTTGTTGAATTGGTGCTACTGAGAACCGCTCATGAGTCTCTAGGGTTGCCAAAACAATGTTATTGAAAAAATACGGTCAACGGTATTTGTAGCGTAAACCATGCTGATCTTGACCACAGTTTTGGGTGCCCTGAGGTTCATCTTCGGGCTTACTGTGCCAGACGCAAAAATGGTATCGAAGTTCTCCAAAACCTCAATGGGCAGGAGTTTAGGGTCAAATTACGGTACGATTTACGGAGTATATTTGTAAAAAAGGTACGGTTTTGGCAACCCTACTCATGACCATTTTACGCTTCCATATCGCTGGTCTTGAGCACCTGAGCGTGTTAGGTTATGTGCATCATAACATTTGGTGGCCTGCAGGCATGCATGCACACTGTAAGCAGCTGCTGCTGTCACAGTTTCTCGTGCAGGGCGTAACAAAACTGTACACATTGTGATGCACAACATTCATTGTCTTGTCATGACAAATTGTTGCTCTTGAACAATACTGAACAGGGTTATCCTAGTCCCCAAGAGTGCCTTGTTGTCCGATGCTGTAATCTGCTAATGGCAGTCCACCCTCTCTTCGCCCCGACCGCCATTGAAGTACCTGTTCGGGGGCACATGGAGGAGGATGTAGGGGAGGACCCCGAGATGCCATTTGGCGGCGGTGGCGTTTGAGTGGTTGTCGTTGCGACACTTTCAGACTGTCATACGACATGTAGATTCCTTACAGCTAGGTGCCAATCATCTGGGCTTTTTCGCGCCCTGAGCGAGAATTAATAAAAAGTACCTGTTCGCGCCCTGAGCGAGAATCAATAGAAAGTACCTGTTATCGTTGGCAAACCGTACGCCTTGATGCACTACGGACAGAATTCGAGCATGTGCAAGCTGATGCTGTTGCAGCAACTCTGTGCCGTTTCAAAAACTACTGTTACATAGATGCCTGACTGACTGATCCAGAGATGTTCAGGCACTACATACATATAATATGCCATAGTTGCACGTGAGCGTGCATGCCATGTGGAAGTCGTGGCCTGTGAGGCTGCCAGCTACATGTGTGCCGCACCAGCAGCACCAACAGTGGCGCAGGCATCATGCATGTACCTACTTGATCTGAAGTTGCCTACAGCTCTGCTACCTGTTCAAAAGTAGTGAATCTATGTGTACATTCCCGCCCCGAGATGCCATTTGGCGGCGGCGGCGTTTGAGTGGTTGTCGTTGCGACACTTTTAGACTGTCATACGACATGTAGATTCCTTACAGCTAGATGCCAATCATCTGGGCTTTTTCGCGCCCTGAGCGAGAATTAATAAAAAGTAGGGGAGGACCCCGAGATGCCATTTGGCGGCGGCAGCGTTTGAGTGGTTGTCGTTGCGACACTTTCAGACTGTCATACGACATGTAGATTCCTTACAGCTAGATGCCAATCATCTGGGCTTTTTCGCGCCCTGAGCGAGAATTAATAAGAAGTACATTCCCGCCCCTCTGCCCTCGACCTGCAGCCCAAGGTAGGCAACGTCTGCAGTGACATCTACTAGTAACCATCTCGTTGCGTGGTATTCTGTGCGGGTGGTGAACTGTATCCAGATACAACCGGCATCATAATTATGCCAGGTGGCACAGCGTATATTGGAGGCAGTCACTGTGATAGAAGCATGCACCAACCGTGTGGCACTGTATGCGCAGCCTACATGCACCCTGTGACAGATGGTGCTTGTGGGTATGACTGGCATGTGGATGACTGATGATTGACCACACGCACCTGACAACAGACGTAGCATATGCATATGCCTGGCTGTGCACTATTAAAGTAGGTCTACGCTATCAACACATCAGAACCAGCCCTGCTTGAGGCCTGCCAGCAGCAACTCTGCATATCATGGAGCCTCCTCTTCTCTCTCCTCAGAATTGACACAGGAGCATCAGAGAATTGTGTTTCTCAAGTGCGTTGGTGTTGTGCTCAAAATTTGGCAAGCAGATAATCTACCAAACAAAAGTAGTGAAGGCATGGTGAAGATCATTGCATATGAAAAACGTGTTTCAAAGTACGCTTCTGCATGGCTTACTGCTGCTAGTAGTAGCATGTTAGCAGCTACATCGATCAAATCAGTACCTTGCGCGCTACTGCAGCTTGTTTCAGCCCGTTGAGTGCACACTTCGCCGTTTCAAACAATGCGTTAACCGCACTCAACTTCACGTCTGGAAAAAACGGAAAAAAGTGAAAGGCTTGCTTGGCGGCAGCGGCAGCTGCAGCTGCACTTGGCCTGCTTGTCATGGTCGACATCGACACCTTCGGCAGCTTTTCCTCTCATCTGGAAGCGGACCGCCATCTCCACCTCATGCACCATGATGGTGACTACGATCAAGACGAGCTCAATCTGAGCGATACTATCTTGAACGAGGCAGACGTGCAGCACATCGCCGACAGCCTCAGGCACACTGATTGCACACAGCACGCTCTAATTCTGCGAGGTTCACAGGTCAGCGCTTTGATGCAAGAAGCATCAAGTTGAAGTCTGATGTGTGCAGTTGCCAGTTGCCAGTTGACACCGGGCTTACTTAGTCGTTGCTGTTTATCGTCATCGCAGTTCACATTCATATTTTATCTTGCCTTTCAGACGTGCCAGCTGGTGTTCGCTGTGCTGAGCAGGTCAGCGCGGAGGGCGCAGCAGCGCTGGCGGATGCGCTGCGAGTGAACGACTCCATTACCACCGTGAGCCTGGAATGGAACAGCATTGGGCTTTTTGAGAGTGGGCTGGAGAGCTTGGCCAGTGCTTTGGAGCTCAACAGATCTGTTACCACCCTTGATTTACGCAACAATTGCATCAGGTGGGAGGATAAGTTTGGCTCCATGAGCTCACGCCAGGATCCACATGCCAATTCGAGTATAGCCACATCAGCACACAGCGCTGTGCTGCAACCCTAAACACTGCTTTCAAGCATAGGGTAATCTGCCTCCGTGCGCTGCTTTTGCCATCGCACATTGCTAGCGCGACAGGCGACTTCTGCGCTGCCTGCACTCCATCGCCGTATGATTTCCGCCATGTAGTGCAGCACTCAATTACTACATCTTTGCTCTCCTGTGTGCACAGAACCAAGGTGCGGTTGCCATAGGCAGCACTCGTGTCGGCAAAGCGCTGGCGCACAAGCTTGTGCCCTACTATTGCCCCTGCCTAGTAAGGAGCAGCATGCGAGGAATGCACGCCAAAACTTTGACCGTCCTTGCGCATGCTCCCCAAGTGCATGATTGTAAATAACATTTAGTACCATACTCCGCTCTTTGTCATCAGCCCTGCTGGCGGCAGAGCCCTGGCGCGCTGCCTTCGGTCCAACACCACGCTGCGCTCCCTGGACCTGCGGTGGAATGAGCTTGGGAATGACGGTGCTCGCGCTCTGAAGGATGCCCTGAACGTGAACACGACGCTGGAGTCGCTGCTGCTTGCTGGCAACAAGGTAAATTCAATGACCTGGTGTATCCGCAATGTGCTGATACTGCTGTCCATTGCAGTTGGTCAGCTATTTTTGTCTGCGGTATCACCCGGTCTAGCCCTGCGATATGCTGGTGTCCTGACCGCGTCGACGGTACTTATATACCACAGCGGTCACAACAGATGCTGAGTGCAGATGCTGATTGCACGACTATGCAATGCTGATGGTGGGTGATGCTGTCGGACAGGCTGGTCTTAAGTGCCTGCAGATACATATGTTATTATTTGTTTAGGCGTTCCTGCGTTACATGCACATGGACACACAGCATGACACCAGCTAACAACAGCACATGCTGTTGGTCTGTGCCAACGTTGGGTGAACCCTAGGCTGGAAGAATGCACCGAGACCGTCCTCAACCATGCTGTCCCTGTGCGAGCGTGTGAACATTGAGGGTTTAGGGTTAGGGTTAGGGTTAGGCGACGAGCATCAAGAGCTTATTGTGCACCATGCGTGTTCTGCTTGCTTGTTTACACAAGATCTGCCTTGCATCCAGGCAATGCTCTGCTTGACAATAGTATTACCTCAAATATGCCACTGGTGGACCCCGCATGAAAAACGCAATCAGCGCTCAGCAACAGTGCCGGCTCTCCATTTTGTCACGCCGCTGCTGAAGGTGGACCCCATGCTCCTTGAGAACATCGAGGCCCTCCTCAACGATCGCGGCGCAGCGGGCGAGCTCGCTCTCGCGACGCGGGACGACTTGCACGTGGCGCGCGAGAGAGCGGAGCAGCTGGAGGCACGGCTCAGGCGGACTGCTGCTGATGAGGCAGCGCTCAGGAGCAAGGAGGCAGAGCGCGAGCGCGAGTGGCATGCGGAGCTGGCGCGCATACATGCGGAGGTATGTATGTATATGACATATAGAGGTAGCTGGTAAGTGAGTGCAACTGGGATCACGTGCGGTGACAAAAGGTATGTGTTTGTGCAGGTTGAGCGCTGCGGATGAAGCAGCGCTCAGGAGGGCGTGAGCGCGACTGGCATGCGGGGGCTGTGCACGTCAAGGCGGAGGCATGTCTACGCGCTGAACGCAGCTACTTGCAAATCCCAGGCGACTGCATGTGTGCTGGCGCAAGTATGTATTTGAGTAGGTTGAGCACTGCTGCAGAGGCAGCGCTCAGGAGCAGGGTGGCAGGTGTTGTAAGAAAAGGAGCATGCAGAGGCTGTCAAGTGCAAAGGCCTTGGTGCCCGATAAACCTACAGGCTTGATGGTGACAGCTGAGGTAACATAGCTGTCGATGTGAAGGCTCGATCTGAGCAGCAACGCTACACATAATGCATTGTGCAGGAGCAGGGAGACGGAGGTGGACACCAGAATAATGTGGCATAGATATGAACTAGCGCATATTGCTTGGGAACACAAGGTGATGGCCTGGTGGTCCCTCATTCACTGCGTGAAGTGCAATGTAAGTAGTCTAGGGTTGTCCGATGGCGTATAGTGCTCAGATGGGCTGTTGAAGTTGAAGTAGCAGTGTTCCGCCTAATGATTATTAATGATTTTGAAATGGCAGCGCTCCAAAGCCTTATGCACGCTTCAGATGCTTGTGGCGCGCACACAGATGCTGTGGCGCGCGCGATTGGCGTCAATTGAGGCAGTGTGTGAATGACAGCTGCAATGGGCTTACTGGCACTGTCGGTTGTGGGTTCCGTCAGGGATGGGGTGAGCGCGAGGCTCACTGCTGCATGCCAGTCTGGTATTATAGTGAACATGTCCACCTATGCTGCCCACAACTTGTGCCTGTCGCTACAACTGTCAAGTGACAATGTAATCCAAAAGGGGAAGTTGACTGATGATTTCAGCCGAGAGCGCGACCAAAACAGTCAACACCTGACTCTCATGACAAGAGCGCAACCAAAGCAGCAACACCTGACGCTCATGACATGCTGCCCTGAACACAGGGCTCGTGACATACACTTATCCCAGGGCCAATGTATGTGTGCATGTATGTATTGCAGGCCAGGGAAGCACGTGCGGACGCTGAGCGGCAGCTTGCCTCCGCAGCTTCAAGGACTGCTGAACTTGAAGAAGAGTGCGCCGTTCAGAAAGGAAGGTGCGCTGATCTGCAGGGGAGGCTTGAGGGGGAGCGGGAAAAGAAGGAGGGGCTGCAGGAGGAGCTCGAAAGGACACGGGCCAGCTCTGCTGAGGTGACAAAATTTCTGTGAAGTATAATGTTCTCTTGTACGCTTGGAAGCGTCTGACATGGTGTTTTGAGTGCATTCATGGAAGGTGTGCGCATTGCTACACATTGTGTTGTTTTGACACGTTTTTCCATGTCCCAAAAGTATTTTTATAAATATGAGTGTCTTCGTGCTTTGTGAACGGTGTTTGTGACTACAGGTAGGGTTGCCAGGTGGATGTTCTGGGATAGTTTCGCTTTTCTGATATTGTGCCCGTACATGTCTGGCTGGACATGATTTAGGCGCGCACAAGGACTAGTGCCGACATGCATATTGATGGTCTCCCCATGTTGAAGATGTCTGGGGGCGTGAGACTTCAACTGAGAGTGTCAAAGGTAATGAATGTTTGAGTGCCCCGGACACTCGTGGCTGCACAGTTCATGCAGATGGCATGCACCGAGCTGCATATGGTGGTCTTGTGTGTCGCTTTTGTGCTGCATGCGCATTTGGAAGAACACACTAGGACACAGATGATTCTGAGCAGGTTGACACTGGCATACATGCAGATAGCATGTCTAGGGCACAGTCTGCAGCTGTACTGCTGAACTAGTTGCTGTGAACAGTTGCTGCAATGAAGGTGTGCATCAGTGCACTTGTCATCTGCTTGCATGCTGTGCTTCGTGTGCCTCACCTGTTATGCGTTTGAACTGCTCAAGCTGTTCATGCTTTCTACGTGCATGAACATGCAGACAAAAAGAGGGCTAGAGCGGCAAGTGGAACGGCTGCAGGCAGCCGTGGATGGTGCCAACGAGGACAGGCGATCAGAGCAGCGACAAAGCGAGCTAGCAAGGTCCAGCCTGGACAAGGAACTAGCTGAGGTATGCGACACTGTGTGCAGATTTAATTGGAGTAGACAGTACAGTTTGACCACACCAGGAAGCATGTATGTACTGTAGGGGAAGTACAGGTATACGCACAGGGAAGACAAGGCCTACAAAGGAGAGCTGCGGTGAATTTGCATGCCTGGGAAAAATGAGGCAGCTCAAAACGGTACAGGAAATCGAGGAAGTCATGCAACTCGTGCACTTCACGTCAAGTCTGTTACCGTTGACTGATTGGACATGGCAGAATTGAAGTACACAAACAGCAGTTGAGTCAACACAAGATTTTGGCGTACATCATGCAAGTGCACCAGATGTGGATGTCATGCTGGCCGTACCCCGCATGCGGACAGCGCAGTGGAAGCCCCACGTATCAGTTGCAGTGCCGCCTTTCAGTGGTGCGGATGACCATTCCCAGTATGACAACTTGACCAGCGCATCGCTCACGTGAAGTTGACAATCGAGGCAACGCAAACGATACAGGGAGTCATGCAACTCAGGCAGTTGAAGTCAAGTGTGTGACTGGCTAACCACGGCAGAGTTGAAGGGCACAAAGCAGAAGTCAACACAAGTTGCATTGTACATCGACAAATGCCATGCTGTCGGTGCCCTGCATGCGGACAATGCAGTTGAAGTTCCACATATCGGTGGTGTGGATGACCCCTCCCAGTGCGACACTACCTTGAACGCCGCAGCGACCATGTGTACTTGACTTTGTCATGTCATGCGGCATTACCCCGTTCAAGTGTTGCAGAACGTCAGCGCCCGTGCAGCACTCGAAGTATGGCAATCTTGTCATCTCATTCTGGTGCGATGCAGTAAAGTATAATGCGCCACATTGACCCTGCCCTAACACCAATGCATTCATCGCGCTTGCTCATACTGCCGCCAGACTGTAGAGGAGGCGCGGCGGTTACAGACGGAGCTCGACAGAGCGCTGCGCAACGGCAAGCGCCTGCAGACGCTCACCGATCAGCTGCAGGCGTCGCTCGACACGGCGCATGCGGAGGTGCGGCTGCTGCACGAGCGCGTCGACGAGCACGCGGCACTGGCTGCGCGCGCGGCATCGGAGGGCAGGTACGTAGGCGGATGCTGATGTCATTTTGTGATACATGCATACCACCCAGAAGAGGCAAGTGGGATGCACCGCTTGAGGTGCAAGTTGCCTCGAGTAGGGGCGGGCGTACTGTGAACTTCAAGTCAGCGGCAACCGTGTTGTCGGTGAAAGCGTGGGTACACGGTCATGGTGGCTTGCATGTGTCGTGTGTCTTCCATGCTGCCTGCAGGGCTTACTTCAGGTGACAACAGTCAACTGATTATGGTACAATGATGATTTGTGCTTTCATGGTTGTGACCATCGCTGAACTGCCATTGGCATCGCTGCGCCCATATGCATGGTATTGTAGTAATAATTGTACCCTGCAGACACTGCTCAATGGGGACATTTGTACACACTTTTTGTGCAAACCATCACATGTCGCGCCTGATCCCACTTTACAAGGCATCTGGCAGGTGTAGGGGGCACACATATCGTTGGTGCCATGCGTCAGTGCATTGGCGTACGCAAGCAATGTTGATCACTTAGAAGTCACCAAACAAGTGTAAACTCCAGCTATCAACAGAGGTGCTCGCCATTGAAGCCTCTGCTGATGCTTGCAGCAACGGATATGGCATGAGCTATTGTTTGTCACCTGCAACCCTAGCCGAATATACTCACCGATCGACCTTGCTCTCTGCTGCACTAGGGCGGCGGTTGAGGAGACGCGCCGCATGTACGAAGAGCGTGTGGAGGCCATCAAAAGAGATTACGAGGCTCGAGCCAAGGGGTAAGTAGGTACTACTCAAGCACTGCTTTTAGTGCAGGTGCATCACATGTCTTGCTTGAGGACAGCCGCGAGTGCATCGCAGTGGACAACAGGTACATCACAGTACCTTTAAACAGCTACATTGAATGCTCATATGCGTGACCGGTTCAAGCTCATGGTATAGCAGGCACATCACTACTGTACTTCAAGGTTCTTGGGAAGTCGGCCGTGGCGTTGTCGCAGCATGCACAAGTGCAAAATCTAACTTGTCTCAGCGTATCAACGCTTGCTTGAGTCATTAGGTGGTGCGGCTGAGACACTTCAACTTGAAGTAAACAGTGCGGGCAAAGTGCGGGACGAGTCTGCCTAGGTGCAGTCGCGCAATGTGTTTTTCTGCTTTGCTGCGCACATGTTCCTCGCACATCACCATTCCCATATACTTTCCACACTGTTGTGCTCTGCAGCGCAGCAATTCTTGTAGATGGGGCGTGTCAGTGCTCATTTGTTCAGCAGGGGAGGGAGGGTACTCTTCAGTAGTTCACAAGGTAGCCTGGTATGCACTTGTCATAATGGTGGGTTTCCTTCCTCCAACAAGCACATGCCTTACTCCATGCTACTTGAAGTTGAAGAGTACATCATAGGTGCTCAGCAACACAACCATGTCGTGCGTCGACTTTGATGCTTCCTCACCATGTGGATGCGCGGTATGCGGTTGTATCACTTTGCAGCGCCGAAGAGCGCGCAAAAGGCGCAGACTATGAGCGTCAAAAGGCAGAGGCAGCGCGTCAGGCCGCACAGCGGGAGCTGGCGCGGCTTCAGGTGCTGCTGGAAGAGAAAGTGGCAGAAGCGGAGAGATCCGTGCGCGATGAGCAGCGCAATAGGTATGTAGGTATGAAAACGAATCAAAAGATCGTAGAGCTCTAGGTGACAAGGGATGGTAAGCCGCAAGCGCCTTCCATCAATAACCGTGGTCGCCGCTGCTGCAGCAATTGGCCACGAGTCAAACAGTATCACGTATGTACGTTTGCTTGACTCTTATTAGAAAACATTGCAGGAACAACAGCTTGTTCAACTGACGCTCCAAAGTTTCGTGGCCATTCTTGTGTTTCCTCGAAGCAGTTTGTAGTGTTTATTTGCCGCAGTGTGTAATGGCAGGGAAAAGTGGCAAGTTCGATTGCAGTGAGGTTACGCAGAGACAGCGCAATATGTGCATTCAGCAACACTAGGGTCATGGCATGGTACTGTACTGCTGTTTCTGGGTGTACCTTTACACGGGCATCATTCGAATTTTCACTTGCAAAATCTACCTGGTCCGTACTGAAAGGTGGTATTGACTGCATTGCTCAATGGAGACCGCAATGGTCATGCATGCAACACCACATGCATGATTTCTGATATGTGCCGATTTGAGGGTGGCAGTTGAGCTTCAAGGGTAGGACAACTCTACAACACTTGCTAATGCTGAATGCACTTCCATCATAACCTGAGGTCGGGCTTCAGACCTGATGCAGTCGACACTGGCACAGACGAAGGGCATGTCTCGAGGGACTTTTGAAGTAGACGTGGGTCAAGTGTTCATGGTGTTCAAGGTCCATGCACACAGGTGTTTGTACATGAAGCACTTCATCTCATACTGATGGGACATGATGTGAGCACATGAAGTTTTGGTGCTTTGGGCAAGCCGTTGCACACCAATCTTATCGGCATTTGCGTGTTGTTGCTGGCTTGGTGGTGTGCTGTCACTCCACTGTTTGTAAGACCACTTCTGCTGTAACTGTTGCAGATATGATGCGGAAGTGAAGGAGTTGGTGGAACGCATTGAAAGCGTGCAAAAGATGCGCGAACTTCAGGTATGCGCATCGCTGCAAACTATTAATACAAACCACAATCTCATTGAGCACTCACGACAATAAGCAAGAGTTGGTTGCAGGACTAGGGCCTGTCTACATATGTTCACATCAACTGTGGTCTTCAATTGTCCAATTCAAAGCTGTTGAAAGAAGTACGGAATGTCTTTTTGGTGCTGCTGCATCCGCATTGTCAGTGCCAGAGCACCGCTGTTCTGGCGTCTTTCCGGAAAATGATGTTGCGTCCATAGCAGTTGTGAGATCTCGTTCCTTGACCTCAGCTAAGCCTCAGCTTACAGGTGTAGACCCAAAGTATGACAGTCTGCGGGGGCCTGCGTACATGACATGCTGTTGTTGAAGCTAATGCCAGTTCAAAGTGCAAGTGTGCTTGTCATGGTCAGGCATGGCATGATGACCCTGGTTTTCTGCACGAGGCATGGCATTACCACTGACCATAACACAGCAGCTCGTGCGTCAAAGCTGGCACGAGCAGCCTCGCATTAACATTTGGGCATTTAAACAACACAATGTAGAGGTACTTCAGCAGTACATTCCGTAACCCCACCCCCCCCCCCCCCGCCCCCCCTCCCTACTGTTGCCAATACTCCAGGAGGGCGAACTGAAGGGCCTCACGGCTCAGCTGGACGCGCAGCGCTCACAGTCTGCGGCCGAGCTGCGGGAGCTCAACAAAGAGCTGCTGCGCTACCGCGACCAGCTAGACGCCGCAAGAGAGGGGAGCCGCGCTGCGGAGGGGAAGGCAGCCAAGCTGAGCACTGATGTGGGGGTGCTGCAGCGCAAGGTGGGGACGCAAGGATAATGCTGTGAAGCACTCCTAGCCTTGCTTGTTGTTGCCAGCGGTGTTGATGTGGCCACTCAAGCGCAGCCGCTGACAGATTCACTGCGCTGACTTCACAATTGGCCATGGGCAGGGATTTTACTTGCTTATAACTCCTCAACAGAGTGACAGTCGAGTGCACTCAGACAGGCTGTGCAGAACGCGCCATTTTCAGTGCACGGGTGGTAATTGACATTGTGACCGCCTCACAGGCGCAGGCTGGATGGCACCGCTCAGAAAATGTGACAACAACGCCAAAAACAGCAAAGTGATGCACTCATTACGCAGCGAACCCACACCCCAGGCTGACTTCCACTGTGCATGCACCACTTTTTTGCTTGTGCAGGCGGAGGTCCTGCAGAGCAAGTGCGATTCCCTCGAGCGGGACCGGCAGCACACCGCAGAGGCGCACCAGGGCAGCACAGACAAGCTGCAGGCCCAGGTCAGCGGCGGTTCTTCTGACCTGTACCTCACGCACGGCGTCTGTGCGGCGTCCGGTAGCGCACAGTTTGTGAGTGATAAAACACTCAACGCCTGATTCGGAAGATGGTCATTTTAGCGTCTACGTCGATGCGATATGCAGGTAGTCTACGGCACTGTGTATTTACGTTCGTGTGTGACTCGCAGGTACAGTTCGTATGCACGTGCATTTAGCGCACGTGCACGCGTGGATCTGCCGCCAGCCTCATACATACTCTGACTCTGGTCTCGTCAGGAACAAGTATTTGGCTACACGCTTGTTCATCGCATGCGGGGAGACTGTAGACGTTGGCTCACGCCAACAGAACCGGCGGCGGCGGCGTTGGACATCACGCGTTTGCCTTTCGTGCACAGCAAGCTGCTTGGCCCTGCAGCCTTGCTGTGGCAGGCACTCTCACGCAATACACCGCCGTGACGTTGTGACTCTCCTCAAATGCATGCAGCACGCCTCAGAAGTGCGCGCCCTGGAACGTCAACTTCAAGAGGCACGGGCCGCCATCAGTGCTCTCGAGGGCAAGCTCACGGACTGCGCAGAAGAGATGGCGGCGGCGAGGGCGCAGCACACGCGCACTCTAGGCGTGCTGGACAAAAGCATTGCTCAGAGCCTGGCAGAGGCATTCGAGGCTGCGCGTGCTCGAGACACGTAAATAACAAGGGAGCGTATTTGCAAGGCCGGCATTCGCCCGTGGTGCATTCATGTTGCGCCTGGTCCGATGTGCCAGCCTTTTTGCGACATGCGAGTTGTGTCATGCAGCAGAATGGAAGACAGCATTGCTGCAATTAATTGTGGCTGCATGGTCATGCTATGTAGGTACACTGTACGTTTGCCTGCTGACGTAATGACGCCTCTGCGATGCTAGAGTTTGTAGTCCAAAACGCTCTTGCGTGCGATCAGTGCCACTTGTCAGTGACACGTGGCATCTACCTGTGGAAATCCACAACAACAACTGGTCAATCAGCGTTACGCACGCCTGTGTGCCTCCGGCGCCGCCGCTGCCGCCAGTGCCGCCGCTGCTGCCGACGTCGCGCCTGCCGCTGGCGCTACGCGCTGCCAGTGCGGCGCCAATGTCGCTGCTGCCGCCGTTCGCCAGGGTGGCAGTAGGCAAGGTAGTTGGCGCAGCTGCCGATGAAGCCCTCTGCTGGGCACTGGCAGCCGCTGTTGGAGGGGTAACAGGGGCGGCTGCCATTGCAGCCGTTGGTGCCGCCGATGGAGCAGCGTTGGCGCTCCGTAGCTGCCGAGCCTCTGCCGTAGCTGCATCGCGCTGTATAGTAAGTGTCATCAGAGCCTGATGGAGGTGGCTCTGGTCCGCTGCATGCTGCAGCTGCAACTGGGCGTCGGGCTTCATACAATTTGTAGGCTGCGCTGTGGGTGCCAAAGCCGCGTCCAATGAGTTAGCACTGGCAGACTGAGTGTCGCGCTGGTCGTTACGTAATCCAACTGTTGACGCAGCGGCCGGGCGTCCGCGCCGCCAGTACTACTTAGAAGAATGGTCGGCGCCGCCGATGCGCTCAGCGACACACGTCTTCCAGCCCCAGCCAACGGTGCAGCGGAATACGATGCGCAATGTGCGGTCGTACCACGCTGCTGCTCCGGACCGTCCTATAAGTTAGCAAGTGGCACTGCCGGGCCACTGGTGCTGAAGTCTGCTACTGACACGCTGTCCTCCGCGTCGGGAGCCACGCTGGGCGCTGCGCTGCCAAAAATCAAGTTGCTGCCAGTGCCCACAGAGTGGAAAGAGGTCTCATACGACGCTGCACGTTAAGGATTGCAACTTGAACTTTACTGCTTATTGGCGTCGCATCTAGAGGGCCCCCACACCCTGTGCAGTGTTGTGCCGCCGTAGCAGATCCTCTTGGCAATGCCGTGCGATCACCTCTGGAGCCTCCATGTACTTTTCATTAATTCTCGCTCAGGGCGCGAAAAAGCCCAGATGATTGGCATCTAGCTGTAAGGAATCTACATGTCGAATGACAGTCTGAAAGTGTCGCAACGACAACCACTCAAACGCCGCCGCCGCCAAATGGCATCTCGGGGTCCTCCCCTACGTCCTCCTCCATGTGCCCCCCCCCTGGATTCTGCCATGTGTGTCATGACACGGCCAGAGTACGCCATGTGGAGCGCTGCCGACAGTGCCGAGCGTAAGCGCGCCAGGGCGATGCCCTTGAGAGCTTTAGGGCGCGCTCCTCCGGGCACTGACATCCTGCTGGCATACTCCGTCGCCACAGCCTCCAGCAGCTTCCGCCCCTGCTCCCCGATGCTGCCAAATGACCCTATTGCCAAACAGGCAACCTCCATGTACTTTTGCCCCGTTGCAACCTCCGCTGACACTCCCATCAGGCGCTCACTGTGGCACCCAATGGCATGTGGATCAGCCGCAACTCCGCAGTAGCGACCTTCTCACTGACCTCCGCGATACTCTTTTGCGATGGCCGGAACCAACTCAGTAAACAAGTACATTCCAGCAAGTGTGAAGAAATTCAACAATGCGGTGAAGACACCCACTGGCACATACAACACACTGTCAGCTGACCGGACTGTGCTATGTGTATGTATTATGGGCTGCTACTTGTCTGAGCAAAAACAAACCAACTTGTTGAACCGAATCTTGTAACTGCCACAAACTGCAGTACTACGGTAACTTAACAGTCACAGGTGACACTCCAACATCTAGTGTGTGTCACCACGCATGCTATGTTATGCTGGCTGGACAATGCATGGACACAGCCTGAGGTTCGTCTCCAAACTTGAAAGTTCGTGTTACAAAGCATGCAGTGCTGCCAGGGGGGTCTAAACCCCCTCGGCGCTGCTCTCAAACGCAAGGGCACAGGCAAACGTATGTGACCTGCCTGATTCAAGTTGGAATGCATAGCCACAAACAACATCGTCACACCTGAAAACTTCATGATGTGATGTTTTTGTCCATTCACCAGTTGTCAAATGTGTCGCACGTTGCCTGACTGTCTTCCAAGTGCTGCGGTGGATTGCAACCTACCTCAGCATAAGGGGCGCAGCAGCTCTTGAGATCACCTGGCCACAACATGCGCAGTTCATCTATTAACCGATTCCAGTTTGAGCCCCGTGAACCGACGAAATGTGTTGCTTCCAGTGCGAGCAGCAAATTTTCCAATGAAAATAGGATCAGATCATCCTGGCGGGAAGGGGAGGGGGGGGGGGGGGGGGGGGGGGGAGGATGATCAGCAAGTGTCATTCACGATACAATCAAAAGGTTCTAGGATCTAGGCAGTAGCAAAGTGCACAAATGCAAGTCTTGGACAAAGCAGCGTGCAAAAATGCAAGACAATGCAGTGCGCACGAAAGCAAGACATCTTGAAAGCTGCAGTGGATTTCCCGTGACAAGATGCAACTTCAAGTCCAAGTTGAATGATACGGTGCATGGTTATGGGTTGCATCGTGTGCCACGACCGCCGTGCATGAAGCCTAGCAAGGCCAAATTTTGAGCCAGTTCGGGCGCCGGCACTGCATACATCAGAGACACGGCACACTGCTGCTTAATGCTGAAATTGAGTCATTGAAAACATTGTGACGAAAGTCAACAGAATCTGATGTGACCGCTGCATGATACAAATGCTAGCACGCGGTGTCTCGGGCTATCAGTGCACAGAGGAGCAGGGATGCCGGGGTTCGGAAGGCATTTTGAGGCAGATCTGCATTCAAGTGGCACCTTCATCTGAACAGCAGAAGTTCGCCATTTGCTGCGTGCAGCAGCCAATGGGAAGACAGCTGGAGCTGTGAACACAGCATGGCAGCAAACAACAAAGCGGTGTGCTCTTACCCCCAGCGCCTACATCCGCTTTAAGATCCAGTTCTCACGGCTGTATGGCAGCACTAGTATGTCCCACGTCCCATCCGCACGCGCCTCCGTCACCACCTCCGGATCCTCGGTCGACAAAAACAAGGTGCGCCCCTCGAAATGGCGTGCCATTGCCAGCTCGTCAGCGCGTGTTCTGTGCTCTTGCCATGACCGCAGCACCATCTCAAAAGCCTTGTCGCCATGCCTCACATGCATCGACACCGTATCATCAGGCAGCGGCAGCGGCGCGGTACCTGCAGCGGCGTGAGCTAGTCTGCGGGTGATGAGTTCGCGCGACGTCGGCGGGTTCAAGCGTGCGACATACGAGACCGCCTGTGCGCGCCACCAGTACAGGAGGTCCGCTGTCTGCCGCGTCTCCGCCCACCGCTGTCGCCACTTCTCGGGCACCTCAAGGCGCCGTTTGCGGACCAACGGTATCGGCAGCTGCGTCAGGTTCGAATCTGCCACATAGGCCGAGCAGTTGGACACCGGCATGAAAAAGCAATCCAAATTACTGCTGTCAGGCGCACAGAAGCTGCCATGACTGAACCTGGCACCGTAATCCGCATGATATACCAGGATGGCGTTTTGCTGCATAGCGCACGCCAGGGCAACAGTTGCGACATGCAACAGGGAGCCCAAGCCGCCGTCGTTATGTGGGAGCAGCTGCAGGTACTGCTGTCCTTCACAGGATGAGGGATTCTGGTGCTGCCAGATGTCATTCTGTACTTCCTCGGTGAACACTAGCCGGGCATCAGCTTTCCCCTCTGGCCGAAAGTTGGGCTGGTAAAACGGTGGCACATCGCGGGCTATGCCGTCACCGTCAAGTGTGCTTACCAGACTGGCGCGAGGCCAGATAGTCTCCAGATACTTGCGAGACTCCGAGTCCTCGACGCCAATGTGGTAAACCACCAGCAGTATTGCCACCAACGCGCTTGTGCTCAAAGCCACGCTTTTAAGGCTCAACACGGATGCGCCGCACCTCGACATCCCCTCGTGCTCGCCCTCACAGCCAAAGTTACTTCAACATGTGTACACTTCAACACCTGGTGCGCCTAGAACGTCGCACTGTATCGTTTCGGGGGGAAATTTGAACTTCCTACGCTAAAGTGTCACACTTTCGCATCCGATAGGGACGAACGAGCAGCGATATCAGGCGCACTTTTCGGAATAGGCCTGCATGAAGGTAGAATTAAAATACGCGGGTGGCGAGCTCGCGCCTTCGCCTGCGGCCAGTAAAAAGTTGAAGATTTGTCAAAAGTTGAAGATACTACTTGAAGTTGACCTGAAGTTGGCCTACACAGCAGGCCGCAGCTTCATCGACATGCAACAGCAGATAGCCAGCAATGATGTTGTCAAGGGCGGCGTGATTCTGTCTGCAACCCCAGCAATTGCCTTCCAAACTTTGCAGTCACGCGACCAGGTATTGGCCTGCCAGCATTGCCATGCATTCATCGGAACTCTGGCTGAGCAGGCAGAGCTAATAACCAGTAAGGGCCGTAAACGCCCCAGGGTGGATGCAGCTAAGCAGCATGGCGTACATCAGCGGTGCCAGCTGCCACACGAGCCTCGGGACCGTAAGAACGGCGCGATCGTGCGATGCGAGCGTGCGTGTGATGATTTCTACTGCTCGGAGGACTGCCGCTCTGCTGCTTGGGCAGCAGGTCATAAGCTGCTATGCTGCGGAGGTCGAGGCAGAAACAGGTACCACTTTCGTCTCGAAGTATTTGATGTACTCATCGACTGTGAACTTACACTATGATTGTGCCAGATGAGTGCAGTCAAAGTCAAAACAGTGGGGCGCTGTTGCGAGTGCGTCATCAGAGCAGCGAATGGTTTCAGGTACATAAGTTCAACACACCGTGCAAGGCATCGGCTACACGTCGCACTCAGACCATCATCCGCTACTGCCATTTCTTCCTGATGCTGGCGGAGAGCGCGGCGCAACTGCTGCATGTTGCAGCTGACGTTGACCATGCATGTCAGCCAGCTCAGCTCAACATGACAACCTACACCCCAACACCGCCCCCACTTTACTTGTCTGCTGAGCCATGCAGTGCCATCCGCGAGCACCGCCGCTACGCCTTGCAGACCAGCGAGACCTTCCTCTTCGCTGCGCAAGTCGTCGCCAGGATGGTCTGCGGCGCAGCAGCGGGCGAAACCGCCACTACCGACACATTTGAAGCGCTACAGCGCAATGCACCCCCCTGGTGGGATGTCGTCATCACCAGCGATGCCGCCGCTGCCAAACAGCAAGTAGAGGAGGCGTGGACGCTCCTTCAAGCCTGGCTGCAGCACGAGCACGCGGTCGACTTGAGTCGTTTCAGCCCCCCTCTGAACACTATTACATTCGCCAAGATTGCAGGGGGCCTCGAGCGCTGCCTCGTACCCCTGCAGCTGGAGTCCCCCCTCGTCGCGTACGCGCAGAGCCTGCTCACAGCGGACAGCACCGTCAAGATTGCGGCGCTGCGAGCGCTCGCTCCCGTGCTGCCACCCGAGCTGCACCTTCCCAGCGACGCCCAAGGCCCTGTCCTTATGCAAGCATCAGAGAGGCGCGTCGCGCTGCTCGCGCAGGTGGCCGCTGACCCCGCGCAGTCGCCGTTCCCCCCGCTGAGCGCGCTGGCGCTGCTGCCGCGCTCTGCGCCGCGCGCGCCGCACGCCTGCTGCCCGAACGCGCAGCTGGAGGGCTGCTGGGACGCGCGCAGCGGCCAGCTCAGGGCGCAGCTGGTGGCGCTGCGTTCTATTGTTGCCGGCGATGCGCTCACGGTGCCGCGCGTGAGCGTCGCGCAGCCCTCGTGGCGGCAGCGTCGCGCGGACTTGCGGGCGTCGCTGGGCGACGCCGCGTACGAGTGTGCGTGCGCACGCTGCGCAGTGGAGTCGCGCACGGTCGACGCGTCCGCGCTGCCTCCGCATGACACGCTCGCGTTGGCCAACCAGGCGCTCGAGGAGGGGCGCTGCGCAGCCGCGCTGGAGCTCTATCGCGCTGCCGCTGAGTCGGCGGCGGCAGCGCCAGCGGCACAGAAGGGCGTGCAGGGCGATGCGCTTCACGGGGTGGGGGTGGCGCTGCTGGGCTGCGGCCGCTGGGCGGATGCGCACCGTGCGTGGCAGGCGGGTTTTGCGCTGGCACCGGAGCATGCCGCGCTAGCAGCGCAGGCTGCAAAGGACGCGGCCTATGCGGCGGCCAGCGCAGGCGACAGCGGCGGTGGCAGCGCGAGTGTGGTGACTGAAGGAGTGGGGTGTGTGTGGGAGAACTTTGATGGGGGGGTGTTTCTGACGCGCGAGCCGGTGCTCAGCGGGGAGGAGTGCGCGTGGGCGGTGGAGACTGCTGAGGCGCATGCGCAGGAGCACAAGGGCTGGACCACTTCCAGGTGTGCTGTCAATTGATGTGTTTGCGTGACGTCGCATGTGTGTGAGCAGCAGCTCACAGGGCAAGCGAGCAGTGCGTGCGCAATGCTATTGTTTGAGCACTGCTGGCGTACCATCATCACACTGTGCTGTTGCAGTTGCGGTCCTTTGACGTCCAAATGAGCGACGGAGTCCATCACGCAAGATACGCCATGAATGAGGGAACACAGCCGCCCATGCCAGCGCTTCTTGCGCAGCTGCGTGAGATGTAAACCATGCGCGCCTCACTGGCACTCGCGCGTAGCCTGCACTGCAGGTCATGCACGGCAGACCCCCCAGCACCCCTGTTTCAACCTGGCGTGTCGTACCTACATACCTGCCCTCACCGCTCCGCAAACCGCCACCGCAGGCACTACGCGGTGCCGACGACGGACCTGCCAGTGCACGCCGTGCCCGCCCTGCGCGCGTGGTTCTGCGCGCTGCTGCGCGAGCGCCTGTTTCCGCTGCTGAGCGCGCAGTTCGCGCCGCGCGCGCGCGCTGCGCACTCGTGGCACGTGCACGACGCCTTTGTGGTGCGCTACTCGCACGCGGCGCAGCGCCACCTGCCGCTGCACGCAGACCAGAGCACGCACTCGCTGACGGTGGCGCTGAACGGCGCGGGGGCGTTTGAGGGGGGGGGCACGTACTTCCAGCATCTGGACAGCGCGCTGCGGACGGAGGCGGGGCACGTCTTGTCGTTCAAGGGTGACCTGATTCATGGTGAGTCGTGCGAACGTGTCGTTCAGAGGCGGCCTGATTCATGGTAAGTCGTGCCAAGTAGGGCTAGTTTGTTGGCAGGGGCACGCGAATGTGAGTGTGCTGTGTGCTGGGACGCTCGCAGGCGCTGGAACTGGGCCTCAAGAGACGGTGGCTGATGTGCACACTTTGTTGATTTCCGATAGGGCTGTGCATGCGGTGTCTCACACAGTTTGTATAGTTCAAAGCCAGGATGATTGTGATGACGCCACATGATACCCACTCATGGGGCTTTCATGTGCTGCTCATCACATGGCGAACCATTCAACACAGGCTCCCGCGTCAGGCCAGGTACTGCTCAGTGCCCCACTGCTGAGATGAGTCGCCATCACAGGTCAGCATTGCAAAGGCACTTTAAGGCAGAAAAGGATATCCCTTAGGAAAGGTGTAGACTAGTATTCTGAGTCACCAATGGATGCTGCCCATGTGACATCCATTGTAGATGTAGAACTCGAGCTGTTGGCATGTCGGCACCTCTCCACATGCTGACAGTGGCTTATCTCAATGTTCCCACCACGTGAGTTGATGTGCTTGCGCAAACAGCCATCTCTTTGGCAGTGGAACAACGGGCCTTTATTGTGTGTGCATGCGTTATTTGGTGTTGTCCAGGTGGGGACCCAATAACGGAGGGCACCAGGTACATCATAGCCGCATTTCTCTACCTGGATGAGCAAGATGCAAGCGGTTGTAGCAACAAGCAGGGGCCTTTGGCTGGACAGGATAAAGCTATGCAAGTGTCTGTGAACTGGAAAGAGGATGCTGGCTCTGCATTTTCCTTTGGCTTTGGTGATGCCAGTTAATGAGACCATTGTCAATCCTTCAAGACCATGTGCGTTTTGCCATGCAACAGCGCGGTGAAGACATCATCGCGGCAAGCTTCTGCTCCTGCTGTCACATGCGTGCAATATGTAATGTGCACGGGTGGGTGTCATGCAATCTGCAGTGCTAACGTTGCAGGCCTGTCAGTAAATGTGTTTTTACATCCGTGTGCTTGAGTTTCTGTATTTTGTGCTAAAGATTTCTGGGAACATTCAAACGACTGTCTCATTTTTTGGCGCGCGCAAAACCAGCCCCAGCGCCACGTGGCACCTCGTGATACTAAACTTCAACCTTTGAAGTTCTGGGTAGGAAGAAAAGGCTGGTTGCAGTGTCATGAACAAATACGATCTGCTAGGCATTCCTCGAAATGCCAGTCTCGAGCAGGTAAAGCGTGCGTACCAGCAAGCGGCGCTCAAACTGCACCCCGACAAAGCTTCCCCGAACACGACCGGCACAGCCGACGACTTCAGCCGCTTAGACCCCTTTCGCGCAGTGCAAGAGGCTTGGGAGACGCTGAGAGATCCAGAAAGGCGCGCGGACTACGACGAGCGCCTTGAAGCGGCCAGCAAACATGCGACCATCAGCGAGGACGTGAATGCGAGCGACATGCAGCTGTGCGAGGACGGCGTCCTGATGCACCCCTGCCGCTGCGGCGAGGCCTACGAAGTTACACAGGACGAGCTGCGGGAAGGCCTCAATGTTGTGCCCTGTTCAGGCTGTAGCCTCAATGTACGGGTGCTGCCGCCCTAGCTCCACCACCGTCAGCAGGACGCATGTCCTCCTGCGGTGCATCCTCTCGCTGTTACTGCCAGTACTTGTGCAGTGCCTGACGCCAGCCACACCATCGCAAGGCGCAGCGTATCAGCTTGCGCCTCTGACTCAGTGGCTCCTGAACAACGGCGCGGATCTCGGAGGAGGACGCACCAGCAACGGCGCAGCCATCGCTCTGGACACGTTCCCTGAACAGCGAGTGGGACTTCGCGCCGCACGTGATCTCGAACGCCTAGCAACCGTCGCTTCCATCCCCCTCGCCATATGCTTCACGAGCGGCGCCGGCAGCAGCGCCACCGGCAGCAGCGGCTGCGCAAATAACGCATCACACCAGCGGTGGGCGCACGCCGTATTTGCGCGCGCGCCGCCAGAACACTGGCGACAGGCCACGGTTGCTCTCAAGCTCGCCGTCGAAGTGTGCCTTGGCGGCCGCTCGTTCTACGCGCCGTACATCGCAGCGCTGCCGTCGGCAGCAGAGCTCAACCTGCCGGTGCTGTGGCCCCGCGGCGATCGGCAGCTGCTCCGCCGCACCCTACTAGCCGCGGACACCGCAGCGTTTCGCGCGCGTCTGCAGCAGGAGTTCCAAGCCGTGCGCGCGGCGCTGCCCCACGTTGGCAGCGCTGCGCTCAGGCGGCGGTTACGAAACGGTTTAACGGCGCGGCAGTGGGCGTGGGCGCGCTGCGCGGTGATGAGCCGTGCCTTCATGTTTGCGGATGGCACGTATGCGCTGGTGCCACTGGTGGACTTCTGCAACCACAGCGACGGCGTCGCGTTCGGGGTGGAGAGGGGCGATGGCGTGTTTGCGTCTCGGGAGGTGAGAGGGCAAAGCGGCGTGTGCTCATTAGAGTAGTGCAGTGCGGTTGTTGCACAAGAGGCAACCTGGCATGACATTGCTGGTACCGCAGAGGAGGTGGCGGAGTTGGTCATACTGCAAGACATATGCGAGCAAATGACGCAGCAACTGTATTCCTGCAGTGCACACGCATGCTTGTAGCATCAACTCAGGGTGATTGCAAGAAACATCTCAAGGGGATCTGGCAGGTGTTGTGGTCGAATCATGCACCCGTGCCCATCATGCATGCATCCTTGACCATCATGCAAGCAGCCACTCGACGCCTGAGCAGTGGCATCAAGCAAGCTGCCAGTTTCACTCACAGTGTGACCCTTCTGCAAATGCAGCAATCCGGGTTGCTTATGCTGTGTCGTCACTATGAATGTTGCAGGTGGCTGCAGCATGCTGCACGCGTCACTGCAATGCTGCTCCAGTACGATGAGCAATTTGAATGACCAGCCTCGGCACTGCCAACACTTGGGTCCTGAGCTTGCTCCTCCGATGTGCTTCTGCATGTGCCTCCACAGGAAGTGGTATTTACCACAGACAGGAAGTACGCAGCAGGCGCACAGGTCTTTGGCACATACGGCGCAGCCATGACCACGGCAAAGAAGCTCTTCTCCTTTGGGTATGCAGAAGGGCTTCAACTCTTTCGCCAACAAGACCTGCTGCCACTTGACGGTACCATTGAGCTCCCACTGCCATCGGCCGACTCCAACACGAGGAAGTTGGACTTGTCTATCTACTTCAACTGGAGCGGCGACGCGCATACTTGCAACGGCGAGGGTGCAGCAGCACCACCGTCAGCAGTAGCACAGGCGACCCAGTGGCTCAGCGCGACTGTGCTGCCCTTGCTGCGAGAGCGCGGGTCTTCAGGCAGTGCGCTGCACAGGGCAAGCACAGCTGCGCCAGCGCTGCGTGACGGCAGTGGCAAGGGCTATGTCAGGCGCTATGCCAACCGCAAACTGCGGTCTTTGGGTGTTGCACCTACAGATATTTTGAGCATGGGTGACATCATGCAGGGTTGGAATGATCACCCTTTAGAGAGTAATAGCAAGGGTGTGGTCGGTGGCGGCAAAGTGGTAGTAGCACCAGACACGCAAGTAGCGAGCGGTCTGGTGAGAGTCGGGGAGGCACTGGCTTGGCATGCGGTTGTTGTTGCACTTGACGCCATGCATGAAGACTGACAAATGACAATGCTGACATGTTGACTGAGCAAGCCTGACTCCGCTCTCAGTTATTTTGGTTGCGTTGTTGCTGACATGATGCAGACAATGACATCATCATGCCGCATACATTCGATTGCAGCATTCGCACTGCTGTGCAATGCAACAACACATTGGCAAAGGCAAAGAAGTACTGCAAATTTGACATTGTCAGCACCGCCTTGTCATTCTTGTTGGATGCAGCGTTCAAGAGTTGTCCGCCTGCGCCTGTCAGGTTCAGGTGTGCTCAGTGCATGCTGCTGCTGCGTTTACTTCCCACATGTGGTCCGACTGCGCTTTGCAGTTGGTGACAGTAGAAAAGCCACTAGACGCAGGGTCATGACCGAGCTAGTGTACCGACGCCTGCGCAGCATGCTACAACCTGCAGTGCCGGAACCTTCTGAGGGCAAGCTTGCAATGGGAGGCTTGCACAGCTGGCGTGTGCATGGTGGCCGCCCGCAACACTTGCAGTAAGTGTCAACCCCACGCGCGTTTCATTTGGTGCTACCACTGTTGCTTTGTCCCCATTCGGGCGGTGGCACCCATGGCTTCTTGTTGTGCAGTAAGTGGACGATTGCTACATCACGTGCCGCCGCCTGCGGGTGCTGCTGTGCGCGCCTCTGCCTTGTGCATGATGTAGCAGAAGTGGGGCATGACCTTGCCCTCAATCTCCCGCTTTGAGCACTGCCACCCGTAGTCTACAGATGCCCCCACGCGCTTGCCGGTCAGATACGGGAGGCGGAAGTGGGGCTGCACAAAGCTGATCTGCACAAATGTGCCGCCCGGCACCAGCACCCTGCTCACGCCAGTGCACATTCTGAGCACGGGCAGACATCACGCAGCACACACAGCTGCGGGTGAGAGAGAATTCGGTTGGGAGGCCGGACTGTGCATGGTCGCCGAGCTGTGTGGTAGGTGAGTAGATATGCATGATTGTTAAACCATGACTGATGATGACTTGTTCGCTTGCAGGCACTGAGAACATTATCCTCTGGCAAAACCTCGACACATGGGCATGCATCATCGCTTTGTTAACCGCCGACGCAATCAGTATAGGCTGTTTCGGAGAGTGCCATCTCACGTGATGAGACCTGGTGGCTTCAGCGTGCAGCAATGCACACTCTCAAACTCATGTGCATGTCAGGTGAACTCGTGCCGTTCCATCCCAAACTGCTGCAGCAGCCGCTCCCTTCAGCGTTGTAGACAACGCAGAGATGGCGCGTTAACTTGTTGCACCGGTACGAGTACAAGTTCTTGTACCGGTTTTAACCCGTAACCGGTGGCCCGCTGCGCAACACGCGTTAACCGGTACGTGTAACTTGCCGTGGGAGGCAACGCGTAAACACCCATCGGTCCCGCAGCTGATAACTTGCGGTACAAGTTAAATGCCTGTTCCGCTTTATTCTGTCGGTGCTCGTAGTTTTGCCGAGGTAACATCACTGATGGTTGGTAGTAGCGACCGATGGCACGAGCGATGTTTGCCACTTCCGTACAATTGAGCAGCTTGAAAGGGCCTTCTAGCTTTGAGCAGGGCAAGGTTTGAGTTCGTGAAACTACGTGTAGCGACGCACGCTCGGCTTCCTGCAGAACACAGGTGCCGACAGCAAGCAGTGCTGCACAGTGCGCGGCTTTCAGCTGGATGTGTTCACTTTGTGAGTCATTTGTAGAGGACAAGCTGTGCTGGCATGCTGCTGTTGTGATGTGTGTGTCGCACACTATGCAGATCATGCAAATTACACTTTTGTGATGTTCGCGTGCAAATGCGTGCCCACCTCTTACGACTTCACACAAACGCCAGTTATGAGTGAACACATGAGCATACTATGACGTTTGCATTACATGAATACTGGTACTTAGTCCCTCCAAATAACTGGTGCAGCTGGTGAAAACTTGTTGAACCAGTAATAACCGGTGCAACAAGTATACGGGTACCGGTTGGCACAGCTCACCAGTTAAACTTGTACGGGTAGCCACAGCTACAAGTTTTGGAATACTCGTACGCGTACTTGTCAAAAATTTGCTCGCGCTACGCGCGACCGGGGCAGAGATGGCACTACGCGCCATCTCTGAGACAGCGCAGTGGACACACACACACCTGTGCACAGCGTCTATGACAGCCGGGTCGGGGTCCCACATGTCTCCCTCCGCTGTTGTGATAGCGTCCATGGCCGCCTTGTCGAGCACCATGTCGAATGAACCTTCGGGGTACTGCAGGTTCAACATGTCCATCACCTCCCAGCGCAGCCCAGGCAAGTCACCGTACCGCTGCTGCATGGCCTGTATGACAACTTCCGAGAAGTCCGTGCTGACGAGGTTGCGGTAGCCGGCATCGTGCATGTCCTTGGTGAGGGTGCTGTTGCCGCAGCCCACTAGCAGGATCCTGCTGTCTTTGCCTTTAGGCGTCAGCTCTGAGAGGATGCTTGCGATGTCCTGCAGGTGTACAGCGACGCCATGCACGAAGTGACTTCGGTTACTGCTCATGGAAGGCGTGCTGCCTCAACAGACTTGATGATGCAGCTGATGTTGCTCATGATGCTGCTGCAGTACAGGCCCACGGGACATCAGTGTGCCATACAATTCCTTAACGCATTACTGATATGCATGACAAGGTTTTGGGGGCCAAGCACAGAATCATATCCTTCAAATACTTGTTGAAGGAAGGTAAGACCAGTGCCTGTGTGAGCATAGTTTTGACATCATGGTATTGTTAGCACGACATGGTATATGCTTAATGTGGCAGTTCACCTTGTAGCCTGCAAGCCAGTCGTATTCCTGCTCGTCGGCAAACCGTGTATTCCAGTACTCCCTCTTGCTGTAGTCGCTGTTGCTGGCAGGTAGCTCAATCCTCTCCTTCCTGGTGCCAGCAGCTTCGCCGTCTTCACTGCCACCATTGCGCTCCATGGCTCCGCGGCCTCGGAAGAAAACTTCAAGCAGCAGTTGAACATGAAGTTGTTTTGGCAGAGAACGATGAGGTCGGTACTGGCGGTCCTGACACTAGCTCCAACGGTGCTTGCACTTGCGGCAACAGCATACCGCCTGACACCTACTTGCGGGCCCCGAGTGACAATTCATATACGCGGCAAGGAGGAGCGAGGTTTCCTTGCTGATGGCCATGACGAGTACGTCAAGCGCTTGAGACCAACTTTGCAGCTTACAACTGTCTGGCACAAGGTGTGAGTGTCTGCATTTTTCAGAGTATCAGCTGTTTCACTGCCATGTTGCGTTTCTGGTTGTGGTGTGCTTTGGGGGATCCGTTCCGTTTGCTTTAGAGCTAGTGGTGGCATGTACGCTTGAGTGCTTGTCGTAGCAGAGGATTGTCTTAGCATCGTCCATCGTTAGCAGTACTGTCGAGCAGGCAACTGGATGGCGTACCTCAGTCGCTGCATACGTGAAGCGAGCAGCAGCCAAGGCTTGTCCACACTGGTGACCATCGGCATGCATGTAGTATTGCCAACATGGGTTGCAGCCAGCACAACCGCATTGCTGTGCGCATCATATTCACGCTGCTTGGACCTGCATTTGAGTTGTGTCTACTCCCGCGTTGCCAAACACCACTGCTGCACATACCTGTGAGCCCGTGTGCACAGCATCGGGACCTGTCAAAACCATTCACCCCTGCAAGCTGCACTCGAGGTGCTGCTATGTATGTACAGACAGACTCCGACATGGAAGCGGCAGTGTTTCGCGAGCAGTGCCCCGTGATCTGCATGGACGAACGGGGGAAACAGCTGGACAGCACATCTTTCAGCGAATACCTGTACAAGAAATTGGAGATTGGAGGCAGCAGATTGGCCTTTGTCATTGGCGGAGCTGAAGGCCTGCCAGCATCAATGAAGGCAGAAAAGAGCTACGACAAGATGAGCCTCAGCAAGGTGACAACAAACGCTCATGATTATGCCTGTCTTGCACGCATTGGCTATATGCTTGGGAGTACATATGTGTAGAAGGCGTCCATTCATTGTTGTTCAGTGCATTGCAGCATCGAGGCCCTATCTCGTAGTATATTGAAGCTTAGCATACGCGCATGCCTCTTGCACACGGGTGGTGCCCATGCCTGCTGTTAACGCCAAGGGCTCAGCTGTTGGGCGTGCGATCACCATGCTTATTGCGTCGTTGGTCTGTATGCTGAGCGCCGGTGCTCACAGGCATTACCGTTGCTGCATTTGTTGCACTACGCGCCGTGCTGCAGATGGTGCTCACGCATACATGGGCATGGGCGCTGCTCTCGGAGCAAATCTATAGAGCCACAGAGATCAGAAAAGGGACTAAATATCACAAGGCATAATTGCTGTTGCTGTCCTTCGCGTATCTGTACTGTACATCCTACTGTATCTGGAATGTACTGCCTGCAGCAACATCTTTGTGAGCGCAGCGCTGTTGACTTGTTGCATTGCATGAATCTCCGTAAAAGTGATACTTCCAAGTATTGCAGTGCATGCGGCGGCTCTGAAACCAGCAGCAAAAGCCAAAAGGCGGGCGGTATAAGTTATGACACCATATACACGCGCATCGTCATGTTCGTATTTTACATGTGAACACTGGCACCTTGACCCTTGGGACGTAACGTAGCGGCACGGCGCACCAGGGAAGTGCGCCAACCATTCGGCAATCTGCCTCCTAACGCAACACGCTGTCAGCTGTGATCCGCGGTGCCCGCGCGAGCATACTGTACTGTACGAGACTGCAAACACGGGAGATACGGTATGAGCGATATTGCACACGCGCTGCCGCCGCTGCCGGCAAGCTCAGCAGCAGCAGCAGCAGCGGGCGGCACCAGCGCCACCTGGGAGTGCCAGCAAACGCGCAGCCGCCATCGCAGCGCGCGGCTTGTTGCCGCCGCCACCGCGACACGGGCTGCGCACCGACCAGCGCACTGCTGCTGCGCGCCGCTCAATCACCGCTGCTGCTAGCGCGGCTGCGAGTTCAGCGCGAGCAGGTCCGCGGCGCACGCGTCGGAGATGCGGCGCGCGACCTCGCGCACGGCCTCGGCGCACTCGGTCGCGCCGAGGCGCTCGACGAGCGTCGCGGGCGTGAAGCCCTCGGCGTTCGCCGCCATGACGTCGGCGCCGTGCTGCAGCAGCGCGCGCGCGATCTGCGCGTGGTCGAGCTCGACCGCGTAGTGCAGCGGCGTGTTGCCGTCCTGGTCGCGGCAGCTCGCGTCCGCGCCCATCTCGAGCAGCGCCTTGACGAGGTCCGTGTAGCCCTCCTTGGCGGCGATGGCGAGGGGCGTCGCCGTCTCGTCGTCGATGTGCGCGAGGATGTTGAGGTCCGCGCCGCTCGCGACGAGGAGCGCGAGGCACTCCATGGAGTTGGACATGACGGCCATGTGCAGCGCGCCGAAGCCGACCTCGGGGGGGATGATGTTGCAGTCGGCGCCCAGCGCCAGCAGCAGGCTGAGAGGCGATGGCATTGGAGAAATGAGTGGCGGAGCGTGATCAATTGGTTGTTTTTCCTACTAGTTGTAGTTGCCGGTCCACTGGCATCCATGTGATTGTGGACGGTCAGCGTGATCACTGGCGCTGAGAGTTTTCAACTAGTTGCAGTTGACGCTCCGCTGATCCATGTGACTGTGGACGGTCAGCGTGATCACTGGCGCTGAGAGTCTTGGCACTGACAAGTGCGCGGTATAGAGTGACCAGCGGTTACTGTAAAAGTTGCTGCCCGACAGAGTTTATGTGGTCGCATATGGTATGTGTTCGCATATGGTATGTATAGTAAGTGTAATCACGATGACACTGAGAGTGAACGACCTAGCTCAGGAGCGATGTGTGCTCACTTGTTACAGTGAAGAGTAGAAGTCAGGACTAATGCGCAGGTCAGAACAACATGTGCGATGTGAAATGACAAATCTCTATGGTATCACACTCATGATCTCCATTGTGAGTGTTGACACAAGGATAGCATCGCTGCATGGACCGAACCAACCACGCTCAGCGGTGAACCAGTGTTGGGCGCACAGCTAACGTGCTCAGTGTGATCAAACGGGCCGAACTGTCGCTAAGTCTTGCGGCAGAACTTTAGCCACGCACAAGTACAAGGCTGTTGTTGAGTGAACATCCAGATTTGCCATGCATTTGACACCCAATTAAGTGCACGCTGGCGCCAGTGGATTGGTTTTGTCAGCCGTGATCAGCATCAACACTGTATCGTTGCTGAGCAGTAGATGCAACGAGGTTGGCCTCATTATGATGCCAGTCCAATGCAGGAACTTGCAATGAGACTGGCATACTTCAATGGTGTACATGCACTTATCATCACTGCGCTCTAGCCACAGGAGCCAAACCACAAGTGTCAGGATTCTAAAGCTCCGCAAGTAACATCAGCAGAGTACGCACGTGCGCGCCACGTTCGCTTGAAGTTGCCCTGTGCACACCAACCACTTTTAAGTACAGCAGGTGACAATCATTATCGAACACGGTCCCCTGCATTCCATTATGGTTTGCGGACAAGCAGGGTACTCTTGCGCCCTGAGCGAGCACTAATACAAAGGACACCAATCAGCTATGTGTGTGGAGCACTGCCACCTGCCATATAAAGAGTGCACTGAAACGGTGCTCTTGTGCACCACGACTTCCCACCAAGACAAACATTATCGCCATCTAGAGCCGACGCTAGCACTAGGATGATGCCCATATCATTCGAGCCGGCCATAGATGCTTCTTGAAATTCATGGTAAGCGCCTCGCCTCACCTCATCCTGAATGCGTTGTTCTGCGCCGCCGCCACCACCAGCGGGTACCGCAGCTCCGGCACCACGCAGTCCGTCGACGCATTCACGTCATCATTATTCAGCCCCAGAAACCGCACCAAGAAGGGGCGCCGCCGCTCCAGCACCGGCGCACGCACGATATCCATCGGGAACGCCGCTGCCGCCGCAGCACCTGCGGACGGCCCGTCCTTGCTGGATATGCGCCGCTGCCGGCCCTTGGGCTTGCTGCGCTTCTTCTTCTTGCCGCTGCCCCCATCCTCGCCTCCGCCGCCGCCCCCCTCGCCCCCCGCTCCCCCCCCCGCGCCCCCGCCCCCGTCCGCCTCCCCCGCCGTGTCGCCGCTGCCGCGCCGCGCCTCCTCGTCCCTGTCGCCGGCCGCGCTGCCGCCGCCGCCGCCGTGTGCCGCCGCCGCCTCCGCCGCCTGCAGCCGCCGCGCCAGGTCCGCGGCGGCGCCCTGCGCGTGCGCCAGCGCCGCGCGCAGCTGCCTTACCTCGTCCTCGCGCGCCATGGCCTCCGTCACGTCGCGCTCCATCACCAGGACCTTCTGCAGCGCGGGCGGCGCCGCCGCGCTGCCTCCTGAGGCTGCGCCCGCGGCAGACGACTGCTGCTGCGGCGGCGCCGCGAAGAGGCCGAAGTAGGAGGCCTCCACGGTGATGGTGCGGCCGCTGGAGCAGTTGCGCGTGTACGTGTGGCGCAGCTCGCCCGCGCCCGCGTTGCCGCCCGTCTCGCGCATCTTGGCGAAGAGCGCGCCGCGCGCCTCGTTGACCTGCGCGAGGTGCAAGGGGCGGAGGGGGGGGGTCAGACGGCGGGTGTGTCGTCATGAGGCTGAAGCGCTATTTGTGTGCATGCACGAGAGCTGCTGTAGTGTGCGCGATGCTGAAGGCCTGCCCAGCTCAACAGGACAGCACAACTGCAAGATGGTGCTACTGTTTTGCTGACGTATACGACTTGCTGTTGCGCAGTGCGTGCATGTCGTAGCAGACAGTAACGCGCTTCTTCTTCACATCCTTGCGTGAACTTCATGCTCAACTTCAAATTGCATAAGCTTGGTCTTCAACTTCACATTGAATTTTCCACGCAAACCACCGCTGCGCCCCACCACACCCTTCCGCAAAGCAAAAACATGCCATCACCACGACCGCCACGCCCCACGCACCTGCACGACTTGCTCCTGCGCAATGAGGTGCATGTCGCTGCGGCCGATGATGTCCTCCGCAGGCACGCCGAGCACTGTCGCGGTGCGCGGGCTCACGGCAGTTACAATGCCGGTGGGCGCGCCCACGTCCAGCGCCGCCGCCTCCGGGCTGATCTTGAAGAGGTAGTCGCAGTTGCGCGTGGCGAGCATGGTCATGCGCGCTTCTTCCAGCTGTGCCGCTCCCATGCGCGCCTCCGCTTCCCGCGTCTGCCGCTTGAGTTCCGCGCCGTACATCTGAGGGAGTGTTAAGGGGGTGTTGGGGGGGGGGGCGGGGGAGGGGGGTCAGAGCTACCGCTGTGACAGGAGTGGGTGTGTCGCTTTGCACGCGTACCAGCATGTGGCCGCTGCGCCCTAGTCTGCTACTGATGTGTTTGAGCGACGAGGTGTCTGTTGTAGACCAAGTGACAGCACACTGCTGTTCACAAGGGCTGTGTACGTACCGGTGATGCGGTGTGCTGCCTCAGTGGCGCCAGTTGCTGCTAGTGCTCATGCCGCCTTACTGTACAGGCAGCCAATGGCACAGCGTGTCCTGCGCCTGGCTTGCATACTGAATGTACACACTTCATTTGGGTGTATATGGGGCGTCAGGCCTGATACCACAACATTGCATCATAATCACATGTGCCCACTCGCATGCATCGCTACACATGCATCGTGCGAGCATGAAGTGTAGCCAAAGAGAACCTGGGCCACTTTGAGTTCCACAAGCTCGCGTGTACAACAGTTCGCATGGGCTTCAGTCCTGACTACTGAATTCTGCATGAAGCGAATGTGAAGCAATCGTTTTGCGTACATCAAGTACTGCAACGTACTGTCAACTGGCACTGTCATCCCCTATGCGCACTCGCGCAGCAACATTGACAGCGAAAACGACATCACGATCCAAACAAATTGGAGCAAGGCCGTTCTTCTGAATGCAGACTGTTCTTCGGAATGTTTTGTAACCGTTCACCTGTCGCCACCTGTGCGTGACATCGCGCTCCACGCACACAATGCAGCGCCGTTGCGGCTCGCTGCCACAGCACCCTGATGGCGCCAGCGACGCGGCGCACTCCACAATCACCATCTTCCCGCCTCTGTGCCGCCGCTTGAACTCCACCAGCAGCGACTGGCCCGGTTCCTTAAGTCCCGCCATCTGCTTCATCACCTGCACAGGTTGAATCACACGGCATGTGTGCATGTGTGGTTGGGCTCAAGCGTCACTGTGGCGGCCAATCGTGATACTTCGTTGTGTCCTTACTCATGAAGTACTAACCCTAACCCTAAGACCGCCAGACGCGAGTTGGCTCATGTGTTCCACATCAGTGTACGCAGCAGATGCTTGAGCATCTGTGAGCAACGCCGCACCAAGCCATCGCCGGACCGCACAGCGCACGCGTGCACGCATGCATGCCTCATCCACAACAACTCAATACTACAGGCAACACCATGGGCTACCTTCTCAGAGCAGCCGAAGCCAAGGAGCTGAGGACGTGCTGCAGACACAACATGACCGTACCTCAACCCCTATCACGACAGCTATGCTTGAATCAACCCATCTCAGTCGCTTTTCACTTTCACGACAAAGCAGATTACTACTTCAGATGCCTACTTCAAGCGCCTGTGTCACTGATGAGCCTGCCTACCTACATACCTTCTCATGGCTGGCCATCTCCATGAAGTCGTAGTAGTTGTGGCCGACCATGTCGGCGGGCTTGAAGCCGAGCGTGTTGTAGCACGCCGCGCTGACGCTGAGTATGGTGCCAGCCTCCGCGTCCATGCACATGACTATGTCCGAGCAGCCGTCCAGTACACCTGCCGACGGCACCCTGGGCGCGTCGCCGCAGCGGTCGCACTGTCGTGCACAAGTGCGGCACCGGAGTTCATACTGTAAGAGCATGGCATGCGCTTGTGACCGCTTCTTGATGCGCTTGAAGGTCTGGCATAGGTTTTCACCTGGCAGAACGCTCCGGCCTCTTGACTGCTGCGGGCTGCAAAGTTCAACTTCAACCAAGCCTTCGCGCTGAGGTTTTGGGCCCACAGAGTAGAGATGGCATGAAAGAAGCGGCAGCGCGCTTGTACACCTCACAAGGAACAACGTGATGGGATAGCATGGTTGTAGTAAAGGCCACTGATGCCCGTCATGCACCGCTGGAGTGCCGCCATTACGCAACTTCACGCAGTGGCCATGATGCAGTTGTGACGGCTGAGACAAAGCGATGCTCAGCAGCTTCGTGCTGTTTCTTCATGATGCTCGCATTGAACTACCTAAGCCATGACAGCTATGATTACAAGCACTACTATCACAGCACAGATGTGCTGGCTACACCGCGCTGTTCAGCAACCTTCTGGTGCCAGACACCAGATTCAACAAGTTGCTGTGTACTCCACAGTCATAGTCAACGACCATTTGTCATCGTCTGTCGATCCTAACCCTAAGCCAGTGCACTGCTGAGCGATTTTCACCAGACCTCAACATGGCAAGGAAAGTTTACGGTGGTGGCATGTAATCAGATGCATGTTTGAGACTGCCAGCTGTTAAGGTAATTGGTTCTAACAGCAACCTCTCGGATCCTGTTCAAAGGACAGCGCATCAGCACATGGGTTGGGGTTAGGTGCACGTCCGTGCACATTTGTGCAAGAAGTCGCAGTGTCAGTCGCCCAGAGCAGCAGGCTATGGGATAGGTGCAGAGTGGGTGAATCAGCGGCCCTCATGACAACAGCAGCACTTTCATTGCCGCGCACCGCCTGTCCACCAACGGCGTCAGCGGCGTAATGTTGGCAGCTTGCGTCATCGGCGTCACCATCTGACACCAACAGCTGCCTCACACACCCTGCACCTGTGTGCTTGTGCTGCATGGCTCCGACGCAGTGTTGGCACATGGTCTCACCGCTTGTGCAAGTGCGCCAGCGCGCCGCTCCTGAGCTGCAGATTGTGACGCTCCGCATGGTGCTCCGTCTATGTTCGCAGCTCCGGTGTCACCGCCAGACCCCAGCTCCCGCTCTACCACCACATGCCGCTCCGGGTGCCCATCGCTGCCGACCTGTGACATTGAGAGGCGCGAATTGTACACCGAGTCGTATTATGCTAGAGGGTGTGAGGTGGCGATGAGGCCAGAGGCAGCAGGTCTTGCTGAAGCTTGGCACAGCAGTGTAGTATTGCTGCCATAGCATAGGCAAGTGCGACACTGACCAGCATTCAATCTGTCGCTGAGGCAAGCTGTGACTTCAATGTTGTTGACAGGCACAGACAGGCAGTCAGCACCTCACCTGACACCGCCACCGTGAGTCCAGTGCAATGGCCTTGCCTGTTGGCTTGTGCTTTCGCCGCAAGGTCACCGCAGCTACTCCCCCAGTGGTGCCACTGCTACTGTAGTCGGATGCCAGCAGATCTAGCACGGAGTCTTGGTCTTCCCCAATCACCGTGTCTGCGACGGCTTTGCCGATAAGTTCTGCAGCGGCATGCCCCAGGACTCGCTCGCACTCGCTGTTGACATACAGTACCGTGCCCTGCCGTGCATCGACGCACCATACCAGATCCGCACTCAAGGCTCCCAGCTCCTCCCAGCTGATAGCAGCAGGTGTCACAGGGTGTTGCACAGGGTAGAACCTGGTCTTTCTATCGACGGAAGCAGCAGCATTCATGTTGTGGCGCCATGCACCGCTCTGGCAGTTCTTCCTCAGGATACCTACGTGTATCAATTGCAACAAAGTTTTGAGGTCGTCTCCCTTGGCTCAACAGCGGCGCGGCGACTAAGCTAAGCTACTATGAGAACAGTGTGTGCGAGGACCTACGCGCCATGCGCACTTGGCAAGATTTTCCGCATTTTGCCTCTTGCATTGATCTATTATTGCCTCTTGCTGGTGTCGAACGCGAACAGTTGGATTTTTTTTGAAGAGGTTTTTTCCTCTTCCATCCCCCCCCCCCCATAGGAGAACCCAACTGCAATGTAGGGCAATGTTTCAAAAAAATGTCGAGCATGAGCTTGTAGCAATGCACAGCCCCAGACATGAAGGCCAGCTCCGTGTATACATTTTGGGTGTGCATACTGACATGTGACCAGGGAGAGCAATGCAAAAACCGTAATGCCAGTTATCCCACACACATGTGCCAGCGTCTGGCAGCATCTCATTAACTACACATGTACATGCCCCACAACGGGCAGTCACTCCTTCAGCAAGCAAATTACGGGGACGACGATGCGGCGCAACACCTCTCCAGCCACGCTCCTACGCACCAGCGCCGCGCCGCCATTGCCTTGCACGCCGCTGCCGCCGTCTGTCCGAACGTCAGATATGGTGATGACCAACATGGCGCAGGCAGGCAGGTACCCGCCGCCATTCGCACGCGGCCGGAACTCTATTTTTGAGGGGTCAATGTCCACCTCGATCAGCCCGTCCGACGCCGTGTCGGGCGCGTTGAGCGTGCCGCTGGCACCGAACAGCTGTATCCACGGCGGCCTGCTGCTCTCGCACACGTGGTACGCCAGTGGCACGTCGCCGCCGCCCGCCACCGCCCCCGCCGGCGGCACGTCGATTAGCTGCACAAAGAGGCTGGTGACGGCGGTGCGCTCAATGTCCTGAACGGTGAGCACCCCAGGCGCCGCCACTATGCGCAGGCTGGCCAGAGCTGCCGTCGCCGTGGCCATGACTGCCGCGTAGCCGCTTGTGAGCGGCGGTGATAGGCAGAGCGTTGATTGGGTGGAATGCGCCAGGGAGAGTTCCTCGACTTGCGCAAGGCTCCACTCCTGCCACTCGCGCTTGAGTTTATCCGCCATCTGCGCCGGGGGTAGAGCATGTGCACAGAAGGGTGAGGGCGGTCACAACCAGCTCATTTGCATCCAGGGTATGTATGTATGTGTTCTGCTCAGTTGCAGGTCTGGAACAGGCCCAAAAGCGCGCGTGGCAGCCGAGATCACAGGCTCAGCGCCATAAGCGCACGGGTCATGTGTAGGCAACGGCCTATGGCAGTTGCTGGGCACCATCAGGTGATCGTTGCGAAGGGAATATGACCAGCGAGCTGCGCCAGTGCTCAGGTGCAAGGGGCTGACGCTGGATACACATGCTGTGGAGTACATTACATGTACACATTTTTGGACCACTGTGTAACTGTCACTCAGACCCCCACGCGCAGATGTTATCCCGTCACGAATGCTATGATCAAGGCCAACTCTGAACTTCAACACCTTATTAGTCACTATGAAATGCAGATGCCAGACGCTCACCAGCCGATCCTGCTGCTGCGGATCGTTCATGAACGCCAACCTGAGCGCAAACAGTGTAGAGACTGCTACTGACACGAAAGCAAGTACTTCAACCTCAACACCGTGTCATCCAGAACTAAAGGTTTCAAACGCTCACGAGCCGATCCTGCTGCTGCGGATTGTCCATGTAGGCCAGCTTGAGCGCAACCAGCGCAGAGACTGCTATTTACACAAAGGGCAAGTACTTCAACTTCAACACCATGTCATCCAGAAGCACAGGCTTTGAACGCTCACCAACCGATCCTGCTGCTGCGGATTGTCCATGTACGCCAGCGTGAGCGCGAAGAGCGCGCTAACGGGTGCGTGGTCAGACACATAGGGTCCCGAGCTCCAGTAGTTCTCCAGGCTCATGCGCTGTACGGGGCCGGCGTTGCATACGTGGGGCGCAGACCACAGGATGCGGTCGCACCACGACGGACACCGCATCTTCTTCTCGGGCCGCAAGTCGAAGTCCCTGTTGCAGGCGATGGATGACATGCCATGCGCTGTGATTGGGTGTGTGGGCTGCGCAGCTGTGTCTAGGATGATGAGGTGACGACTTCAACTTCAAGAGCAGTTGCTGTCTTGCCTGCAAGAGACTGGAGGGTGCAGATGCGCGGTCACTTTGATAAACCCCAACATGCGCAGACACGGCCCATGTGAGTGTGCCATGTCGTTGTACGCAACATAGGCCTCATCTCAGACAGGCAGTGAGCGCTGAATGGCACAGTGACGCATGACGTGCCTCAACACTGTCTCTGGGCGGCATTCTACTTTAATGACATCTCGGCCAAGTGCAGCATCTGCCCTCCCTTCTCTCCGGCCGAAGAAAAATAAGTCCAACACGCATTTATGCAATGATCTGCTACATTTCACATGCCGTCATTGCACCCTGCGTCACCCATACACACATACACGATGTACTCACCTCGTCCCGCGTATGAGCTTGTACGTGGGGTCGAAGCTCAGGCGCCCCTCGAAGAACTGCGGGAACGCGCGCCCCGCCGCCATCTCAGTGCTCAGCTGATCCAGCTCGCGCAGCGCCTCCGTCTCGCCCGCCGCCACCATCCTCCCCACCTCCTCGCTCGTCACCGTCCCCCCTATCCTATAATTCATATCCCCCAGCCACACGACGACATCGTGGTCGAGGATGCCGATGGTGCCGCCGCCGCTGTCGCCGCTGCCGCTGTAGTCGACGCGCCGCGGCGGCGACGCGCTAGCGGACAGGTCGTCGCTGCGGCTCGGCGACGTGGGCGCCGTGACGGCGGCGACGGCGGCGGCGGCGTACGTGGACAGCGCCGCCAGGCCGCCCATGCGCTGCTCCGCCTGCGACGCCAGGAGGTACTTGGGCCGCGTCTGCAGCGCGTCGCTGCGCAGCACGGCGCGGGGGGGGGGAGGGGGGGGGGGGAGAGGTGGCGCGTCGTGAGTTTAATTTGAAGTTGAAGTTGAAGTAGATGGGTTATCTGCTGTTATCATCAGCATGCGTTGAAGTTGTGGTGTATGGGCGTGTGCTGGAACTCCAGCGGTGCAACGTGCACATGCAATGGCTTCTGGGCCACATGCTTGAACGGTCAGAGCTGGCTGGTGAGGCAGTGCTCAGAGTTGCCACTGAGGCACCAAAGTCAGCAGGTACATAAACTGAGCAACTGACTACTTTCAATGATGATGTGCGTTCCGCTGTTGAAGTCGCAGCAGGTGGTGGAAGCAGGTGATTGGCGGTCAGAGCAATGCAGCATCCAACGCTTCACGTGGGGCACAAACTTCAGTTCTCCTGCACTACAGGCACCAAAAGCACTGCACACGCATCGACTTAGCTGGCATCTAGACTACCACGACTGCAGTTTCGCTTGTCTACAACGTGACAGCATTTGGCAATGCAGACTGCAGAGAGAGACAAAGAGCCTCGTACAACACAGGCCACTGCACTCAGCAACTTATACAACAACGCGGCTCAACGACAATCACCCAACACAGCAGGGCAACTCACTGTGCCAGCACCCTGAACAGCCGCCGCTCCGTAACCGTCCTGTACTCCGCGTTCCGCTGCAGCACGTTCTCCCTGTGCGCGCACATGTGGCAGCACACAAAGCACAGCGTCACCTCCCGCGCTATCACCATGCGGATCGCGACGGCCCCCTTGTTGCCCAGCTTCCCCCCTATCCCCGTGGCCACGTGCGCGCGCTGCACGTCCGTCACGCGGCACGCCAGGCTCGCCTCCGCCATGACCACAATGTACGTGCCCAGCAGGCGCTTGTGCGACAATTGCCGGTACTTGACGCCGTGCTGCGGGGAAGGAAGCGTCACAGAGGCGAGGGGGGGACAGTCAGCGCCCCTGAGGCTAGCGCGACGCGGCTGTTCCTAAAGTCAGAGATGCTGGAGCATTGTACAGGCGACGCTGCGTCTTCGTGCGTGCACACGCTTCTCATCTTCCGCTTCAACGCGCCGCTGCAGTCACAACAGTTCCGCGATGCCAATACAGTGGGCATGCGTGCTAGAGACGGCAATGCAGTGTGCCTGCCTGCCCTGCACCCACCCGCTTGCCGTAGATATCCAGGTAGTTCTCGATGAGCTCCAGCCAGCGCCGCGCGTTCGTCCTGCTCTGGTTGTCCAGAAAAGAGTCCGCCACCACGTTGCCCGCACTCAGGTCGATGACCTCCTGGAACCCAATGGCGAACAGGTCCGGAGGCGATTCGCCGGGGCATACGTCCACCCCCAGCCACTCCTCCAGGTCCTCAGCAGTGCTCAGCATCTCCCCCGCAATGTTCCAGGTGCCTGCGAAGATGCGCAACGACAGCTGCTTCTTCTCCTCGGACTCCTCCGCCCACCCCTCACGGCGCGCCAGGTCTGCCACCCAGCCCTGCGCCTTCGCGTGGGGTGAGCATGCGCAGGGGGCGCCGGATCCTGGCCGCGGCGGCAGCGGCGGCGGGCTGGAGGGCGCTCTGGGGGAGAGGGGCGCTGTGGGCAATGCACCTGCACGACCAGCTGTTCAAGTGAGAGCAGGAGGGGTGGGGCATGAGCACGTGAACAAAGGTTGGCGAGCAGCAAACAGCAAATATGAGGGTGCCAGCAGAGTTGTCATCGCGATGGGAGGGCACCGATGGCGAGGCACCTATATCATCCCCTCAAGTCATCTGAAGTTCAACGTGCCAAGGCGCGGCATGAAACTGTACCTGAAGGGTCCATGATTGCGACATTCGAGCCTGTGTCCGGCTTTGATGCTGCGCCCACCGCCTTCACAACTTCCGATGCGGCCACAGTCACCGTGTTGGCGGCTATCAACGAGGTCAGGGGGTCAGGCTCCTCCTGCACTGCTTCAGCAGTAGTCGCATACCCTGCAGGCATGGCTGCCATACAATCAGGCCTATCAGCTGAACGCTTACTGCTGCATGCTGCGTTGAAGTGCTTATCGTGCAATTATCATAACCTCGGCGGCGCTGCGGTCGCCTCTGATCAGGCAGCTGAGGCCGGTTCGGAAGAAGAAGTTGAAGTTTAGTTTTTTCTAGAATTTTAAAGTGGCCTAATAGTATCAGGATGCTGACATTGATGATTGCAAGCACCATCATGATGTATTTATAGTGCGTATAAAACAGACTTGCCGCGCAGCAATGCTGCGCAAGCGGACATTTCAGTTCCGCCACAAATAAATGAAGAGTCGAGTCGGCATCGCTGTCTTGCATTGAACACGTGCCAAACTGTCAGGTGCCAGGCAGGTCAACGTGCTGCAAACCCACTTTTGACACTGATGCTTAGCAGTACTCAATATGCTCAGTATGCAAGCAGAACATCGCTCCTATGGTGTACATGTGGCCGGGTAAGACAACACAACAAAACAACACGCTCAATACGCTCATCATATTCCCTCAATGTGACATTGAGCGCTGTGCAGTGCGCAACGCCGCCCACACTCCGTTTGTGTGTTTCTCCCTGCGCTTTGCCCGGGGGATACATGGCGTCTATCAAAATCTTAATGTACACTGTCCTACTTATGCAGCTGGCCTGGTAGAGAGTTGATGTCCCGATACCACCATGACTTGAGGGCCGCAGCTCAATGCAAGCCACGCTCCAGCCTCTATTCAAATGGATTTTTGGTGATAGAGCTGACGACCATGCGCTCCACCAAGCTGAAGAAGTCTGCAGAGGGAACAGTGGGAGCAGCAGGCCAGGTAAATGCAAATGCAAGTTACATCAGAGCTACGCACAGAGCCCATTGACACTGCAGACGCGCTGCAATGGCGTCTGTGGGGATCGAAGCAAGTTCTTATGTGCTCTGTTACTGGTTGGAGTGCACATGGTCATTCCTCTGCGCTGCTGTCCTGTGAACGTACAGATATGCACTTAGCAATCCCAGTACAATTTGCAAAGGACACAATGCTAAGCCAGTGCTCAGCCTGATGGCACACACGGTGTTGTCATGCAGGGGCACATGTGAGCGTTGCCATGCACAATTAAAAGCTGCACTTGTTAAGGGCAGCCTTCTGCTCTGTCATGTTGGAGACTTACACCTTGCTGGTGGCATTTTGTTGATACCATTGAAGTCACACTGGAAGTCTGCCACCATTGTATGGCGGCGGGACATCATAGTGTCCAGTATTTGAAGATGATAGCCTGGCAGCTGTCTGTTGAGCTGTGCCCAATAGCACCTACGTCCTCATCTGCAAACTTTTGTGGTCCTAGCCGTATGTATGCAGCGAAGACTGGAAATAGAGGCGAGCTGATGCGGGATGCGCACAACTTTTCAGCTAGATGAGAAATAGCTTTCATCCAGCACCAAATGTAAATGCACTGTATATCTGTACAGTAAAACAAACATTTGATGTGCTGCAACTGCAGCATCACTGCAACGGCCATCTACTGCTGCATACAACCACCTCACAACGCTGCCTATGGTTAAACACACTTCCACGCTGTTGTGAGGGTCAGAAACAGCTGCCTTTTCTGATTGTATATGCTTGCTGCGTTTTGTGCTACAGACAGGATTGGGCCTAACGCTACATGGGGATAGCCAAAACCGAATGCGGCACGCAAAGGCTGCATGAAGTGCCACCACATGCCAGTACATGACAGCTGCCAGCAGCCCATACAGTGATCATGTGAGGAAAGCTGAGATCATTTGTGACACTGATTCAGTAAGGGCTATTCAGTAAGGGCTATTCACGTGATACTAACGTTTCGGATCGAAACCAGCTACAGTAATGCTGTTGTGACTGATGCTCATGTGCAATTGTTGCCAGAAGCACAGCGACCTGCTATGGTGAGCGCAAGAAGGCGTTGTACTGTGTATCCTACTTGCGTCCAGGACAGGATTGCTACTGTGAACAGTGACTACAACCGCCTTGCGCCACATTTTCCATTGGCTCTCACGTTAAGCTGACACTATGCCATAAACAATTGAAGAATGATCATATTCACTTGTGCTCATAGCCTTCAATAGAGCCACAACAGCTACTCAAAGCCAAAGTCCGCGTGGTCTTAAGCTAGGCATGATTCCTGATTGGCTCATCTCAACTTTCCACGTACTTCGTCCGCAAGAGCTGTGTGAAACACCAGCACACATGCCCAGCCCAGCGCCAGTCTCACCTCCGAGAGATTTATTCCTGTGTAGCATGTCATTTCTCGATGTCTTCCGCACGAGCTGTGCGAAACACCAGCACGCACGCAGTACCGATACATTGACGCAACCATGATCAAACATTCAGTGCACCCAACCAGCCCAGCGCCAATCTCACCTCCGAGACTCATGGGGTAGTTCCACGTGGTCTCCTCCGGCGAGGGGAAGTCCTCCCGCGCCGCCCTCCTGGCCGCCTCCCCAAACAGCGCCACGTCCCCCACCTGCGCCGGCCCTGCCTGCGCCGCCGTCACCACCCCTGCCCCCTTCACGCTGCCCACCCCCGCGTCCGGCGCCGGCGCCTCCTGGTACGCCACCACCAGCGTCTGCGTGGAGTTGGGCAGCGGGACGACCTCCGACGCCGCGAACCCGGCCGCGACGCACAGCGCGTGCACCTCAGCGAACGTGCGCGTCTCGCCGTCGCGCGTGAGCGCCAGCAGCGGCAGCGCCATGAGCGTCCCCTCGCCGCGCTCGCGGTCCTCGTCCGCGAGCGCCTCCACGATGTATGCACGGCCGCCGGGCGCGAGCGCGGCGCGCGCCTTGCGCAGCAGCGCCGCCGCCGCGTCCGCGCCCAGCGTCTGCAGGTAGTTGGCCATGATCACGCAGTCATAGGACGCGTACCCCCACTCCAGCGCCGCGGGGTCGCCCGCGAGCTGCGCGTAGCGCGCGCCGCGCAGCCCCGCGGCCGCCGCCGCCGGCGCCGCCGCCGCCAGGAGGGGCGCGGCGTCCATCGCCGTCAACGTGCTGGTCGCGTGGCCGTTGTCGCGGCCGCTGCCGTGCTGCGTGGCGAGCAGGACGCCGTACATGCCGTGGCCGGCGGCGACGTCGAGGATGCGGTCGCGCGCGCCGCCGCGCGCGAGGGCGGCGGCGGCGACCTTGACGGCCGTGGAGCGCGTCTTGGGGCCCATGGCGCGCGCAAAGGTGAGGCGGCGCGCCTCGGCGGTCTCGCGCGTCGCCGCGGTGGCGCTGCCCGTCACGATGGAGTCCACCAGGCCCGTCCACAGCGGCTTGACGTAGTCGTCGCCGCAGAACCACGAGACGGAGTCCGCCAGGCAGGAGGGGCTGGCCCTGTCCAGGTACTTGCCGCTCGAGGGTGTCAGCTTGTAGGTGTACATGGGACGCGATGAGACGGATTTGACCAGAAAGCCCTCCGCGGTGAGGACGTCCAGCAGTATCCTCATGCCCCTCTCGGAGCAGCGGCAGGCTTCGGCGACGCGAGCTGCAGTGGGAGGGGCCTCCCCCTTCCGGGTCACCGCTGCTATGGCTGTGAAGACGTTGAGCTCGACCGCTGCCTTGAGCATGGCGCTTCCCATGTGCGCATTCGCTGTATCGATGAAGAGCTTAGGGGAGGCCACTTCTTTGTTGGGCGTCTTGTTGATGGCTGCTTGAGCTGCTCGCCGCTTTGTCACCCGGCGATTGACCCACGTTGAGAAGGCTATGCCGCCTGTGAACGTGAGAACGTATCTGAGGGACGGCAGCAGCACCATTGAGGTGACCAGTGCATGACCAGGCCGCAGTGGTGGGGCGGCGGTCAGCTGGTGACATCGCCTGCCAGGAGCGAAGCTGCTACTCCGAAGGCTGCTGCTGCTGCAATCTGCAAATGTGGATCTCTTTAGTGCTGCCGATGGGCAGCATGGCGACACCAGGGCGGCAGCGCCATGCGTCCATACCAGCAGCAGTAGCCACCGCATCCTCTTCCGGCACCTTTCAGCTACGCATTGCCTCGCTAAACAGAAGATACAATTTGGATTCCTGCCTATGTGAGTAGATGGAAGACCTTGCTTATTAGCGGGAGTTGAAGTGTCGGCTTTGCGGAACACGCGCTGGCTGAGTGACTGGGCTGCTCAGACAGGTGGTTGAGTGCGCATCTGAGATTGGTAGCGCAAATCTGTGCGCAAGGCTTCGAGAAACAATCACTGCAGCAAACGAAAGCGTGCCAACTTGAGCTTTGGCCGACTGTTGCGAGACATAGTGCTGCCGAGACAGTCTGGCATATACTGTACTTCTGCTGCCTCCGTCTTCCAACAACGCTTCCTGCTCGCGAGGAGGCAGGTAACTGCTGCTCTCCTCCCCTGCTGCCTGATGGCTACCTGATTCTCTACCGGTATTGCTCGCGAGCTCCTGTCAACACTGTCAACAGGCTTCCTGAGGCTTTTCGACCGCCAACACTGCCGTACAGCGCAATGTCAGGTTACCCTGGAGCAATGGGCCCTCCACCGGCCACGCCAACAGCTGCGGCCTCCCCGCCACCACCATCATCGCACTCTGGCACACAGCCGGCTGCGACGGAGACGCAGCCCACACTCCGAGTCATGCGGCTGTTCAAGCCCAGACTGGCCAGCCATCTGATGCTGCCCGGCTGCACACACGCAGCGCCGCTGCACGGCTCAGACGACGGAGACGCCGCGCTGCACATGCGCCTCAGCGGCGCCTCCGCCTCCGGCAGCAACGGCGAGGGCGACTTCGCCCTGGGCAACTGCCTCAAGCTGCCGGAGTCCTTCGGCAACATCTACCTCGGCGAGAAGTTCACGGCGTACATCTCAGTGCTCAACTCCGTGGACACGCCGTTGGTGGACGTCGACATGAGCGCCAAGCTGCAGACGCCGTCCGCACGCGAAGACCTGGCGGACAGGCGGCAGGACCGGGGAGGGGGGCCGCCCCCCCAGAACCCCGCCCCCCTACTGCTCAACGGGCAGCACCTGGACATGATCGTGGAGCACACGCTGCACGAGCTGGGCACGCACACGCTGCGCGTGGCGGTCACGTACCGCGACGCGCTGACGCCGCTGGGCCAGGAGGCCAAGTCACTGCGGAAGTTCTACAGGTTTAACGTGCTCAACCCCATCAACATGTCGTCCACGTGCCTGCTCGTGCGCGGCGTGCCGCTCGTGGAGGTGTCGATACGCAACACCACGCAGATGGACCTGCTGCTGGAGAGCTACGGTGAGTGCACCTCTGGGGCTGGCCCGATGCGAACACCGAACACCGATGTTCTACATGTGTTGGTCATCGAGTTCAAAGCTCACGTGTGTTGACTTCACAGGGGCGCTGCAGTATTGCAAGGGACCTTAGCAAGAGCAGCAGGTGTTATGTTCCCCTTCAATGCGCAGCCATGTGGGCTTTGATTGTTGGACGTGTGCAGGTCAGTCACTACCTGCATATGTTCGGTGGTCCTGCTACATAGGCCCTGGAAACCGAACGGCAATCAGCGCCATTCTTTACAATGCACCAGCGGCTGAGCAGTGACCACCAACTGCCGCGTCTACCACTACATTCAGCACGCGCAACTCAACAGTTGGCGCACATTTCACCTCGCCTCCCCTCCGTCGCTGCAGACTTCATACCTGAGGTGGACAGCGGCTACGCGGCGGAACTCATTGGCAAAAACGCAGCGGTTGGAGCCAATGACACGCCAGCATCGCCGCCTAGCAGCCAATCAGACGTTGATGGCGTCTCCGCTCTGGAGTGCTTTGACTCGCGAATACTGCTAGCGCCGGACGAAACGCACCAGTTTGTGTATAGGGTTACAAAGGGGGGGGAGTTGGGGGGGCGGTTAAGCAGGGGGACACACACTCTGGGGCATATAGAGCTGTCATGGCGGACAACGATGGGGGAGAGCGGGAGCGTCCTGTCGGGCCCGTTGGTATGCGACGTACAGGTGAGCACATGTGTAACTGACAAATGTAACTGCCATCATGCTGCAGTTTTGCATTGTAGTGCTGTGCACCGCTTCATCAGCATCGGGGCCAGTGCGTGAGCGGCCATGCCTTGCTTCCATTCATACCGCCACCAACTAACGTCGTAGATGTCACAGTGAAGAAGAGGCACTTCAAACACTCTATAGAAGTTCCACGCAGGTGCTTAACCTTGCATCAAAAACTGGCATGTCATGCTGATGACGTACACTGACCAGATTTGGTTTGCACTGACTCAGAACCATGCCCTTATTCAGCGATGCACAATTGTTAATGGAAACAATTGCAGCTGGTGCACGCATGTCCATGTTGGAGTCAAACATGTCTTTCAATGCGCGTGACAGGGATCTGTCCTGTTGAAGTTGGTTTGGCAATGCTCTACATTGGATGCAATCAAGTTGCCAATCCCGTGCATACAGCAAATAGCTACCCTGCTCCAATGGCTGTGGGGTTGTGCACCAACTGAGTACAGTGCATTGTTTGCCATTCAGGTGCCAGCTTCTGCTCGGCGATAGGGGCTCTACGAACTGCATCGCGCACAAGGCCACTTCAAGTAATGGTTTTGGCTTGTGCAATTGTGCGTCTCAGCTCTCCATGCATCTTTGGCACCTGTTTCGTGACTGTGCAGGGCAAAGAAGGCGTAGAGGTCATTCTGGAAGGGCTCTCACGGGCGGCCCGGTTAGGGGAGGTGGCTGCCGCCACAGCCGTGGTCACCAATGTGTCAGACCGATCAATGCATTTGCAGCTGCAGTTCCGTTCTGAGGCCATGGCGGGCGTATACGTGCACGGCAGAAGTTTCAGGTATGTGCGGAAGCTGTTTGACTCCTATCTGGGCTCCAGTTGAATCGAATGAAGAGTGCCCCCGCAGGGCAGTACACCGGGTGTACACAGTTCAGTACACAATGACTGCACAGTCCACATGGCAATGACTTGTGCAGACAGTGATGAGCTGCTTGCAATGCATCACAAAGATAAGGTCGTGCACCTGAAACTTGCTACTTACAGAGTTGCAGCAGTCGCCAGATCAGGGTGAGGTGTGTGGGTTATTGCATGTACCAGTACTTGTTCAGCTGCACTCTTGGCGCCTTTGCTGCTTTCATGACAAATGCTGGCACAGTGGCTGCATGACACAAGTCGACTAAGCTCATGAGCACACACTGTCATTATGCTAGATGCACAACTTGTGGCGGTCGCCTGAAGTGCAGTGTGGTTGCTTGCGTGCACGTTGCATCATCAGTGTCCAAGACTATGTGCATAGATAGAGCAGATTGTTGATGTTGACGGACAAGGTCTGTTGGATGCCAAAATATAAACAGGTGAGGTACCACCACTGGTCCATGCCGAGATGCAAACACTTTCTCGCACAGTGCATCAGTTGCACCTCTCTGGGGACGGCGATTCACTTGTAAAGTCCATCATCAGTTCATGCAGTACATCAACATTTTATTGCTGCAGCATTTCCTGACCTGCAACACTCATTTCTACCTTGCTATCGTGTTTTCCCTCGCTTTTGCCTGTGATCAGAAACCTAGGCGAGGTGGCACCATATCAAGAACTGCGCTGTCCCGTGCAGTTTTTGCCCCTGGTAGGGGGGGTGCACCAAGTCCTGGGGTGTGTCATTGTGGACATGCAGACGGCTCAAGAGTACCCACAAGGGAAGCTGGGGGATGTATTTGTGGAGTGGTGAATGCCCTTATTGGGCGCGATATCCGTGCTCCCTAAATGTTCAGTCATGTCTGTGACAGTTTTTGCTGGGCAACGCATCATCGAAGTTGTTGCTGCCTTCTGTGCGTTTCATATGTTTGGTGCTGCCTGTGGTTGACGATGCTTTGAAGGAATTGCATCTAGGCACCTGTGTTGACATTTGACTTCTGGCAATGACAGCGGACTTGGTGCCCAATCAAGCGGCACGTGCAACACAGATTTAATTCGCGTCTTCAGAACCATGGCGCCAAGAGTGTACAATGTACATTGATCGATGTCGTCACTAGCACTTGAAATTGCGAGGCTGTATCACAGGTAAAACCACCCTGCTACCACAACCTCGCACGACAACATAGACGGTCAAGTACAAGCTGCTTGTCTGTGTGCCTGTGATAATGCTCTCTTGCTGCATATCTTGCTGCCGCCCCCACCCCAAGGGGTCTGCTGCAACTTAATGTGCCACTGGGATGGGAGTCCAATGACTCGTTGTTGCCCCACCCATTACCGCTGCCAAGACACGTATGATGCCTGATATGCTCTTGGTATGCTCACTTGCAGGAACACGTACACCCTACAGGTTCATCACCTCCCCCCCCCCCCCCCCGATCACGAAGAGACGTAGGGGGGAGGGGCTGAAACGTGCATGCTGCTGGCCCCTGTGCCATAGGGCCCCGTTGTCGACTTCAGACTCTCCCACCGCTTGAAGTCTGCCTGACGGTCCTGTAGCACATCCCTCAGTGTTGACCCCTTTGGCACAAGCCGGCGCGGCCCCGGGGGTATGTTTTGGCTCTTCATGTAGGCCACTACTTGGTCAGGAATCTCCGCGAGGACCTGAGGCGCGCAACGGCAATTCGCGACCGGTCTGGTGGGTGATAGGGCGTCACGTGCGGAGTGTGCAGGGGAGTTGTGCTGTCAACGGTGCCGTGACGCACAGCTACTTGTTTGCAGAAGCGTAAGCTGTAGCATCATTCATAAACTGAACAGCGTGCATAATGACAATAGTGTGCACGCACACACAGAGTGATCTCCAATGACAATGAGCACACAGAAGAAGGAACAGCCCCGCTGCGGCAATATGTGTTGAACTTCCAACGGATGCACATGGTGCACAGGAATGCACTCTCAGCATCTCATGCTCGCCCGCATGCGTGCTGCCACCCAAGGTCAGCTGCAGACAACTTCAACACTGAAGCTTCTAGCTACTTGTAATATATACACATACTTGTGAGTTCAAACACTAAACTTCAATGGTTTCCAACTCAACTCCGTGGTGGTGTCGGATGTCAATGATCTCAGATCAATCAGCACTGCAGCACTGTAGCTCTACCTACAGCGGTTGTGCCTGACTGAGCACCGACAACCAAGCCCTAACCCTAACCCCAAGAATGCACGCTTTGGTGCTGGGATTTGACGATACATCGCCAAGACTTAGAGTTGGCACGCCACATGTATGCAACACGCACAAGCGCAATACTATACTTCCAAGTACTTCAACCTCACTGGACCTGCACTCGGGCGCGTCACGTGAAGCTGAGACCTGATTATAGTACAACGAAGTGGTTGTCAATCCGCACTGCTGCACTCTCACGTTGTCACAGGATGCATGTTGATTTTGGTAGTGAACTCGACATCAATCATCTGGGCTTCTTTGCGCACTAGGCAAGAATAACTAGAGAGTACATGCCCTTCATAAACAAACGTACATCTGGCTATGTAGAGCCGTAGATCCACTGCGAAGGTGTTTGAGCTGAACCTTACACACATTCGAGTAAGCGACTGATCCTTTTGACTGACCTCTTTGGCGATTGCGTGCTCCCCCCTGCTGGCCACCTGGCGCATGGGCACAAACTGCACGATGTCGCGCTGAGCCCTGACACCGCTGCTGCTGACCAGTGCTGCATCATCGCCGTCCAGCACCTCCATGCTGCAATGCAAGCAGTTGAGCTTGGTTGTCAGTGCTTCCGACTATTGAGCTAGTGCCGTGCGAGTCGGCACATGTTACACAACTCATGCTGCGCACAAGCTCCAGCATTGGTGTGCGCGCATTGCAGGTCGGAGGGTTACAGCTGATGCTGGCTAGTATTGGAGGCTTGACGCGAAGAGACAAACAGGAACAAACATATGGCCAGGCAGCCAGCACTGCAGCTTGCAGCCACTTTTGCACAGCAGGTTTGGTGCTGCATGTATGCACACAGCGCTTGCCATGTTTGCGTGAAGGCATAGAAGTAATATCTTCGGTTGAAGTGGTCGCAGCACACTGTATACACAGGATGTGAGAGACCCAGTATCAGAATGCACGTCCGAACGCTGTCAAACAGCAAGTTGAACGACATTGCGCTGCCAACAGTTTCAGCATATGCGTACCTCTTGAAGTCTGCATTGCCGACGCCCACAATGATGATGCTCAGCGGCAGGTGCGACGCTCCCACAATGGCATCCACCGTGTTCTGCATGTCGCATATCTGGCCATCCGTTAGTATCAGCAAAACGGAGTACTTATGGTGGCTGCAGTGCAAAGCGCACATCAGACATGGAGAGGGAACGTACGATAGGCATACAGTGTGAGGTGTGAGCAGCCGGTCTTGCGCATTCTAGATAGGGCAGTGTTGCAGATGGCACACGCACACCATTGATTGTCAGAAATTTTGCTAGCGCAGAGTCACCAAGAGTGCACACGCGCCACTGGCAGTTTGGCTGTTCCGGCGCAGCATGCGAAGCGTTGTGAGCTTGACAGCAGCGCACATGTACAGCTCCGCATGTGTATCTGCTATCCAGCATGTGCATACATGCATGCCCTCAAGTAACCACAATTTGTGATGTGCCAAGGCACATCTCATCCAGAGAACGCAGCAGGCTGCACGTCTGCTGACCACTTTCACACAAGTGTGAGGACCAAGTTAGTTATGTTTGACGTGTGCTGGAGTACCAGTCATCCCTCAAACAGCGAACTGAGGGTCCTTGTGCTCCATAGTTAAGACTTTCAAGTCTTGACCCATCTCATGCCGCAACGTGCGTCAAAGATTTGCCACAATGGCGGACTGCTTGTTTATGAATACTTCCATTCTCTTTGTAGGCAAGGCAGGGCTACAGATGGGGACCATAGACTGCCTGTCTGTGGCGACCGGGCCTGCACCACACCCGCCCGTCCAGCCACGATACACAGGTGCACTAAAGTACTGCAAGTGTACCCGCTAGTCCAGCCACAATACACAAGTGCACTGCAGGACTGCGAACGTACCCGCAGGACGCCCCGCCGCACTGACAGTCCACTTCCACTTCTGGCATATCTGACGCACTGTTTGCTCATGTACCTGGGATCATCAGTCTGCAGCGACGACGCCACCCCCGCAGCCTGACCGATGATAGGGGCAAACAGCGTGGGCCCAAACAGCTCCACGGTGCGCAGGCTGTCGTAGTACATCTGCAGTATGCCCTGCACGCCCATAGCCTCGGGCTGCGCCTCGTTGCCATTGACGGCGAAGCAGTGCTGTACGGGCTGCGAGTGGTGGGGCTTGCCGCCGAATCCCATCACGGGGAATGCCTGCAGCGCAGAGTGTGATGTATATATTGGACGTGATGATGACTGATTGTGGTGATTGTGGTGTACTCGCGTTGTCAGGATTGCACAATGTTGGGCGCAACAGGATGGTGGGTTGTCGTGGAGCAGTTGGACGAGAGGGGAGGTGGCAATGCACCTACCAGATGTTACCGACACAGTCATAATGTGCGCTTTGCCAGACCGGCAGGGTAGGCGTGCACCACCAGCTTATTAGTGCACATATGTCAAGCAGGTGACTGCAAATGCGGCAGTCACAAGCAAAGCACGGCATTCTTAGGGTATCAGCAGTGGCGAACTTGACGCTGGAAGGAGCCACCAGCGCCTTGGTGACAAACCGTTCTAACGCACTGCATGATGGCCATTGGTGAAGGTTTCCAGGCATGTTGACATAAAGCAGTTGAAGAATACACCGTTTGCAACGTAGTGTGAACGTATGACGAACATGCACACGCGGCTCCATACAACAACTGTTTGGCAGTTGATGGAATTCTACTTGCACAACAGAGCAATATGTAGGGTGGTTGCCAAATAGTGTCTGCTGAGCAGTGCCACGGCATCAGTGCGCGCAACGCATGATGAGCATCACCATCAGTGATACGTCACACACCGTGAAGGCCACTCACAGCATGCCCAATCTTCTCACATACTCTTAGGGTTGGCAAAATCCGTATTTCTGAAAACCATATACTGATAAAATACCGTATTTTGCCGTATTTTCCGTATATACGTATTTCTAAACCGTATCTGACAAACGCATATCACCAGTACAGGCGTTTAAACTTCAACTTCAACTTCAAAAGTGAAGCAGCTAAACCAGACACTTGTAAAACATAAATACAAGCAAACACACTTGAAAATAACATCATGTATGTGCGTAATTAGCCTAGTGTAGATATTGCCCTACAGTAGGGCAATATCGTATTCCGTAGATACACCGTATATCCGTATATACGCCGTATCTACGCCGTATGTCAATTTCTGGCGCGCCAAAATTCGTATTTTGCCGTATTTCCTTCTTTCAAGTCACACAGAGCAGCGCAGCATGGCGGATGCCGCCGATCCTGGCCCCGACCTGGCCAAGCAGGCCAGAGCATTGTATCAAAAGCGTTGTGATCAAAAGCGCCAAGGTCAGGCGGGCTGGTGGGGGTCATTCAGTGTCGAGCTGGACTCTGTGAAGCACGAGGTGCGGCTTGTTTGCCTTCGTTGTTCAGCCAAGCTAGGTGCCAGCAACCCTTCGCGCGCAGCAAACGACCATCTTAAGAGCAAGGCATGCCTCAGAGCGACTGCTGCCAGTGCAGCAGCTGTTGCTGCTGCCGAAGCAGCAGCCGCTGCTGCTGCTGCTGCTGGCGATGGCGAGGAGGAAGTAGAGGTGACTGGCACTAAACGCCACCGCGGTGCTGCTGGCATCACACCTTACATGGCTACATCAGGCCAGATAACTCAAGCACGGAACAGCCTTGCCCGCTTCTTCTACAAGTCCGGGGTGGCGTTCCACCTGATTGAGCAGGAGGACTTGGTTGCAGCATTCGCTGCCCTTGGCGCCGACCTGCCTAACCGCAAAGCCTTGGCCGGGACAATGCTGAACAAGGAGCACGACCGCGTCAGCCGCGACGTCTGGGAAGCGATCGATGCCTTGCACCTCGTCCAGCTTGCCAGCGATGGGTGGAGGCGCAAGCATTGCGGAGACGGCACTCCGCTGGTTAACCTTTGCGCACTGTTGCCAAAGGGCGGTTCCTACTTCGTGACAACGGAGCCAGCGCGAGGCGTTTGCAAGAATGCGGAGTGGATCGAGGAGCTGCACATGCGGTGGGCGAAGAAGGTCACCAGGGGGAACCTGGACAGGCTGCTGGGAATGGTCATGGACAATACCAAGGTACGTGCTGCTGTAGAAGCTGCTACGGTGTGTGAAAGTTTTTTGCCAGTGCGTCATTTGCATGCAATGACAGCAATATATGCTACAATAAGTCCAGCAGTGCATGCAATGCAGCATATCATTGTAATAAATCGAATGGAAGCAAGTCAACCAGCTCCCCACGCTTGCGCGCTTATCCAGATGCTCCCTTTCTTCGCTTGACACGTGGTTAGTAGCACAGCTCACACAGGAATTGATAGTATGCTGGCAAATGCACATGTTGTGGCCATAAAAACTGGAGCAAATCTTGGTACATGCCTGCAGTGCCTCATGATGTTTTCCATCACCTGCAATAACTTTGCAGGCAAATCGTAAGGCGCTGGACCTGATGAAGCAGAAGCACCCGACTTGGCTGCTTCTGGGGTGCCAGGCTCACGCACTGGCCCTTCTCATCAAGGATCTACACGGCGAGAAGAATGCGCGATGCGACTGGTCCAAGAAAGCGTACGGCAAAGCGCTGATGATGTCCAACACCATCAACGGCTCAGAGACCATACACAGCGCCCTGCGTGAGCAGCAGAAGTTCAAGTACGGCAAAGTCAAGGCCGTCCGCTCTCACTGCCCCACGCGCTTCGCCATCCTGCACTTCATCTGCTCCGACTTGCTCGACTCCGAGGAGGCCATCAAGCTGATGGTTGGCGACCGCAGCTGGGGTAAAGTGTCTGAGGGCACCACACATGCGGCAGCGTTTACGACTGCAGCCACAGTAGAGCCAGCACGGGGGCGGGCGGCAGCATACTACTTTTTCGATGAGGCAGCAGCGCTGAAGAAGCTAGTGCAGCCTGTGGCTGATGCCATTCACCAGGTTGAGAGCGACAAGCCGCTGTTGAGTCAGATGCTGCCGATCTGGAAGCAGCTGTTGCAGCATGCGGCAGACTTCGATGACCACATTGACAATGTCGAGCGCTCCCCTGTGCTGCCACTATTTGAGCGGCGCTACAACACTCACTTCGACAAGTCGTGGCCTGCAGCATATGTGCTTGACCCTGTCTACGCCTATAAGGTTGATGGGGAGTGGTTTCTGCCTTTCAGTAAACTCAGCAGGCTAGAGAGCAAGGGTGCGCAAGAGTGCTTTCTGGAGCTGGGGGGAGGGGAGCATGCAGAGGCTGTTGAGGCTGAGCTTGTCAAGTTGCAGCTTGCACCCCTTCCCGAGCCCATGTGGGCTGCGTTGCCTACGTTGACCAAGCGTACATCGCTGCCTAAGGGCAAGGTTGAGCTCGCTGACAGCAGCATGCGCCGCGGCTGGTGGCAGACCTATGGTCGCGAGCATTTTCCTCATTTGTCGCGGGTGGCAGTGCGCCTGCTGTCGTTCCACGTGAATGCATGTGCAACCGAGCGCAACTGGTCCCTGTGGGGCAATGTGTACCCTAAGTGCCGCAGCAGGCTTGCACTTGAGCGTGGTGAGAAGCTAGTGTTCATTAAAGGCAATGATAAGGCTGCTGAGCGCAAGACAGATGAGGAAGTCATGCTTACAGTGATGGAGGCGGCGGAGGAAGAGGTTGTCAACATGTAACATGCAGATCCCCCCATCTGCATCTGGATCCCCACATGCAGATCCCCCCATCTGCATCTGGATCCCCATCTGCATCTGGATCTGCATGTTACATGTTGACAACCTCTTCCTCCGCCGCCTCCATCACTGTAAGCATGACTTCCTCATCTGTCTTGCGCTCAGCAGCCTTATCATTGCCTTTAATGAACACTAGCTTCTCACCACGCTCAAGTGCAAGCCTGCTGCGGCACTTAGGGTACACATTGCCCCACAGGGACCAGTTGCGCTCGGTTGCACATGCAGTCACGTGGAACGACAGCAGGCGCACTGCCACCCGCGACAAATGAGGAAAATGCTCGCGACCATAGGTCTGCCACCAGCCGCGGCGCATGCTGCTGTCAGCGAGCTCAACCTTGCCCTTAGGCAGCGATGTACGCTTGGTCAACGTAGGCAACGCAGCCCACATGGGCTCGGGAAGGGGTGCAAGCTGCAACTTGACAAGCTCAGCCTCAACAGCCTCTGCATGCTCCCCTCCCCCCAGCTCCAGAAAGCACTCTTGCGCACCCTTGCTCTCTAGCCTGCTGAGTTTACTGAAAGGCAGAAACCACTCCCCATCAACCTTATAGGCGTAGACAGGGTCAAGCACATATGCTGCAGGCCACGACTTGTCGAAGTGAGTGTTGTAGCGCCGCTCAAATAGTGGCAGCACAGGGGAGCGCTCGACATTGTCAATGTGGTCATCGAAGTCTGCCGCATGCTGCAACAGCTGCTTCCAGATCGGCAGCATCTGACTCAACAGCGGCCTTGTCGCTCTCAACCTGGTGAATGGCATCAGCCACAGGCTGCACTAGCTTCTTCAGCGCTGCTGCCTCATCGAAAAAGTAGTATGCTGCCGCCCGCCCCCGTGCTGGCTCTACTGTGGCTGCAGTCGTAAACGCTGCCGCATGTGTGGTGCCCTCAGACACTATACCCCAGCTGCGGTCGCCAACCATCAGCTTGATGGCCTCCTCGGAGTCGAGCAAGTCGGAGCAGATGAAGTGCAGGATGGCGAAGCGCGTGGGGCAGTGAGAGCGGACGGCCTTGACTTTGCCGTACTTGAACTTCTGCTGCTCACGCACGGCGCTGTGTATGGTCTCTGAGCCGTTGATGGTGTTGGACATCATCAGCGCTTTGCCGTACGCTTTCTTGGACCAGTCGCATCGCGCATTCTTCTCGCCGTGTAGATCCTTGATGAGAAGGGCCAGTGCGTGAGCCTGGCACCCCAGAAGCAGCCAAGTCGGGTGCTTCTGCTTCATCAGGTCCAGCGCCTTACGATTTGCCTGCAAAGTTATTGCAGGTGATGGAAAACATCATGAGGCACTGCAGGCATGTACCAAGATTTGCTCCAGTTTTTATGGCCACAACATGTGCATTTGCCAGCATACTATCAATTCCTGTGTGAGCTGTGCTACTAACCACGTGTCAAGCGAAGAAAGGGAGCATCTGGATAAGCGCGCAAGCGTGGGGAGCTGGTTGACTTGCTTCCATTCGATTTATTACAATGATATGCTGCATTGCATGCACTGCTGGACTTATTGTAGCATATATTGCTGTCATTGCATGCAAATGACGCACTGGCAAAAAACTTTCACACACCGTAGCAGCTTCTACAGCAGCACGTACCTTGGTATTGTCCATGACCATTCCCAGCAGCCTGTCCAGGTTCCCCCTGGTGACCTTCTTCGCCCACCGCATGTGCAGCTCCTCGATCCACTCCGCATTCTTGCAAACGCCTCGCGCTGGCTCCGTTGTCACGAAGTAGGAACCGCCCTTTGGCAACAGTGCGCAAAGGTTAACCAGCGGAGTGCCGTCTCCGCAATGCTTGCGCCTCCACCCATCGCTGGCAAGCTGGACGAGGTGCAAGGCATCGATCGCTTCCCAGACGTCGCGGCTGACGCGGTCGTGCTCCTTGTTCAGCATTGTCCCGGCCAAGGCTTTGCGGTTAGGCAGGTCGGCGCCAAGGGCAGCGAATGCTGCAACCAAGTCCTCCTGCTCAATCAGGTGGAACGCCACCCCGGACTTGTAGAAGAAGCGGGCAAGGCTGTTCCGTGCTTGAGTTATCTGGCCTGATGTAGCCATGTAAGGTGTGATGCCAGCAGCACCGCGGTGGCGTTTAGTGCCAGTCACCTCTACTTCCTCCTCGCCATCGCCAGCAGCAGCAGCAGCAGCGGCTGCTGCTTCGGCAGCAGCAACAGCTGCTGCACTGGCAGCAGTCGCTCTGAGGCATGCCTTGCTCTTAAGTTGGTCGTTTGCTGCGCGCGAAGGGTTGCTGGCACCTAGCTTGGCTGAACAACGAAGGCAAACAAGCCGCACCTCGTGCTTCACTGAGTCCAGCTCGACACTGAATGACCCCCACCAGCCCGCCTGACCTTGGCGCTTTTGATCACAACGCTTTTGATACAATGCTCTGGCCTGCTTGGCCAGGTCGGGGCCAGGATCGGCGGCATCCGCCATGCTGCACTGCTCTGTGTGACTTGAAAGAAGGAAATACGGCAAAATACGAATTTTGGCGCGCCAGAAATTGACATACGGCGTAGATACGGCGTATATACGGATATACGGTGTATCTACGGAATACGGTGTTGCCAACCCTACATACTCTCCATGTCCCCCTAGCAGTCAGGACGACATGCATGCCGAAGCAGCAGGCGTGTCATGCAGCACGCAATGCATGCAGCTGACTAGTACGTCTTGCACGCGAGAGCGCACCTTGTCGGCATCGTAGAACTCAATGACGCTGCCAATGTCGGATATGGCCCTTGCATACTCGTTGAGCTTGCCCGATGGGTCCCTGTAGTGCAGACTCCCGGGTGTAGCGGGATCACCGTTGCTGCTCGTATAGTCAATGGCGCACTGCAAACGTAGAAGCACACGGTCATGCATGTTGCCATTGAGGTAATTCATTGGACACGGCTGTTGGGCTGCAGCTGCTCGTCCATTGGGCAGTGGATGATGAAAGAGAGAAAATGGCCACTGGTTGTGCAACATGTGTTGAAAGCACACGCTTATGTCAAGTACGCCGTACAGGGGGAGAGTGTCAATTAGTTGATGTCCAGCGGCAGTGTTTGCTGCGGTGGGCAGTAGATCCCGCACTGCAACAGGATCGCAGGCACACACACACACTGTATGCGTATGCTGTTGACGTATATCAATGATCGATGATGCCACAGTGCCATATCAGTACGGTGGGCATGGTCATCTCTCATACCGTATGAGTCATACGCATCGTGGACCTCGGTAGAAGGCTGCAATCTGCGGGGCCTTCGGTGTGTATGACTGCATGCATGTGGTCAAGGCAGCGCCGCTGCTTGTGTAACCAGCCATGAACGCGCCATGAGTGCTGCACAACGTGCGCATCTCACAGGGCGTTACACTGTGCTCGCCTGCCGAAACGATGTGCTCGCTTGCTGATATGTAATAGTGTGCTTTAACACCCCCACCGACAGCGCCTCATGCCGTGATATACTTCATCATGAGAAGAATCTAGTGTGAAGGACGTGTTCGCAGTAGACCTAAATTGAATTACCACTTTGAATGAATGACAAGCTGCCTGTCTACTGAGTTGATGGTGTGACAAACCTGTGAATGTGCAGTTGCCTCAACGCACGATGCCTTCAAGAGCCTTCCCACACTTCAAAATTGAAGATATCATCTCCGTGCTCACCTGGAACTGCAACTCCATTCCGCCCCCCAGGTAATCAAAGAACGACGGCTGCGTGAATGTGCGACACTCCAGCACCGCCAGCTCGCCGCACGCTTCCCCAGCCGAGCTCTGCAGCGCAAACAACGTATGTTATAGATTAGCTCGGACGGCAGCGCGTACATGGCCGCTGTAGCTTGTGCGCATGCATGCGTGGCCAGTACATGTGGGGGCCTTGAAGGTTCAGTCGCTTGCTGAGGGTGCAGCGCCAGCACCACTTGTCGTCAGGGGCTCAAATGCATGTCATCACGATGCTGGTGTGTGCGAGCAGGATACTGTAGAGTGCTTCGAGGCACATGTCAGCAAGCGTGAACAGCTTAGAGCACGCCGCAGATGTACCTCCAAGTAGGTACTTCAACTAACGACAATGTCACTGCACCCAGCGACATTGAGACAACGGCGTTGTCGTCTTCCCCGGCACAATGACAAGCACCGCGCATGAAGAACTTAGTTGGAGTTGAAGTTGAAGCTTGCACCGACCTTCAGGGCCAGCGTCTTGGACCCCAGCCCCTGCAGGTCGTTGATGCTTGCGCTGCACGCGCCGACCAGCGTGTGCGCGCCCTCTTGCGCGTAGGCAAACACCTCCAGCAGCAGCGGTCGGAACAGGTCGGCGGCGCAGAGCGCTGCTGCCGGCGCAGTTATCGTGTCCCACTGCGGGCTGTCGCGAGAGTGCAATGTGCAGAGGGAGGAGGTTGGGTGAGGCGTAAGCACTGCATGTCTGTTGTGGGACTTGTACCCGTCTTTCCACCGTAATAGGGTGGCGTCCTTACCAAGTAGGAATTGCAGAGGAGGTTTGGTGAGGTCTGAACATGCATTTCTGGGTATGCTGTCCGGGTGCGGGCTGACATGACTACAGCGTGCAGGTGAGGTGGTATCAGCAGGTACGTATGTAGGGTCTTTAAGATGTTTCTCTGCAGGTGGTTTGGAGTGCTCGAGGCCTTCATCGTCATGCACACAGTCAACGCCAGCCGCTAGCCCTAGTCTACCCCTAACCCATAATGCACAATTGGGTGCTGGTGGTGTAGGCAGCGCGCTCCGGCAAATGGATCACTGCCGACTGCCTGTGCGTGCGTGTGACCATGCCATACCGTGGTAAGTCTAGCGCATAATACGAGCACACATGGTATGGTGAAGCAGCCGGCCGCCTGGATTGACCCTGCCTGTTGAAGTGCTGCTGTGACCCTCCTACTTCAACTCCAGTCCTCACCTGGCCTTGTCCCTCCTGACCTCCGTCCGGTAGCACGGTATGGCCTTACCCCCCCCCTCAACGCTCCTACTGAGCCGCAGAAACATGCCCGCCGCCTTGCGCTGCTTGCGCTGCAGCACCAGATCCCGCGCCTGCAGCCTCAGCGAAACCGCCAAGTTCTGATCTGGCACCTCCTCTGCGCGCACGGTGATTGTTCCCAGCCCCCCCTTGTGCGGATTTGTGGAGGATGTCAGTGCTCCGGTCCAAGCCTGGCCGGCGCCGCCGACAATGAGCGCCAGCGCGCATTCTGCCACGCCCTCCTCGTCCTGTACAAATTGCAGCGCCGCGGCGCAGGCGAGGGCAAAGCTTTTTTTTGTGAATCGCTGTCGTGTGCTGTCACATCAGCGTCAGCGTGTGTGACATGTGTGCCGTGCTCACCGTGAGCGACTGGCGTTCACTGCCCTATTCACCTCTGATGAACACGGGCGGAGGGTGTTGCATGACGTCAGTGCACTCAATGCATAAGGGGCGGTTGCGGTGCCGCCCGCACTGAGCCTGGGTGCGCATGCCAGCGCCGCTGCCCATCATCTTGGGGGAGCGTTTCGAGCGTGCTGGCGGCAGATAAGCAGGCCACTAATAGACCTTGCTCTGAACTTCAGCTTCTGCAATGCTTCGCCAAATCAACTCTTCGCCTCACACACTTCAACTTCAACTTCAACTTCAAGCAGACCCGCACCTGGCGCGCTAACACACAACCATGCAAGGAAACCTGTATACAGCAATTCATCGCATCAGCAGCCTTACATAGCCACTGAGTGCATCAACGCGCCCCTCACCTGCTTGCTGAGATCGAGCTGGTCCGCGCTGGCGCTGCTGAAGGACGTGTCCGCGTCGTACACCTCGAACCGCAGGTACTGTATCTCCTCAAAGCGGTACGCCATGGTGATGAGGCGCACAAACTGCGGGCTCAGCGTGTTGGAGCAGATCTCGGTGCGCGCGACCTCTGACCACGGTGCGCCGAACGAGCCGCGCGTTTTGACCACTACAAAAGGGTCCGAGAGGCCCTGGGACCCCGAGTCCATGTTGACCAGGTCCTTGCAGGAGATGCTGAGTTGCACGGTGCTGTGCAGCGCGCCTGATGTCAGCATCTGCGCGGCGGTGGTGGCGCGCACATGCACGGTGTTGCGAGGTCAGGGGCAGGCTGGGGAGCCTACTTGTATTGTCAGTGACTTGTCACACATGCCCAAATGCATAGCGTAATGCTGTTATAAAGCAAAGCTCACGAGCGCAGTGTAGGAATAATGATAAGGCGTACACTCATATCACAGCACGGAGTAAGACGTGCGCTTGTCATGTTATGTGCTGCAGGTATATACACTTCTTTATAATGCTGCATCGCGTACGTGCAAGCCGTGAAAATGTCGACGCCAAGCTGAGCATGCATTGCATTTATTGAAGCTGACAAGCGTGGCACGTGCAAGCATATTAACTTTGCTACACCTTGTATGCTTTTTGGATTAGCTGTTTGCCACATGTATAGCATGCACTGCAATAATCCTAACGCGGAAGAAATCCACGTGGCATAATGTGTTCGTGCTCGTCTCTCTGCCATCAAATTCTTGGCGATTGGAAACGCATTGCAATACTGATGCGCTATGAGTGACGCCAGATGGAGCCGATCGCGTTGACGCTAGGCATCTGCACGACGCGTTCCAAGGTGGAATTGTATTCGACCAGGTATGCGACCCTGCAGCCTACTGGCTGAGCGTCCGCGCCAAGCTTCAGATGTTGAGATTGACTGCACGTGACTTCAGCGAACTGACCAGCCCTGCAGCTTGCCCCGCCTGGTCGCCAATGGCGCCCACCGCACCAACGGCATCGTGGTCCTGCTCCTTGCTAGCTTTCGCTCCCATACCGCTCCTGTAGTATCCCTACTGCCTGGTCAAATGTGGCGTCCTTGTCTTAGTGCGAGACCTCTCGCTGCCACTCGAGCTATAGGAGTGTTCGCAAATTTCGATGATGCAGTTTCATGAGGCAGTTTTCAGGAAAATGTGAGAATAAATCATCTTTCTTGCCCACAGGGCCAGGGCCATTCACTGGTAGGCAGCGCTCAAGAGCGGCCAGCTCAAATGATGCTGGGTGCAATATCAAAGAAGAGGCTTGGCAGCTGCATTCTATGCCTCTACTATGCCCCCTGACAGCGGTTGAGCACTGCCAGCACCGCCAGCAGCGCTCACTGACGGCCGAGCAGCATCGCTCAGCAGCGGCTGCGCGGCAGCGCTCGTCAGCAGCGCCACCTGCGCGCGCGCCTTCTCCGCCGTGCCGCAATTCACGGTCGGCACGACGCGCCGCGGCCGCAGGTACCTCACGCAGTCCACCAGCTCCGTGAAGCTCGAGTGCTCAGAGTACGGCGCGCCGTATATCACATCCGCGCCCTGGCGGCGGCAGCTCAGGAGCGCCGCTGCGCTGCCGCCGCCGCCGCCGCCCCGCGCGCCGCCGAAGGTCCAGCCCGTGGGCTGTATGCCTACGACACACTTGAAGTCGCTCTGCAGCGCCTTGCGCGACGCGGCGTGCGTGCGCATGGCGGGGAACTTGATGTGCGATATGGGGACGACCCAGAGGGGCGTGGAGGACTGGTCCGTGGTGAGCAGCTGCATGGTCTCGGGCGGCCAGCGCAGGCACAACAGCGTCTGCGGGGCGCGCAGACACGCGCATACATAGCACAGAAATGGGTACGTGGCAGTGAGCAGCGCATGCCTGCAGTGCTGCTGATTGCTGAGTGCAGCACTCTTGACCCAAACTTGGGCGGACGCAAGTCTATGAGTCAGAGTACGAGTGCGCTCTGAATCTATGCGTGCAGGTCAGGATAGGTCGTATGAGCTGCATGCTGTGCCTCACGGCCAGCGCGTCGCAAATGTTTCACAGGTGCTGTCGCCGACTATGTACCTGACTCCGGCAGTTCATCAGCAGCGGCAAACCACTTGACACAACGCTCAACCGCCACCAGTCACAGCTGACGCAGTGACGGACTGTCCTGGAAAAGGGGCAGGGCGCCAGCAGACCGCAAAGTTTATCACAAGGACCGCGCGTGAAAGCGCAAGTGCTGAGCACTGCAGCAGTCGAGCGCTGACCTGATGCCGCGCCTTGTCCACAAACACGCGCTTGCCCAGGCGCCGTGCCACCTCCAGGTACAGCCGCTCTTTGCCCAGCGAGTACGCTCCAAACAGGATGAGCGTGCTGGCGTGAGCGCTGCCGCGCAGGTGCTGAGAGACGGCGGCGACGGTGGCGTCTATGACCTGCCGCTGCGGCGGAAATGTGTAGCGCGCGTCGCAGTAGGTGGTGTCCAGGTACAAGCAGTCCAGCCTGCAGACGCCAGCGCAGGGGGGGGGGGGCGTGAGGCACTGCGTTGCTGCGTGGCAGCAAGAAGCTAGAAACAGATTGTCTGAGTTGTTTTGAGGTAGCGCATAGCTTCATCATTCAATGAGTCTGATGTTTGACGCGAATTCCACCATGACTTCATGAATGAAAGTTCCCTCTGCAGCGCATGGCAATACATCATACCAATGAACATCTCTCAAGTACCGTACACAGCAACAAACTTCTATACACTGCTGCCTAGCAAGCAAAGCGCCCACTCAAGATCTACTGCTGCATGGTGCAAGCTGCGTTAGGTTATGCTGAGCAGGTAATGACGATGAGCACTGCCATGGTTTGGACTTCACACGGAACTTCACCTGCGCATGCCAGGCGGCTGCTCGCCCCCCTGCTGATACTGCAGCGCACGCAGCACGGGGTTCATCTGTAACATGGTCTCGCGGTCCCACCTGAAGTCCCCCACATGCAGAGTCAAAGACCCATCCACCATCTCAAACAGCACCTGGAGGCCAGGACAGGGGGGTTGGCAGCGTGCATCATGAGGACAGAAGGGCATGCAACAGATGTGACCTGGCAGCAATGGCAGCACAGGCAATGGCAATATGTGGCATGCATCGGCATCAAGGCATTGTGTATATATAAGGAGTGCCTCTCATGCGTTCATGTGCGCAGCAATCCATGTCTGTGCCGGCAGCGATGCTACTACTTGGTGCAGTACATACTACTGAGTCTGTTCGCTGATATGCCAGTGGAGAGGAGAGCTGAGCCCCACCCGCTTTGTGCCCGAGGCCAGTATTGTGCCTAGACGATTCATGCCGCCAATGTGGTCATTACTGTGCATGCATACACGGACGCACCTCAAATGCCAACTGCCAGCGACCTGCTCGCAGGCAGCATTCTGGCCAGCAACGCGAGTTCTGCATGCAATGCCCCATGCCGGTCCACCAGCAACCGGACGTGGATGCCAATGCTTTACAGGCATTGCGCCTCAGAGTTGTACATTTGCTTGGCAGTGGCTTCTTGCCAGTAGGTAAAGAAACCTTTGTCTTCGAGCATGGCACTCACACAGGCGGCGCCAGGGCAGTGGTTCGCGTCTAGCATGGTAACCACCACCGGCGCACCACCCACGGTGATGTGTGTTGGCGTGTTGAGGGGCAGGGGTCGCAAGAACTGCGAGCCAATCTGCAGGCAAACACACAGAAGGTACATGACCGGCATGAAGATGCACGATGTCAGGTCGTTGTATGACAATCGGCTGCTCTCCTAATGACATACTTCTATAATGCATGATCAAGCCTGTAACAATCACATGCAGGAGCCTAGTAATGCGTACGGATGAGATCGGCAGCGGGGGCGAGATTGGGATGTAAATATGCCAGCAACATGCACACATGTCATCGTACCCTTGCGCACCCTGGCATGTCACATTGTCTATTTCCATGATTGGCACCACACTGAAGCAATGGCTGCATTGGGCGGTAAATGAATGATATGAGGTTAATGCTAGTATGCGCGCGTGCTATGACCATATGTGGACGCTCGTGTTGAAGAATGCCACGCATTGCTTCAAACCAGGCAAATACACATGTTTGTGAGCGGCACAGCAACGCATTATGCATACGTGCTGCACAAGATACAGGTGGGTCTTCACCATGGAGAACTAAGTTACATCCAGAGTCGCGTGCTTTGTTGCGTGTGCCATATTCCACCCATGCCACCATCAACACGTGAATGACATCGACAAAGTCCCAGGGCCTGTTGCGCACCATCCACACATTGTGACACATGGTGAGGTTTGAGGTAGATGTTGAACTTGCCTTGAGGCGCTCATGCACGAGCCTGAGTGTCGGTTCAGTGCCATAGATGAGGCCACAGTCCCATGACCGCGTCAGGCCGCCATAATGATCTGCCAACAGCAGCAGAGGGCACACTGCCAACGTCATCTCTGGCGCATCTATAGCATACATGAGAACATGAGTTTGCAAGTTCAAACGTGACTCTCCACAGCTGATGAGTATCACCCTTCGAACGGTGCTGGCCGTTGGCAAAATGTGCCGCCACACAGAGTCGTCGTCGGGTCGCCAAGTGTTTTGCCAATTGTTTCGCCACTGAGCATGGACAGCCGGACAGGGTTGCATTGTAGCCTCATCTAACCTAGCTAGGACAGCAAGCTGAAAGTCGCCGGCATGTCAGCGCACATTCACACTTGCTCATGGCATCTTGTGCTGTGTGAACTGCAGTCGTGAACACTGCAACCCAACAGCGACACCAGACTCACCTGCGTGCATGTGGGTCAGGAAATAGACGCGCGACAACTCGCTGGCCGCGTAATGAAAGCCATCGACAATGATTGGCATCCCTCCTGAAAGTCCGGCGCCAGCTGCTGACACCACAGGAACCTTCTTGAAAGCTGGGCACCGCGCCGCGCGCTGCGCCCCACTCTGCGGCTCACCCCGCTCCCCTCCCCCCCTCCCCCTCCCCCAGCCCCGCCGCCGCCCCCGCCCCCGCCCCGCCTGCCCCCAGCCGCTCCGCCCCGCCTGCCGCCGCGCATTCCCCGCCGCCCCCCTGCAGCATCATTCCTCGCATCCGCAATGCCGGCGCCTGAGGTCCTGCTAGCACGCACGCCGCCGCCGCCGCCACTGCCGCCAGCACGCGCGCTCACAGCGGCGGCGGCAGCGCCAGCGGCGGCAGCGGCGCTGCCCGCCTGGCGCCGCGCGGCGCGCATGAGCACCTCCGTCAGCGCGCGCGGCGGGCGCGAGAAGAAGGCGTCGATGCGCGGCTGCGCGGGCGGCGCCGCGGCCGCGGGCTGCAGCGGCGCCCTGTGCAGGTCCTGCGCCCGCACGCCCAGCGCCGCGCCGCAGCGCTTGGTGTGGTCCAGGCGCTGCGGCAGCGAGCGCGCCGTCAGGTCCGCGCCGCAGAGGCGGCACGCATACGCGGCGGCGCTGTCGCGGATGTCGCCGCGTGCCGGCGGCGGCGGCGCTGGCGCTGCTGCTGCTGCCGGTGACTTTGTCGGCGCAGGCTCCGGCTGTGCAGCCTCCGAAGCAGCGGCGGCAGGCGTATTGGCTGCAGCAGCCACATTGCTGCTGGAAGCAGTCGACGGCAGTGGCCGCTTGCGACTGCGTGCGCGTCCCTTCGCTGCCCGCGCCTCTGCCGCTCCCCTGCGGATGGACTCGTCCAAGCACTCATTGGAGTGGATGAGACGTGCGCTGTCCGTGAGAGCGCTCATGTCCGCACCGCACACGGCGCATGCCACGATGCCCTCCAGCAGCGCAGGCGCCGCGCCGCTGCCGCTGCTAGCGTCCAGGCAGTTGTTGAGGTGCACTTCACGGTCTAGCAAGGGGAGGTGGGTGAGATCCGCTGAGCACATGATGCAGAGGAAGTTGTCGCTGCCGCCGCTGCCGCCGCTGCCGCCGCTGCCGCTGCTACTGGAGCTGCTGTCAGGTACTGCCACGGCAGTTACGAGCGGTCCAGCGTGCAGCTGTTGGGCGTCGTTTGGCGCATCGAAGCTTGCGGCCGCCGAGGCGAGTGACATGTCATCAGCGATTAGCAGGTCTCCTGCATTTCTGATCAGCTCCACTGCTAAAGCCCCCTCACACTCGTCATCACTAAATACACACACTGACTCTGTCTCTGAGCCTAGGCGCTCACTGTCGTCGTGAATTTGTTGTAAATCCTCCTCCTCCTCTAGAGATGGCGGCTCGCATTCGTGACAAGCAGTATCTGATGAGGCTTGCATAGGCTGCTGGCAGGATTCAGAGCTTGAAGCGCCGCTGACCGGCATTTGTGCGTACCCCCTTGCTGCTGCTGCGGCTGGCGATGCTGGTGATTGACTGTTGAGTGTAGCAGCATCGACAGTTGTAATTGACTGTGCTTCCGCTGCCGCTGCTGTTTCTGCTTCGCAGTCACCGTCGATAGCAAGCGGCTGCTTCTTGGTCTTGCACAGCGACAGCCGTGCTCGCCTCTTCTTGCGATCCTCGGCATGGCAATGGGGGCACAGCGGTTGACTGGCAGGCGGTGCTACTAGAGCGAACCACCTGTGACCACAGCGCTCACAGCGACACCTTCCCGACATGCTGGCTGCTCTATCTGTGCTCCCCCAGCCCTTTGTATAGTGATGATTTGTCAGGGCGAAATGACCAGCCCTCGTTGTTGCATATTTGGGCTGATCATTGCCTCGAGCACAGCAGGCACTTGCTACTCTCCTTCGCAGGATTTGGCGCCAATCTGGCTGGGTGACCCGCCTTGTGAAAGTTGAAGTGTTGGATTAACTTTCGATCGTACGTGCACGCGTACAGGTACTGAAACGACATATCAGTCAATTCAGTAGCATCCCAAGCGCAGATCATGATGCAAAGAGGCAGCAGCAGCAGACACCACTGTCAATCGGGCAGGGAAACAACGTCCATTCATGGCACGGCAACAGCCAATGCAAACACGCAAGGCATACTGACCATCTACAGCTGACTACAACTCCTCATGTTGCAGACCCTCATAGGCTGCAGTCCCTGCTGTCCCTGCTTCCCCCTTGCGCCACACCATGCCCTGCCTTTGTGTTCTACCAGTTGTGTCTGCATTGGACACCACTCCTGCCTCAAGCGCATGCACATGGAACTGCTGCTCTGCAGCTCCCTGTCTACACTCAGCCATCGCAAGCTGCCCGTCGTTGCCCGCCTGTAGGCACAGCCTCTCGGGGCCAGGCGCCCCCCCCTCGCGTACAAAGTGCGATGGTACTGTCATCACAACATGGCACCCCAGCCCGTCGGCCGCTGCGCCAAAGCTGAACAGCTGGTTCCACCGGCGGCTGCACTTGTACCATATGACTGAACCTCCCGTGTCTCGCTGCTCCCCCTCCACGTCCAGGCACAGGCTGTGCGAACCTCCGCGCGCTGTGCTGCCAGAGACGATCGGGCACAGAGGCTGCAGCCCTGGCAGGGCATCCTTTGAGCTCAGACACGATGACGCTGTGTCGCTGATGCTGCTGCTGCTGGTGTTTGAGATCACCACATGCCCCACTGCGTTGCCACAGCGGCCGACGGTGATGTGCTGCGCAGCATCGGCCGGGTCGCAGGGGACCAGTGCCGCCTTGCTGCCGGAAGTGGAACCAGCAGCAGCGATGCACAGCGCCACCTCGCCACTGCCCTCTGCACGCGCCGCTCGCAGTTGCAGCGGGCCATGCATGGCGCCCTGCGCTCCCCTTAGTGCAGCAGCTCCAAAGGCTGCAGCAGGCGCACCGCTGCCGTTGCTGCTGCCGTTGCTGCTGCCGCCGCCGCCGCCGCTGCCGCGCAGCACAGCGTCTATGTCATCCAGCACAGCGTTGCCGCCGCCGCCGTCCGCCGCGGCGTCGAACTTGCGCGCAAAGAGCTTGCCGCTGTGCTCCAGCACGGGCAGGTAGTCGCGCGTGATGGCGATGGGCGAGCGGCCGCAGTGGCGGGGGTCGGGCATGAGGCAGCGCTCCGCGGCGCGCGCGTCGCCGCCGTCGCTGCGGCGCCCGAACTCCACGTGGTGCAGGTTGTCGTGCACGACGCCGCCGCAGAACGGCGACGCGAGCAGCAGCGTCGGGAAGAAGATCTCGTCGGCGACGGCGACGTGCGCGGCGTACGCGGCGAACGGCGCCACGAGGGCCGCGTCCTCCAGCAGCCAGCGCGCGTACGCCGGCGTCCCCACGAACCACTGGCTGCCCGTGCGCAGCGCCACGCTGCCCTGGGGGAGGAAGTTGCGGCCTATGCGGTGCAGGCGCCCATCGCACTCCACGTAGCGGTTCCAGCCGAGCGGCGAGAAGCGAGGCGGGGCGGGCGCGACGTCGGCAAAGACGGCGTGCGGGGCGTGCGCCGCGAGCGCTGCGCGCAGCGCGCGGTTGGACGCGAGCGGATACGACGTGCCGCTCAGGTTCCAGAACCAGTCAAAGGCGAGGCTGTGGGACACCGCGTAGCGCAGCGCGTTGAGCATCGCCTGGCACACGCTGAAGCCCCCCCACTGCACCTCCACGCGCTCGGCGCCGCGGAGCACGTGCACGTTGGCGCGCGCCGCCGCCGCCGCCGCGAGTGCCGTCTGCACCGCCGCGTCCGCCTTGGCGTCCACGTGCACCACGAAGGAGTGCGGCTGGCCCGGCTCGTCGAGGGCGTCTATGAGGCGCAGCACCTGCTGCGGCTGCGCATGCGCGAGTATCAGGTAAAGGAATCTGACCGTCTCCGGGCTGCCCCTCGCACCGACTTTGCTGGCGCCGCCGCCTTGACTGTGTGCGCCTGCTTTGCACTGGCTCTCGAATCGGTGCCGCTCTAGCGGTAGCGGTTGCTCCTGCAGCACAGCTATCATGTACTCCTGGAAAGCTTTCGTCACCTTGTCTCTGCAGCTTTGCGTGTTGGTATTCGCCAGCAGCCCCTCTAGCCTGCCATGCGCGTGAGAGGCGATCTTGATCAGCGCCTCCCTTTCCACCTCCCCACCCGTCATAGTTCCCTGCACTGTGACAACCGCGTCTGTGGCGCGCGTGTCGTAGGCGCGTGGCTCGTAGTGGCGAGGGGTGAATACGACCTTGCGGTTCGTCGTCGTTGCAGCAGCTGAATCCAACAAAGATCCACTTGCTGCTGCTGCCTTGGCTTCATCGTGGGTTTGCTGCTCCTGCTTTGCCTGAAGGGCTGCTACAAGGTATATGCTGATGTGGCAGGCGAGTAGCACGCACAGGCCAGGCCGCATACCGCACGGATCAAGGCTTCATCGGTTGCGTTCGAATTCGGCGTCAGCGGAAGTTAATCGCCAACTGCAAGTGTAACTTGTAGTCGGAGTTTTTTTTCACGACCACAAGTGTGGGAACGTATGCCGAGGTGGCGAACGCTGTGAGCGTCACGAGCATGCCAGGCGAACAAGTTACAGTCGCCATTGTGGTGGTGGGGTCTGAGGTGCTGTCTGGGAGAGTTGAGGATGTCAACTCTCGCTGGTTGGCGATACAGCTGAGGAAGTGCGGGGCGGTGCTCACAGAGATTTGCACCATACCAGATGACGTCGACATCATAGCAGCCAGGGTGAGGGAGCTAGCGTCCAGCAATAGGTTTGTCATCACGGCGGGAGGCATAGGTACGCACGTCGGTCCACGCAATTGTGTGCCACCATCCTGGTGTCAATGAGCGACTTCTGCAACACTGCTGTTCAGTGTTGTGCGATTTTCGTGCCAGTCGTGAGCTTCTCTACCACGCTGAGGTTTGCATCATTGCGCGCATCCGATCGTGGTCTGTTTTAATGTTGTTGTCTGTTGTGCAGCGCAGCACCTTCATGGTTTACAACAAGCTGCTTCAAAAGCCAACGGTTTTGTTGACAAGTTTTTATGGCTGTCTACACAACATACAAACAATAAAAAAGCGATCCCTTGCCTCGCATTGGTGGAGCACAAAAGTTTGCCTCTGGTGGCGTTACACATCAAAGGCTGTTGGCATGAGAGCAATACGTCATGCAGGCACCGTCATGTGCCTGTGTGCACCCTCACACGTCCTAGGCATCCTGCCAGCATCACCTGCATCATCCCTTCCTGCACATCAGCAACCTCAGCGAAGCTCAACATAATACCAACCTTTGTTTACGTCATGCACATTCCCCATCTACGCATTAATCACCCCACAAAGCCCTGACACGCACTGTTGCTCATGCTCACGCCGCGCTTCCGCCCGCGCATGCTGCAGGCCCCACGCACGACGACGTCACCTACGAGGGCGTGGCCAAGGCCTTTGGCTGCGGCCTCCAGGTGCGCGCCGAAGTGGTCGCGCTGCTCAAGCGACTCACGGGCTCCAGCGCGCAGCGCGCCCTCGACAAGTCTCTCGTCAAGCTGGCCATGCTGCCGAGCAAGGCGGTCCTGGTGACCAACGCCGCAGATGCGTACCCCGTCGCGCGCGTGGCCAACGTCTTCATCCTCCCCGGCATGCCCTCGCTCATGCGCGGCCAGTTCGACCAGTTCCGCGCCGCCTTCCGCGGCGCGCTGCGCTACCACTCCGCCTTCCGCATCGGCCTGCCGGAGACGGACATTGTGGCAGCGCTCAACTCCCTCGTCTCCGCGCACCCGTCCGTGGCCGTGGGCTCGTACCCCCAGGAAAGCGAGTCGCCCGAAACGGTTGTCAGCTTGGAGGCGCAGGAGCGCGGCGAGCTGGTGCGCGCGGAGGCAGCGCTCAGCGAGCTGGTGGCGCGCGTCAACCCGGACGTGCGGCCGCACCGCTGCATCAAGGCGTCGGCGGCGAAGGCAAAGGCAAAGGCGACGGCGGCGACGCAGAGCAAGCTGTGAGCGATCCTGCGCTGTCGAGGGGGGCAGGGGGATGGGGAGGAGGGCGGTCAACGGGTGGTATGCAAGGCGGCGCGGCAGGGGGTGGGGGAGTGCTGGTTATGGTGCTGGAAGCGCGGGGGCCAGTGGTGAGTGCGCGGCGTGTGCCGCACAGCGTCGCATACGGCGCGCAGCAGACACTTGCTGTGCGATATGCTGCCATGAACATGGTGCATGAGGCAGTCGCTGATGGGCTGAACTCATGCGGGCACAGCTGACACATCGCAGCAGCAGAGCGCCAGTACGCGAGCATACTCTGCTGCGTCTGGTGCTTCAGCACAGGTGGTCAGTGAATGCTCCGTTCCCCCTCACACACACCCTCCAAGTTGGTAGCGCTAGCAACTTCTGTTTCGAGCAGAGTTATGCACCAACCAGACTGAGTGCTCCATAGCGCGCAGCTGAGAGTGCAGCTGTGCCCAGCAGATTGCAAATGCAGCAGATGTAGCAGTGCTCAGGCATGCCAGTCAACAACCACTTGCAGCCAGGCAGTCCCGCACACTACTCAAGCACTCCCCCGGCGCTTCAGGCAGGCCGATGCGTGCTGCATGCACGATGGGCACTGCTGCGCGTGCCATGCACTGACTCAACGGGTCAGTCACCTCTGCCATGCACTACGCCCCACATAGCAGGATGCTTCAGCTCGTACAGCACCTGGCGCTGCCTCTGTTGGCGCCAGTACCACCCCTGTGCCCAGCAGTTGAGTGCCGATGCAGGCGCATTAGCCCTCTGACAATGTGCAGCAACAGAGCACGACGAATCGTGGCACAGGGTGCCAGTCTGGCTAGTGACCATGAAACGCCACTTATAATTATGTAGAGCCTTTCTTTTGTTTCAATGGCAACTGAGCTGTGCTGGGTTATGTGCATAGCACATCTCATACGCAAACAAGCATCTTCTGTGATGGAAGAAACCCTATGCCTGTGTCGCGCTATTGCCAGTCAATTCAAGCTGCTCATGTGTGGCCATTCATGACGCAAGCATGGCTCATGTGCCAGCTGTCTGTTCATTGTTCAGCTGCCTGTTTGCTGGTCATTGCTCATCATGCCATGGCCTGTGCAGTTTTGGTGCGCATGTCATTTGATTGGCAGTCGCTGGTTATTATGATGTTGATATGTATGGACCAATGGGACAAATTCTGCGATCAGGGTCTGCGTTTGTAACTCAATGTTCAAGTCTCTGTGCGTGATGCACCTATCAAGGAATCTGTGTTGCTTGCGACGTATAAACTTGTCGTACATACCTCACTGCACATTGACTGCCCAGGCTGAATGTTTAAATGCGTGAGCCGCAACATAAAACGAGGATCGCACGTACATTATTCACAAATGACGCACCACTTTGTTGTGGTCGCCTGTTTCATGTCTTTCAAATCCTGTGCGTATACATGCATTGGTGTTTGTACTTTTTATTAATTCTCGCTCAGGGCGCGAAAAAGCCCAGATGATTGGCATCTAGCTGTAAGGAATCTACATGTCGTATGACAGTCTGAAAGTGTCGCAACGACAACGACTCAAACGCCGCCGCCGCCAAATGGCATCTCGGGGTCCTCCCCTACGTCCTCCTCCATGTGCCCCCCCCCCCTGGATTCTGCCATGTGTGTCATGACACGGCCAGAGTACGCCATGTGGAGCGCTGCCGACAGTGCCGAGCGTAAGCGCGCCAGGGCGATGCCCTTGAGAGCTTTAGGGCGCGCTCCTCCGGGCACTGACATCCTGCTGGCATACTCCGTCGCCACAGCCTCCCGCAGCTTCCGCCCCTGCTCCCCGATGCTGCCAAATGACCCTATTGCCAAAGTGGCAAGTTTGTAGCAATTCTGATCATAATGACCAGAATAGTGGGTAGTCTTGGCGGCCTCTTGGTCGCGGCGGCATCGCTCGGGGTCTGCTGCAGTCTTCGCCGCCCGCGACGCCACCTGTGCCTCGAAGCAGGTATACCGTCCACCATGAGCGGTAGGTGGCGTGTCGGGTCGTCGTAGCCGGTCACCGGGAAGGCGTCGGCAGGCAGCACGATGTCCATCCTGCGACTCCCCGGCGGACCGGCGGACCCCAGAAACGGCGTGTAGTCCTCGTCCACCAGTCCCGTTTTGAGGTATTGCCGCAGGATGCGCTGCGTGGCCCTCTTGACGCTATTGTGGACGATGGTGTTGTGCGCCTTGACGCGTGGCGCTTGACACAGCCGTGCATGCAGGGTGCCGCCCGGCGACTTCCCGCACAGCTTGCAGCCTGCCGTCTGCTCCTCTACTCCGATGACGCGTTTGACGGCGAGCTGCCAGGATAGGCCATCGAACGAAGCCGTTGTGGAGTACATGGGCTCGTTGAGGAATGCCATGCCGATCGAGTGCATGTGGCGCTGCGACCGGAATCGAGCAAGTGCTTGCGTGCGTTGCGTGCCCTGCGGCAGCTGTTGCAGGTCCGCCTCCACCTTACCTGCAAGCTCGGTAGCGACGGCATCTGCAAGCGCACTCTGATTGGGGCGCTTCAGGCTACACTGCAACTGCAGAGCACTGGCGTCAAGTACGCAAGCAGCATCCGCACCAGTGCCACCACCTGCTGTCGGCCGCAGCGGCGGCTGCTGCGTAGGTGGTTGCTGCTGCAGTGGCGTTAGCGCTGGTGGCAGTTTATGTTCCAGCTTGTCACCTGTTGCTGCACGTAGAGATGTGGCAGCTGTGGCGATCGTCCGCATGAGGGGCAGGCGCGCCACCTCTGCTGCTGCTGCGCCTTGTAGCATTGCTGGTGTGGAACGCGCAGCGCCTGCATTGACAGCTGCCGCTGCTGCGTGCGCTGGTGCTGCAGCTGCGCCGCCTGCCGTTGCTGCTGCTGCCAGTGGTGTTGCTGCTGCCGCAGGTGTTGGTGCAGCACCTGCCGCATTGGCCGCTGCCACCGCCATTGCCGCTGTCGCAGCCGGCACGGTTGCGGCGCCGCCTGCCGACGCTGCTCCTGTTGCAGGTGCTGCAGCAGCCCTTAGGCTAGTAGGGCCTGTAGCAGCTGTATTGCCTATGCCCGCAGCCGCTGCTGTTGATGCTGCAGTTAGTGATGCCGCCGAGGCCACTTGAGGTGCAACATGTGCTGCCGCTGCTGCAGCAGCCTCTGATGCTGGAGCAGCTGCTGCTGCCGCCGCTGCTGCTGCCGCCGGAGTAGTTGCGGCGTGCGCCGCCGCTGCTGCTGCCGCCGGAGTAGTTGCGGCGTGCGCCGCCGCTGCTGCTGCTGCCGCTGGTGCCGCCTGTGCTGCCGCCGCGGCCCCTGATCCAGCGGCAGCTGCGTCGTGTGTTGCCGGAATGGCTGCGCCATAAGCGCGGCCAGCCGCTGATGCAGTTGCCGCTGCCGGAGCGGTCGCGCCTCCACTGGCAACCGCCGCTGCCGCTGTAACAGTTGCCGCTGCTGATGCTGCTGGTGCTGGTGCTGCTGCCGCTGCTGCCGGTGCCGCTTGTGTTGCCGCATCTTCAGCAGCGTTGTCTGCAGCCGCTTGAGGAGCTGCCTGCTGCAGCACCCCCGCCCATCCAGAGAGTGCTGGTTGCAGCGCTTGCAACGTGCCCGCCACATACGCAGCATCAGCGATGTCGCAGGCGCTGGTAATGCCAAGGCCGCCATGCCGTGTTGGGAGTCGCGCTTGCTGTAAGGCTGGGCCGTGCGCTGCCAGATGGAAGTGGGCCCCACTTTGCTCAAACTGGCGCCAGGTCTGGCCTGGTGGCTGCAGGCCCATTGAGTGCTCAAGCACCCACTGCGTGACCCGATCCCACTCCTTGGCGGCTGGCGCTGTCTGCGTAGTGGGAATGGTGCGCAGGCAGTACGTCATGCGAGGCACCACGCAGTAGCGCAGTAACCTGAACATAGCCCTCGGAGATGTCAGGCGCGCGCATCGCTCTGCAAATCGAGCCCCTGCCCCGCCTGCACCCGCTTCCCTGCGCAGCCATGCGTCCACAAAGCTGCTGTGGCCCACCGGCACCCCCAGCAACACAGCTCCATGGTTCTGATTTTCATCCGTATCCCCCACTAGCTGAACGCCCAGCTGCTGCAGCAGTTGCCGCTCGTGGTCTGTCACCACATGCCCCCTGCCAGGCAGCGCGCGTGACTTGGTGAGGTTTAGCTCCAGCCCCACCTCCGCAAAGTGTTGTTTGAGCTGCGCCACCGCCTGTATGTCATCCTGAGTCAGCGTGCAAGCGCCTGTTCGGACGTTGGCATCGTCCATGTAGGCGCCCATCCGCCTTCGTACTTTTTATCAATTCTCGTTCAGGGCGCGAAAAAGCCCAGATGGTGGATGTCCATGGACTTTTGCAACCAGAATCTTCATGTGCCCTTGTGAACACCTTGACAGTGTCTCCATGCGCGTTGCCGATCACTTCTAAATGACATCGCCTTTGTTTGTACTCAATCTGCAATAGCTACATGGCATGTAGGCGCAGCATTCGCGTGCAAGTTCACCAAAAGCTAGTGTCAAGTAAATCAAATGATTAAATGTGGATGCAATGTGATGATGGCGTCTTGGTTCGGCTGCGCCTGCTGCACCTGACAACGGTGGGCTCTGCTGTCGTTGTTACTTCTCACGTGCCCATGTTATATCTGTACGTCAAACGTCGACACAATTTGTGCAACGCAAAAAGTGCCCATGCGCAAAGTCAAGTCACGCACGCACATTGCAACTGGCATTGTGCGCTGCCCCTAATGCTCTGGCGAAACCCGCAGTGCACACAACTCCTACCTTGCATCATTTTAAAACCTGGCGTTGAGAGCTCTGTGTAAGCAATATATTGATAACATGGTGTAGTACCTAATGATTCGTCGATGCCGAGACTTGCAGAAGAATTAAGAAGATACTTGAAGATTCTGGTGCTACAGCAAATTTGAACAACACATCTTTGTGCCCCAAGCGTGAGTAATCTCAGCCATATCTGATGGATAAACCACTACACAGCCACATAAGTGCGATTTCTCATAAACGTTTCGGTAAACCTTGACTCATTTTTACATAGCTGCATGTGCCACGCGCCCCCAAACAGACAGCAGGCCCCATTTTCGGTGAACTTCACCTTTGAAGTTGCGAACTTGAAGTTCGAGCGTGGTTTGAAGTTGGTGAAGGAGGTGCAGTTGCAACGTTGCTGTAGTCGTTTACCGCCGCTATGGCTCGACAGGCTCCTCATCCGCCTGCTGCGGGTCCGCACACCGTTCGAGTGCTGCGATTGCTAGCGGCCAATCGTCTGCTGCCGAAGGAAGGCTGGGGTCTCTCGCGGGAGCTGTGTGCCGCTGCGGTGCCTTTCGTGAAAGCATTGCTGTGGTACACCTACTGCCCGGCAGCAGTGACAAATATCCTGGGAGGCACAACCAAGCGACCGCTGAGCGTGGAACTGGTAGGCGACTTCACCAACTATCCTCATCCATTGCCCTTGCCTGAGAGCCTCGTCCGACTGGTGCTCAGCGATTTCACAGGGAGCCTGGCACCTCTTCCCCCCAGCCTGCGATGTCTGCATCTCAGCATTCATCTCGACGACGGAGAGGATATAATCAACAGCGGCGTGCAAGCCTTCCTGGGGCACGCAGTGGCTCTCATCAGAAGTGCGCCGCAGCTGGAGGAGCTATATCTGTTCGGCCCCTTCGCTGATGAGGGGGAAGTGGCCACGCTAAGGCTCTGTTGCGGCAGTGCCACACAAATCCCGCTGGCGCTGAAGACCATCAAGCTAGAGAACTGGGACCTGGAATCGTGGGAGTCGATACAGCTGTTGCTGTCACCGGAGGTGGCGATACTGAGGTTCGAGAACTGTCACTTCAAGTTCAGTGATGCAGCGACAAGAGAGAGCATCACGATGTTTCCGCTACCTGAGCAGTTGGTCACTCTTGAATTAGACGGCTGCGGCAGGTCTGTCTCGCAGCTGATCTTCCATGAGCTGCCGGCGACACTGCGCGGTATCTTCATCTTGTCGTCTGCCATCAAGGCCATTTTTACACAAGGGCTGCCTGCAGGCCTAGTGTCATTCGCACTAGGAAGTTTGGATCACGAATTTGGCATCTCTGCTCATATGCTGCCCCAAAACCTGGAGGAACTCTGGGTAGGTGGACGTTGTGAGCCACTCGAGACTCTCCCTCCACGGCTGCGAGTGCTTAAGATGACCAGCTATGAGCATGAGCTGCCGCAGCTGCCAGACACCTTGGAGACACTAGAGCTACACGATTGCGACCACGATGTCGTCCAGTTGCCGGAAAGGTTGCGCTCATTGTCGCTGTCGTGCTTCCGAGTCAATACCCCCCCATTGCTGCCCACTGGCTGGCCCCCGCTTCTAGAGCACTTGTCGTACTGGACAGATATCACCATCCACTGCCTATCATTCAGGGGCTGCCTTTAACGCTTCGTAGCTTGCATATCGATGGCTGTGAAGTGGCTCACTGGCCGGAGCTTCAACTGCACGAATTGTCGGTCGGTACGCAATTCACGCAGCATGTGCGGTGCGTGCGACCGGTGTCACTCTTGCTCAACTGCTGGCGGATGCCTGGCTCAGAATGGCGCAACAATCTCTAATATTGGTTGTGCCTGCTGTAGCGGGTTGTTTGACCCTGCACATGTGCACACACAACACGAGACACCAATATACAGTGATCATCTGCCTGCTTTCATTTCATGATTATGGTGCTGCTCGCTTCAAACTTGTTTCGTCGTAGGCATGCCGTGTGCTTGTCTGCGCGCACATAGGAGTGGCTGTAGTGCGAGTGTCTGTACAATTGCGTTGACTCAGCCTCCTCAGTGATCCCTGCTTCAATGTATCAAGGTATGTCTTATATGGCTATGTGTGAGAGGTGGCCGACCTGCGTAGTTGTGAAATTCAGTGTGGGAAAGGCCGTACACAAAATATGCAAATGGCTGGCCGCATGCGTGCACTTCTTCATTGTGGTAGCACGCTTGACATCAATCACCTGGGCCTTGTTGCGCCCCAAGCAAGAATTCATCTGCGACTTCCACCACACAGACATGTTTTGAGCAGTGCAGCGAACCAACCAGAAGCAGCCCCCGCTGCGCACATGTTAGATTGTTCATGCAACATGAAGATTGGAAGTTATGCGCAATGCATTTGGCACTGCGCACCCAGGCTGGCACCAGTGCTCTGGTGAAGCCACAGAGCACACAATTTTTTGCAGTTGGCAAAGCATGTACAGTACTTGGTGTTGATTCTCACACGTAAACGCTACACACTGGCAGGCATGTTTCGAGTAGCACAACAAGCAAGTGCCTGGTGTCCGTGTTATGTGTGTGGTTCATTCCGCATTCATGCTGTACATACATTCACTGCCAAACCCCCCCCTAAATCGGGGGTCGGATAGAAGAGTCATCCACGTCACAATCAAAGAACAAATACGCAGTTGCGTCTTCATCTTGAAAGAGGCGAAAACCCCATGACGTGGTTGATCTGCAGGTGCAGTGCAGCTGCATGGAAGGATTATAGCCTTTCCACATGGCGATTTTTGTAGCGTGGCGAGCGGTACTATTGCACAGAACACACACCATGACAGTGGGCAGCAGACAGAACACTTCCAGCAGGTGACACAGCGGCATGGTCACCACACCTGTCACGCACACAGCCAGCGACACACGCCACTAGCCAAGCTCTGCAGTGCATACTTGAGGACTCTGGGAGCCTGCTAGTGACCGTTGGTGTCTCATCTGTCAACAATGGTATCACCAGCGCACACAGGTTCCACAATGTCTGGCATGCGTGACCGGTATGACATCATCTGGTTGCAAAGTCCATGGACATCCACCATCTGGGCTTTTTTGCGCCCTGAGCGAGAATTGGTACAATCCTCTAAAAGTACAACGCTCTATGCTGACTACAATGAAAGCCTCTTGCTGTCCCAACAACTTGAAAACGTACAAGCCGGCCAGACGGCGTGCGGCGCCTGCGACACTATCAGACAAAACGCCACTAATAACACTGTTACGCTGAGCATCACCTGGTCCACGGCGCTGCGCTCCACGGCGCGACCGCTAAAATGGCGTATACCCATATATCGTAATATATTGGCGTATGCGTACAAATCGACGTACATCCAGGCTTGGCGTCAATTTGAGCGCAGCGAATAATTCCACTCCCGTCCGATAGTGAATGGCCCCGCTGTACGACAGGTGCGGCTCCCAACACGACATGGCGGCCTCGGCATCACCAGCGCCTGCGACATCTCCGATGCTGCATAACACTTTGTGGCAGCACGTTGCAAGCGCTGCAGCCACTGCAGCTGCAGCACCATCTGGGTGAGCGGGCCCGGGGGGGGGAGCTGCAGCACGCGACTCCTCAAACCGGAGGCCATGGTGCTGAGAATGCAGCAGCAGTGGCCGGTGCAGTGGCGGCAGCACTAGCACCAGCAGCCGTGACGGCAACAGCAGCAGTGCCGGTGGGAGGCGCAGCCGCCCCGGCAGCGGCAGCTGCAACGGCGCAGCAGCGTCAGGCCGCGCTGCCGCCCCAAGTGTTAAAGGACCAGAGTGACTGGCAGCGGCAGTGGTCGCAAGCGCCACTGCAGCCGCAACGGCGCCAGCCGCTTAGGTGCTGCGAAGCCGTTCTGGCGGCACATGGCGCAGCTGCACCTGGACCAGTGCCAGTGTGGCATCTTCCCCCCCTCGAAGTCCTCATCCATCTACATCCAGTGATGTAGGCATGGATGCACGACTGAAAGGCAGCCGGTAATGTCAACTGTTGTGATCCCAAGTTATCGTGCAAGACACGGCAGCACATCGCAGAGCACAGTAACTGAGCTGCTGTCGAGACTGCAATCGCTGTATGCACACATTGAATATACATGCATACACTCTCGAAGAATCAGATGCATGGAAGACATGTGGCAGTTCAGGCCCAGCATGCGCTGAATAAACGGCGCAGCAACATAGCATGCATGGAGAGTCCAACACGTACAATTGCAGAACAAAAGTGCAAGATGCAAGTGTAGTAAATATATATGCTGGGTGCAGAGGCCTCTAATGGCGCATGCAGGCTACTGCTTCAATTTCTTTGCCGGTGGTATCCCAGTAAATATGTTGTCATCATGGCGCGCACCACCCTTGCCGGCATCGTGCTGTATCCCCGGGCCAAGGTTGCCCAGCAACTTCCGCACTTGGCTCAAGTCTGCCTCAGTGTTAACACTGGTTTCTACAATTGGCTCTACGCCAAATTCCCTGTACACAGCTACAGTTTCTTCCGTGATTGCCCAAGCTGTCTCTACTGAGTTCAGGAATTGTTCACTCAGGAACAGTCCGTTCCAGGGCCTGAACTTCATGCGTGCAAGGAACTGTTTTGACGGAACGAGCACAGAGCCTATGACTCGCACCCCACGCCACGGCGCAGTTGAAGTTTCCTCTCCCTCGCCCGCACCACCACCGGCGGAACGTTCCTCTTCACAGGGAATGGTCCTAGAGTGTTCTTGATGTTCCTGGTGCGCCGTAAGGCAGGCACTCCTCAGGTGCTCCAAACCTCGCCGCAGCAGTGCCGGGTCGGAACCGAACTGCAGCCACACGGACGTGACGATGCGCGTGTGCTGTAGCTTCTGCTGCAGTCTGCGTTTCTCCTCATTCCATGCATCTGCGTCTTCAAAGTAGGGGTTGAAAGCGACGCCTACGCCAACGCCCAGCTCGCCGAGCCGCGGTACTGTGCCATGTGGCGACTGTATGGCATCAGAGCAGAGCTGCAAGCAGCGCAGTGTGTCGAAGCTCTGGCGCTTGGGTCCTGAGCCGTTCACCAGCAGCACCTCGCGTATGCCGAGCTCCGAGCACGATGCCGCAAATTCGCAGAATTTCCTGGGGACACCATCGGGAAATAAGTCAACATAGGAGGGACATTGAGGTCACGGGCTGGTTATTGGGCGCATGTGGGCGAGCGATGTGTTCACATGTCACTACTGTGCATCTGCTGTACAACATGCAATCAAAACAACCTTGGTACCTTTGTATGAGCATCTTGTCTAGCCCTGCGCCCAACATGTTGTACATCCTAGGGGGTTTATACGCGTGTACATCAGGCTGCAATAGCTACGTTGATGCCCCCGATTACCTCCACAAATGCTATCCTTGCAAGTGAAAGATGTATCCACCATTGATCAAAATTTGCCATTCTCGCACTTTCAGTAGTCCCAACGCCTTGATACAGATGCAACACATTTTTGGTTTGAGAAATTACATGCACAGCACAACAAAAGCGCATAAAATAATGGGCGGGGACCTTGATGCTGGAGTGAACGCGTCGAAGTCAAACGAACTTGCGAACTTTTGAACACACATTGATCGAGCAACTCGGACTGGGAGTTTCTTTCCGCCTGATAAAACGAACATGAAAGACAGCCAACTTGAGCCCAAGTAACCGATGCCCATGCTTTCAAAGTGGCGGTGCTTCTCTGCTACAGAAGTCGCACCACGCGCGGAGTGCCAACTCTACATAGTTAGCTGCCTGAGCACATACCTGTAGGTTTGCTGCCCATCCTTGTCGCGTGGTACGTGCTGGCACTTCACGCTCCAGTGCGGTACGATGTCAGTGATCGCTGCGGCGCCTCCACGCTGTGCTTTCAGTGCCGAGATCATGGCAATCAGGTCGTCCTTCTTGTCTTTGTTGGGCACGTTGTAGCGTGTTATGCCTGCTGCTGAAGTGAGAGCCAGCAGGCCCTGCACATCAGCAGGTGCCTTGACCATCACCTCTAGCCTCATTGCGCTTGATGCTGTGCACTTCCAGAGTTGGTTCCTGCGTCCAAGTGCGTCAGGATCCAGTTGAAGTTGCAGTTTATTCTCGGTTGAAATTTACAAACAAGGACGCAGGTGCATCCAACCCACAGTGCATGCTGAAGCAATTGAGCTCGAAGGGGTCCGACTGTCAGTACCTCTCTGCAACCTGTTGGAGTCACTCATAATGTAGGATATATGTTGCAGAGAAACGCAGAGGGTCATTGCTGCAGGATTCCATCGATTTTTCATGACATTTGACAGGACACAACAACTGACGATAAGAGCATGTGAATGTGAGCTCTGACCTGTTGAAACAACAATCATGCATTACTACCTGCCTACGCCCCACTGCTACATGCGCGCCCGCGCACGCGCCGCCATCAACACGCGCCCCGTCGCAACAGGCTCCTCCTCATGTCTATGCCGCCGATACCAAGAGACGCCGTGTATCGGCACATCCGGGCACTCCTCAGGGCGCACCAGCGCCACGCCGGCATCCAAATCCCACCAGTACCGCTGCCCCAGCTCCCGCACCACCGCCTGCAGCCCCTCCGCCCCCCTGCTCTCGCGCCCGTTGGCGAGCCTGCCGCGCAGATCCGTGTGGCAGCCGAGCAGGCGGTGCAGCATCTTGAACAGGTGCGCGCGCACCGGCCCCGCCCCTATGGCTGGGGGGTACAGCTGCACGAGCTGCAGGTACTCGCCGGCCAGCGCCAGCTGCCGCTGCGCCAGCGCTGCGCCGGACACTTCGTGCAGCCCTGGCAACGAACGATCGAAGAGGGCGGGGTCTTCTAGCAGGGCTTCGCTGGACATGATGGCGTCCGCGCCTGTGAGCGCGAGGCAGCGCTCAGCATCAGCGAAGGTCTCGATGCCGCCGTTGGCGACCACGGGTATGCGCAGCGCGGCCTTGACCTGTCAGAGCAGCAGCAGCAGCAGCAGCAGCAGCAGCAGGGATGGGATTAGGGTTGCACATTGTGCATGTGCGCAATGCTTTCCTTGATGGAGCTTTGTTGGCAGTGGTGACGTCACACAAGTGCTATACTGCTGTAGAGTCTTGCGCTTATTGCTCAAGGCGGTGTGCGCATGTGAAAAAGTTGCACCATTCACACATTTGGTGCTGTGGATCAGCAGGAGCCACTAGAATATTAGTGCTGCTGCAGTATGCTTGTGTATAATCAGATGTACATCTGCCAATTTCTGCAGATCCTAGCACCACGACACATGTGCGATACAAAAACTGACAACACACCTAGCTCTACACTTGCTGCTCCAATTTGACGCTATACGCGATCTTGCATGAGACCACCAGTGGACATGGTGCACTTGCAATTGGGGCCTTCATGTCAGTCAAGTAGTGTTGCCCGCATTCAGCAGGTACCATGTCCCATGCCTCGACACAATGCAGTACTGCCTGACAGGCTGAGAGGCTGACTGGTATGTGACAATGGCTTGCCATGTGGCAAAAACTTGAGCAAAAGGACATGCCAGGCTCTCCACCAGTTTGCTTTGACCATGAGTCAGTCTCAGTGACCCAACAATTCAGCATTGACTCCTTCTGTGCATCCGTTGGCTCAACACAACCTAAGTATGGGTAGCGGCACACCATCACCACGACCCGCACAACACGCCGCCCCACCTCTCTGATGATGGACCAGTCAGCGGGCCCGTTGTCCGTCTTGGCAGACCTCACGGTGCGCCCGTGCACAGTGATCAGCTGCACCCCCGCGCCCTCCAGTCGCAGCGCCAGCTTCACCGTCTCCTCCACGGTGCTCAGGCACCGGATCTTGACAGTTACAGGGCATGCGAGCTGCGATGCCATGGCATCAATCAGCCGCTCGCAGAGGTCGCCCTGAGGTAGCAGGTACGCGCCGTAGTTGCCCTTCTTGGCGATCTGTGCGCAGGCGGCGGGCACAGGTGTGGTGCGGAGATTCAGAGTGTGTAGCACTTGGCCATGCGAGTGAAAACGAGGGAGAGCCAGCGGGGGAGTCAGTCTCTGCAAAGTGCATCGTAGTCGTGCTTCATGGGTAGGTATACATAGCGTCAGCGGTAATGCTTGGGGGGACCGCCATGTATGTGTCATTCGACAGCAAGCGTGTTGCAGGCAGGAGTGACCTACATACTGCCTGCCACCGGGGGAGGGGAGGGGGGGGGGAACATACTTACTGGTATGCATGTGAGTCTGTATGGGTGTACTAACTCCTTCGTGAAGAAACAGCATGTACTGACATGTACATACTTCAACAAGAAATACGTGTCAACAAGAAGCACGTGTATACATTAGCGTAGTATTACTTCGTGCTAGTGAATTGAGCCTGCCGCGGCTCACCTGCTGCGGACATCCCAAGTTGAGGTCACACGGGGGGGTCTTGAAGCTGTTCATCAAGCAAGAGTCTGTGCATTTCACTGCCGCGTTGATCAGATCGTAATTCCGCCATCGTGCCTGTGACCAACTGATGTCGCATGTTCCAACTCCCATATGTTACTATGCTCACCTGCTGCGGACATCCCAAGTTGAGGTCACAGGCCTCCACCTGGTGCTCCACATACCTAGCCGCTTTCACCAGTAGCTCCGGGTCGTTTCCACAAAACTGTGCTGCGTGGCGGCGGCAGAATCATGCGGAACTGTCTCATGAACTGAATACGCTATGGGGTGAAGATGCTATGAGCTGTTGCTGCATTGGCACACGCTTGAGGCAATCATGTACAGATGATGGCTTGGCTTTTATTGGCTGGCGTAGCTGAAGGGCGAAGCAGCTTGTCAATCACAGTGACATCTGCAGCGGCAGAGTCTATTTGAACACAATGAACACTGCCGTTGCGTCCGCATCAGACCAGTAGAGGGGTAAATTTGCAATGACGCCAATACACAAACTCAGAAGATGCTGCTTCTTGCCTGAACTGCTTCAACAAGTGGAGAAGACACATCATGGTGAGCAGAGCGGTGGTCACGCCATGTCTCAGGGCACATGTAGGAAGCTCAAAAGCTCACCGATCAACGGGCGATCCTCCTGTGGGTCCTCTCCCTCCAACACCTGGTCACCATCAAAGTGCTGATGTCTGCAGGGGGGCACAGCAGAGCTAAATGAGAACCCTGCAAAGCATACAGGGCAGGCAAGAAGACATTTCATGGTAGCAAACGGTTTGAACATGCTGCACTGCTGCTGCTACCTACATACACCAAACGCCACAACACACACACCTGAACTTTGCTGCCTTGAGCATGCTGAACTGCTGAGCATGTAGCATCTGAGTATAAGCCAAGTCGCATCCATGTCGCCGACACTGGAAAGCAGGAGCGGCAAGACAGCAGCAGCAAGCACAACAGCAGTAATAAGTGAATCAGCCATGAATGCAGTCACGGCCAATAGTCAACGTCTTTGAGCTTGCAACTCACCAATAATCGAAAGGCCTTCTCGCTCTGCTCCACCATCGGTGCAGCCACGTACGTTGGAGACCCGATGGCTTTGTAGAAGTCGGTGGCTGCCGCGCCATTCGGCACGAGGCCACTCGTCATGCGTACTGTGCGCGCCAGCGTCTGTGCTGGCTTTGCAGTACACAGCAGCGTTACGAACATGACGGCAGATGTGGTCCGGCTGTCCTGCGACGGCATCGGCAGTGCACTCGTAGAGCCGCTACCGAGCGCAGCAACGGCAAAGCGCGGGCGTCAGATGCCGTGTGAGAGTTGAAGTTTAGGGTTGCAGTTGACACACAGTTGAAAAACCAAAACATCGATCTAGTACCGCCTTTCGCGGGACCACATTGTCATGTGCATCACCACTGACATGTGCATCAGGCCTCACGCATCATCATGACGATAGCTTGCCGGGCACGTGCGCGTCGCAGAACGTGCCATCGAGGTGCTTGTAGTAGCTATAGTTGCTCAGGAGGCCAACAAGTAGTTGCTCAGGCCCTATGACCCCTGCCGCCGGCGGCCCCTAAGGATGCGGACTTTGCTGTCTGACGGGGTACACACATTGCCTACACATTGGGCTTCCGCTGATGCTGCTATTGTACACTGCTGCTGCGCCTGCTACTGCTGCTGCTGCTGCTGCGGCTGCAGGTGGTAGTGGTGGTGGTGGGGTGGTGGTGGTGGTGGTGGTTGTGCGATTAACAATTGCCATGTGCCACGGTTCTGCTTTCTCTCACACCCGCCAAAACAATTGATTCCAGGTGATCCGCATCTCCCCACGTATTTGTGAAGTGCGGTTTTTCTGACGGCGAAGCATGGCCCTTGTCGAGACCCAGATTGCCGGCCAACAGTGACCTTTCCTTAAGAAAAGAGCTTGAATCCAGGTCGTCCGTTACGCGCTATTATCCCGCCTAATTTCAAACCTGCTGGCGGGTGGTGCAAAAGCAGGTCGGCGCAGGGGTGGCGCAGCAGTAGCAGGCCCTCCACAGGCAGCGGGTTAGCAGCAGGCGGGCTCCACAGGCAGCAGCAGCAGGCGGCAGGGGGTGGCACATCAGCAGGGTGGGCAGCGAACGCTGGCACAGCAGCAGCAGCAGCAGCAGCAGCAGCAGCAGCAGCACCACAACCACCAGCAGGAGCAGCAGTAGCACCAGCAGCAGCGGCAGCAGCAGAAAGTGCCATAGGCAGCAGCGGTGGCAGCACGAGGCCAGGTGAGAGCCCACGCTGTCTCCCACTGCTGCTGCTGCTGCTGCTGCCGCTGCTGCTGCTGCTGCTGCTGCGTACTGTTGGCGCACGATGTAAAAGATGCCCACAAGTGGACGGCACTTCACAGATAGAGGCTCATCTCTGAACCCAAGACACCGATTGGATCAGACCGCCAGCACGGCGACACGCCCTGCCCCACAGGCCGCAGTTACTGGGGATGTACTAGGGATGACAAGGCCGAGAGCCCAGCTGCCATATGGTTGAGCTAGTCGCTGCGGGTGGATAACTATTGCCGTAAATGTGTTTACATCAAATTCATGGGAACCAGGCGCTCTTCATTGGGCGATGTGCCTACGTGTTTAGAACAAGTAACGCTCAAGCTTACGCTCAGAAGTAACCACTATCCTTCCTCCGACTATACTCAAGTGAATGCCCTAGACAAAGTGCGACGACAGCATTGGTTTTCACACCGTGACGCTGACGCTGCTCTGTTTCGTTCACCGTCGCTGGCCCACTGGGTTCAAGTTTTGTAAGCCCTTATTGTACATGTAATGTATTTAAGCTCTCAGACCGTGTGTCGCCAATGAGCGCATGTGACGATGCTCTCTCAAAGCCCGCTGTCGTGGCTACCACATGTGCACAGAGCGCAGGTAGAATCCTCTGTTACTTGGTCAGCTGAATGTGCAGGGCCTGCGAGAGGAATGTTGAAGCGGGGTCCCATTGCTGACATGCTCACCAAAAAGTATACTAAGGTTCAAGAGTTGCAAACGAGCTGTTCAATTGACAGCCCACTGCTCCACTGCTGCAGCTCCGTGACGGTTTTAGCCTGCTGCTGTACTGCTGCACTGGCTGTGGCCGCATGCGGACTCACGATGCGCAGAGTATTCACCTGGATTCAAGCCCTTTTCATAAGGAAACGTCCTTTTTGGTCTCGAATCTGGGCCCACACAACGACTGCCCCTTGGCACACCCATGGAGTGCACTTTGGTGTAGGGCCCCATCTGTGAAGCGTGCTGCGAGTCGGCGCTGCGGAACCTGGCAGGAGGCAGAAGTGAGTTATTACAGTAGAGGGTATGCTGCTTCACCAAACAAGCACACAATGTCATGTGGCAGCAGTACCGTGGGTGAGATGACCAGAGAGGACATGAGACAACGAAAGAGGACATTGTGTACTTATGTCAATGTCAAAGGGAAGCACACACTCTTTAACGTTTGAAGCGCCTAGTACTACTGAATAGCGCATGCCAGCTTGCAAGAACAGGCACTGCACCTGGTCCACTTGAACCCAGTCCAAGGCGAGCCCTGCGCACACTGTGGCAACAACGAAGGCCATAGCATCATGCTGCTCTGTTTTGGTGACTTTTGCTGGCCCACTGCGTTTGCCAGCCCTCTGATTATCTATGTATCAGAGCTCTCAGATTACATTATTAAGATCCAGGTTGTTTTCTTAGGGGCGCATCCATTTTGGTCTCAAATATGGGCCAACACAAGGATCGCCTCTTATCAACAGCTCCGCAGAGTGCATTCGGTGTAGGGCCTTAGCTATGAGTCGTCGCTGGGGAACATGGTGGGAGGCAGGACCAGCAATACACAAGCGATTACGGCAGCAGTAACATGGGTGATTGAAAACTGACTGTGCACATGTACTTACGTAAACTTTAAGATGTATGGGAGCCACCGGCTCAGCATCATGCGAAGCGATTCATACTGCATGGTAACATTCGGAACAAAATGATGCACAGCCACTGTACTTCCACATGCTGTACCCAGTCAATGCGCGTGAGTGCCCTGCGCACATGCAGCAAGCACAGTGGCCTCTGCACGCTGTTCTGTTTCAATCATGAGCACCATCGCTTGCCAGCCCTTATTGCACATGTATTCTAACTATCCGATTACATCCCCTGGATTTAAGCTCTTTTCTTAAGGGAGCGTCCTGTTTGGGTTCGAATCTGGGCCCACACAACCACCGCGTCTTAACAGGCCTGCGAAGTGCATTTTGTGTAGAGCCTGCAAAACACCTGTAAATCACTGTGGTCTGTGCGGTGGGCATGAGCACCAGGCACAAGTGCGTGTGACAAGATCTGACTTTTTTTTATCTGTGCCCATTACCATTATCACACTGTTGTTTGTGCAGACATGTCGCCGACGACGCTGCCACAGCTACTGCCGCTTGAGTTGCACGAGCCCGCGTACCAGCTCATGGTGGAATTTCTGCTGCACAACAGGCCTTTTGTGGACGCCGTCATGGGCTCTGCGCCGGCGGGTGCGTATACCTTCAGGAACATCAATGACATGCACAGCAAGGGCTGCTGGCGCCGCGTCCCATACGCGTTCGCACATAAGGCTCACAGCGGGCGCCTATACGTGCGCACACGCCCTGGCGTGCAGGCCCTCAAGAAGATTATCCGCAACCTCGTGCTGCGCGGCATCACACGCGACTGGGACATCACAAACTGCCACCCCACCCTGCTGGCGCAGCTGTGCCACATTCATGGCATTGAGTGCCCATTGCTGGAAGAGTATGTGGCCTTGCGTGGCGACAAGCTGGAGCTTCTTGCACGCACCGCCATTGACTTGCGCACCGGCCAGCCGCTGGCTCTCGATGCCGCAAAGGCCTGCTATCTGGCTATGCTCAATGGCGGCGGGCGCCTATATCAGTCCACAGTGCGTGTGTGCGAGGAGGTGGACGGCAAGTGGGTGCCAATGGTGGACATCTCTGATCCATGGGTCATCTCCTTCTACAAGGAGGTACAACGCATTGGCGCGCGCATCGCGGCGCTGTTTACTGTCCATGCCGCTGCCGCTGGCAAGAATGATGGTGCATGGAACGCCAACGGCAAGTGCGTGTCTCGTGTACTAGGCGAGGTGGAGTCGGGCATCCTGAGGGTCATGTTCGAGTTTTGCGGCGCGAACAACATCACTGTCTTTGCCCTCATGTTTGACGGCCTCATGACGGGGTTGGATGTGTCAGCTGAGCTGGGGCTGCGAATGGCTGCGGCCGTGCGGGAGCGCACAGGTTACGTTGTGGCTATTGTGGAGAAGGAGATTGAGGACGTGGATATGCGTGTGGTGGCTGCGGAGCTGGGAGTGGAACTGGAGCGCCTGGACCTGTACGACCGTGCACGCACTGAGCAAACGGCGCTGCTAGAGGGCCAAGCGCAGGCGGCGGCGCCGCCCACATGCATTGTGCACATGGACGACAATGTGACAATGCTGGACTCGGTGCCGCCGCCGCTGGAGCCAGAGGTGGACATGGCGTACCTGGAGCGCGGTGCCAATGGGCAGCTGTACCTGCGGCACGGCATCTTTTGCGAGCTCGCAGCAAAGTTTGTTCTCTGCCGCGCCGGAATGGCGATGGGCAAGACGGAGCAAATGCTGCACCTCATCCAGCACTGCATTGATCAGGGCTGGGGGCGCATTGTCATCGTCACGCAGCGCCGCACTATGGTCGATGCCGCCATGTCTCGTGTGGGGGGCAACGCTGCGGAGGTGGTCTACAAGGAGGCGGTGGACTCCGAGGTACCAGAGGTCCTGGTCGATAATGGCGGGGGGGGCGCAGAGCAGGAAGAGGAGACGGCGGCAGTGCGACGTGCAAAGGCGGTGTTCGGCTTCAAACGCTACGACCAAGACGCGAGCAGCGGTGATGGTACCATCGATTTGGCGCAGGCGCCGCGCGTCGTGGTGGAGTATGAGAGCCTGCAGCGGCTGCGCGGTGCTGCGGACCTGGTCATCATAGATGAGACGCGCAGTCTGTGCACTTCCTTCATTTCGAAGACCAATGGCAAAGATGGCAGCCTCATCTTGACCAATTTCACAGCACTGCAGGACCTGGTGGTGTGCGCACGCAAGGTGTTATGCATGGACGCGGACCTGACGTTTGACGGATGTGTGGCGCAGTGGGTGAGCGATATGGCACGCATCTGCATGGACCGCCAGGCGGCACTGCTGGACGCCGCCGCCGTACGCTACAAGCAACTGGCGCTGATGTCGGCGGCGACGGTGGACAGGGAGCGCACGCAACTAGCACGCCAGCAGCTGCCGCCCAGGCACCCACAGGTGGACGTGTACCGTGCGCGCATCCGTTCCGAAGTCATTGAGCGTGAGCGGGCGATGTCAGAGCGTGAAAGGTGCATTATGCGCGCTCATGAAATGCGCACGGCTGAAGAACTAGTGCTGGATGTGTCGCTGGACGGCACCCACCCCGCCGGCTGGTTGCCCTCCGGCGATGCGCAGTTGGTGCCAGCGGCATTCGCCATTGATGTGTCAGTGCATAAATTGCAGCGCCGCATCATAATGATGGACACAAACTCGGTTTTGGCGCGCGCCAAGGAGCTGGCATGCGGCGGCGCGCGCATTGCCATCATGGCCGGCAGCAAAGAGGAAGCCAAGACGTGGGCGGACGTGCTGCGGCCGCTCTGCAGTGATGATTATGTGATGCCAGTAGGCCTCTATGTGGGCGACGGCAACCTCACTGCTGGCAGCGACGTCAACGAGCTGTGGGACCGCCATCAGGTTATCATCTACACTTCTACGTACACCACCGGGGCTGACTACCAGGGCGATGTGCACACCACAGGGCTGGTACCGTCTGCCAACACTTGTGCCATGCGTGACATGATGCAGGGCAATGGGCGCGTGCGCTGCTGCAGCACCGGGACGTGCTCACGGCAATGCCTACCAGTGCCATTCACGCCGCGCCGCTCACGCGCGACGACCTGGACGAGCGCCAGCGCAACGAGTACAACCTCATGCTGCGCGGGCGCCAGCTGCTGACCCGCAGCGTGGAGTTTGCCAAAAACTACCTTGTGTACAGCGCGGATCCCACAGCAGTTCATGCGCTCACGCTGCCACCCACACCGACTCCACTGCTCAATGTCGCCTCCTGCGTGCGCGCTGAGGACTACTATAAGGGGACACCAGCGCGGTGCGGTGCCATGCTCAAGTACATATGTGCCGCTAAGGGCTACGAGGTGGTGCATGATGACTCTCAACTCAGCAAGAAAGAAGTAACGGCGTTGCGGGCGGAGAAGCAGGCATCCACGGAGGTGCGCAAGCGCGCATGGCAGGAAGCATTGGGCGGGGTGGATGCATTGCCGTTTGTGGCGGAGGAGGACGCCACGCCAGAGCAGCGCTTACAGGCGGACGCGGAGTTTCACATGCTGCAGCAGGTGGCGCCGGCGCCATCGGCCTGACCTTGCAACATCAAGCAGAGTTCCTGGAGCGGGTGGGGCTGGAGCAGAGCCAAGCAGGTGCTGCACTGGAACGCGCTACGGCGGCGCGCGTTCTGGGCGTCGGCGCGGCTAGCGTCACTGCTGAGCAGGTGCAGTCGATAATCAAGCGCGCGCCGGTGCTGGAGTGCCATGAGCTCTTTGAGTGCATCACCAGCGGCGGTGATGACACACCGCTTCTGCAGGACATGCTGCACCATTACTGCGGCGCTGAGGTTTCGCCGCCGGAGCTGCGCACTGCTCACCCCTTCGTCAAACTCCACTGGTGCGACACCCTGGTGCGAGCACTGGGTGCTGACAGCCTTGGCGACAGTAAGACCCCCATCATTGAGGCAGACGTCGACAGAAGTTGGAAGGTTGCTGAGGTGTTGAGCAAGATGCGCGCTCTCAACATCACCAAGGCATTCAGCGACAGCAACTTCAAAGCCGCCGCGACGGTGCTGAACAGCATCCTGGACCTGAAGCTCACCGACGCTGAGCCGCTGGCGTTGGGTGATGAGGTGTCCAGGCTGCTGCAGCTGCGGGCGCAGCGCTTCAACGCTGCCACATGGTTTTGTGCCAGGAACGCTGATGCTGCGCCGCCCATGCGTGACCAGTACAGGCCGCTGCCAGGCATGGCGCGGGAACGTCTGGACCACATCCTACAGCTGTACAGCGGCATCACGGTCCATCGCTATGCTGCTGTGGCGCAACAGGCTGCGGCGGCGCGTATTGCTCCGCACCGCGTGGTGGGCGCGCCTTACCGCCGTCGCGCCGCACAAGTTTGAGCTGTCGAGGCGCCATTCCGGGTCCGGCAGCGGAGTACGGTCAGCCAGGTCCAAGCGCGTAAAAAGAGGCAACAGCAAGCCACCAGTAGACGCAGCTGTCTGAGCCAATGTACTTGATGCAGCCTTCAGTGCACATGTTTCGCCGCATTATAGAGTGGCGGATCATCCAGACGACCATTTTGACTACTCTCGGAGCACATTTTTACCCCCAACTTGAATGCACTTCTATTGCACAGTTGCTTAGTTGGTCTCTGACACTCGGCATAATTTTGTGTTGTGCTTCTGCATGTGCCAGCGGAGGAGACCTCCCGACCAAAGTACGTGTGCTGGTCTATGTGGCATGACATTGTATGAGGCACAAGGTAGGCAGGCACAACTGTTAGTGAGGGCAGCCAGTGCAAAAATGTATGCAGCCAGTGTGCCCAATCTGCCCATGCGTGCTGCTCACTGTACCGCTTGCAGCTCTCTTGAGCTTTACCTGCTTTCATATGACCTGCAAACTGACTTTGCATTACCTTTGCCTGACAGTGTTTCGATCATAAGAACTCCTCACCCTGTGCTCACCAGTTACACCTAGTGCTGCCATCCATCTGTTATGGAGGGCTTGTGCTTCACGCACTCATGTTGCAAGACTCAGAGTGGTCGATTATAAATGTTTTGTAATCAATTGTACAGCTGTTGCGCAAGAGCAAGTCCATCAGTAAGCCTCTCCCAGTTCCAGAGCGACGGCAAGTGAAGAGCAATGATGAACTTCAAGCAATAATTTCGTCGACGTCAACTGAGTCAGAGAGCGCATTTGTGCTGCTGTTGGAGCATGATGAGGCGCACACATGATGAGGCGCACACATCACTTTTTCTCCTACGGTTTGTCTGCTTTGCACACACACGCCCATGGTGAAACCTGATATTTCCTTGAATTTAGGCCACTGTATTGACGAACAAAGCCTGATCGGCACATGAAATTGAGGTTTGTGTTAACATTGACCGTGTTTAAGTGAAGTTCAACTTGGTTTGCAAAGATAGCCGTTCGATTTATGCCGTAATTCAAGCCCGCGAGTGGTACGTGCAAAATCCTCAATGTGAAGTAGTTGACCCCACTGGTGGAGGTGACTGCTCAAGGTGGCGGCTGAAGTATCACCTTCTAAAGTGATGGCATAGGTGTACTGCGCCTACAGCTCAGGCTTAACGTAGCGCCGCCACGCTCTCGAGAGAGGCATCTGCAACTATTGCAGCTGGCGCTGCATTCTCAATTTGCCCAACTCATGTTGCGCGCATTGGCACAGCAGCGCTATTGCATGCCTATATATTGTGAACTCTTTGGAGTGTAACGGCACAACAGCATCAATCAGCAGCCTTTCCACCCTACGCATGCGCATTGGTGACAGGAACCCTCACTAACATCAATCACTGCATCATTGCCTGAGGTTTCAATCCAATTGATGCAAGCAAGGGTACACCGGCGGAGCGGCCTGTTGGAAAGATGCACGCCCTGCAGTGCACATTGCGCATGAGGGCCTGTACAAAGTCCTGCACATCTATGGCCAGGTCACAATGGGCCACGACAGCAGGTGCTGGCTTCTCGGTGCTGTTGCCAGGGCGCTGGTGGTGAATCGAGACAGTGGGCAGAGCGTCTAGACTGCACATTGGTGTCAATGCACGAAAGTATGGCAAGGTCACGAGCGGCCGCGGCAACCGTATGAGCACTGCAAGTGCGGCGCTGATGATGCCAGGGCGCTGGTGCTGAAGCATGACAGTGGGCACAAAGCAACGTGGCACATTGCCAATGACTTGCCACATGGCGTATCTTGACAACGACAATATGGCGGAACAAAAACTAATTGAAGTTTTGCAGAATCGAAGAAACCAGGCAAGTGAACGGGCACTTAGAAGCAATTACCCAGATGACAGCTCTTTCTTTGAGGGAGGTTCATGTTGGGCGCCGAATCTGGGTCTACTGATTTTTCACACTATAAGTCATAGAATTCTTCACTTGGGTGCTGGAGGGGGGCACTTCAAGGCAGCTAGAAGCAAATGGCAAGGCGCTCCGCTGATTGCGCGTCTGTCAATGCCGCACCCATGAAACACCATGATCTCCTCGTCAGTGGTGCAGCGCAGCCTCAAATGATCCCGTCCGTGTTTGAAGTATGTAGTGTAGTGCTGCAGCTTTGTGCTGGATCCCAAAATGTCATGACGTGCTCTTGCAGCACACGCCGCATGGGGTGCCGGCCTGCCTTGGTGGCACAGGTCCTGCTGGACAAGTACTGCGCCATACGACCTTGTGCACCTGTGCGTAGAGGTAGGAAGAAGTAGAGCAAGCAAGCCATCAGTGTCGGGCACGCTTGCAGCTCAGAACGCATTCTAGGCCACGGCCTTCATGTTGCGGTACACAGGGCAGGTGAACCAGTGCACGCTAATCCCAGGTGCACAAGGGCGAGGGAGGCACAGCCAGCACAAACACAATAAAGTCAGAGTTTGCGTGTACACATGGCATTATCATTCTTAGTGCAGCTCACGGGCCATTCGCACTTCCGCTGCTTCTCGTATCGAAGTTGTCATGGAATCATGCAGTTATGTCAGTGCCCCACCTCTCTTGTGCTCACGAGCCACCTGACAACCCTCTGCCCAAAATGTGTTGGAGCGCCACACTCTGTGATGGCCCTCGTGCGGTCAGCATGGACATGTCATCATTAGGTATCCAGTGCCGCCCACCTGCATTCACATGCACTTGTCATAGTCCAGCACTACGATAACCTGTGCTGCTCAACTATGACCTGCATCTTTGCAAGCGCTTTCAGAATAACATCTGCCTTCATGTCCGCCAGCGCATCTGAGATAACTCGCATCTGCTCTATAAGGGCAGCTGGTGCGCGGTTGTCATCCTCTGATAGCCAATTGAATGTTCCAGCAGCCATCGTTGGGCTGTGCTTCATGAACTCATACCTAGATGATGATCGCTCAGATCTATGCCCCAAATACGCTTTGATGGCATTGGTGTACTGTGCTTGAAACTCCAGGCGCAAGTGTCCGTACTCGTGGTGGAAGCAGTATGCTGCATAGATCTGCCTGATCTTGTGCGGAGTCATGGCTTCACCAAAGTGCTTGCGATATAGGTTTGCTATCGTTTTGAGCGCAGGTACTTTCTCCAGGTCTAGCTTACGCTGCATGTTGTTCAGCTCGTGAGGAGAGCGACAGCGCAAGAGTGCAAGTCCATTCTGAAACTTGGCGAAGTCACACCACAAAGGTGCACGATGGTTCGCCTGCCCGCCCTTGGCGCGCTCGCTGGTAATGAAGTGGCCGGCGTCTGCACGCGTTACTGTGTAAGCAGGGTCCCTGAGCTCAGCCCCGCGCATACCCGAAACTAATCCCAAAGCCACAAAACGTTCCTTCTCTGTTGTCACTAGTGAGTCTACAGTAGCTGCAGCCCACTGCATTACATGCCCAAAATTCATAACAAAATACCCACGCCTACCTTTGATTTTATAGCTCTCATCTTGCCTTGTGATGTTTCGATTAGCAAGTAGGGGGCACCTAAACGAGTCACCCCAAGCATGCCGCCTCAATGCTACACGGACACTGGTGAGAACAGCAGCCAGGCTGTTTGAGCTGAGCGGTCTGCGAGCGGCCAGCAGGGTCTCCTGATGCGCACCAACAGCAGCGGCACACCTTTCTCTATATGTGTCCTCGCTGGCAATCCAGTCACAGCACGCTGCCATCACCTCAAGCAAGTATCCCCTTGCATCACATGGGCCCTGCAGATCCACCCTCCTACATCGCTTCATGGCAAAAGCGACTACTGGAGTCACTCGCCAATGGTCCACGCCATATGTTAGCTTTGTCGCAGGCATCTGTAGCAGTACCAATGATCAAAGATATTTTTGTGCGTATTCAACCATTTCGAAAGTGTTGCGCCGACCAGCCCATCTGTTCACTGACCAGTCCATTGATTTATGGATCAGAAAACACATATGACGCACATGTGGTGCAATCACCACTGCCGAGCAAATATTATATACTGCATTAAACACAACACACTCTAAGCACCATGCCGTGCACGAGTACGCTCATCCACAAGCTCACCACATGGCTCCATGAGCGCAGGAGCCCCTTCGCGGTCGTAAGGTGGTTAGAGCAGGTGCACCCTGGTGAGGCTCTCTCTGACGACCTCGCTCACATCAGGAGCCTGTGGCGCACAACATATGGTGACAGCGTTGTGAAACGCAGTGCTGCATACAAGGCAGGAATGGAACAGGCTACCGAGCGCGCAGAGCGCATGATATGTCTAGCCAAGAGCGATGAGGAGAGGGTGTGGGCGGAACATGTCAAAACACGCACTGCTGAATTTGACTCCCTAAGCTTCTCCAGCCAGGATGAGCTCAAGGTCAGAGGCAGCTTACAGAAAACTGCTGCACACTCGTACACTGGTAGTGTGTCTGTGGATGGCATGCTTGCTTTCCTCGTGCGGCAACCAGCCTATGTTACAGAGCTCAGGGCACCCGAGCCTAAAGCTGGATCGCACGTGGCGCAACTGCCACATCAGATCTCAGCAGATAGAAAGGTACTCCCTGGCTGTGATACGATCCAGGCGGGCGCTGAAGTGCACGATCAAGAAGTGACAGAGATAGAACACCACAATCAGCGAATGAGTACTTATGCTGGCCAAACCTCACATGAAAAAACCTGCAAAGTGGCCCCGCGCACAGGTTTGCGGTGCAGCGAGTCATCTAACACACAAGTGCAGGCACAGTGGCAGCTGCCATCAATTTCATTTACTCACAGCGGCGTTATACCTCACTCACATGTCGACACATTAAGCTGCGCTGCCCAGCGGCAACGTGATTCACGCCACACCAGCTCCAGCTCCATCCACGCGCCTGCTCTGGAGCGCGTAGAGTCAAACACGGCGCAGCAGCCAATGTTTAGTACAGCACCAGGGCCACCAACATCCAACGAGCTGATGTGCAACATGTTGGCAATTGTGAAATACCCTAGGCCAAAGGTGTTTGAATTGGCATGTGCACTGGCATTTGTGTCCGGGAGAAGCTTAGCTGAACTACTTGCAACTGGCACTTTCAGTCCTACGCCGCACAGTACCACCAAAAGCCCATGCATCGTTTTTAAACCGTTGTCATCAGTTACCACTGCAAGTGGCACAGCATCATCATTGCCGCTTTTGTGTGAGCCCAGCTCATTCCTGGCGGCATTGCATAGGCTGCGGCAACTGAAACCGGTGTCATCCACGACTCCTTGCAAGGACATCAACTCATGTTTCTGCAAGACCTCCAATACAGCTGCAAAGGCTGTGTTTGGGTCACCACATTGCGCGTTCTCAGACCTGAGGGCGCTGTACGTGGGGCTGACGTGTGCACAGCGCTGCACCACTGACCCCTGCCCTCAGCAGTCTTGCGCCCATAGTGGCAGCATAGCGAACACACAGAACCTGGTAAAAGACTGGGCAAAGCAATGCTTGCCAAACTCACGGCTGGCTTCCTCAAAGGCGTTCCTGACAAAGTGCTGCAGCGCTTACCTAGCTGCCATGAGTGTAAACAACACCAAAAAGAATGGCTGCTTGCCACTGAATGCTGCTGTTGACGTAGATGGGGAACTGCCAATAGTGGTGGCGCCGGTGGCGGCGTCGGCATTCACAGGTACGTCGCCTTGCTCCAGCCAAGAGGTCAATCATGTCAAGCTCCTCCAGACACTGTTGCCTGTGCCTGCCCAGGTGGCTGTGGCAAGGCATCACAAACAGAGTGGTGCAAAGGCATACATTAAAGTGGGTGTGAGAAGATAGGTCATCCTGCAATGCATCTGCTCAGTAGTCCCATAGACTTGCTTTCACGTAGGAAAAATATTACGGTCGCTGTGCACGCTAATGTTCAGTGAACAACCAAGGTGGTCGCTCGATATCAGTCAGTGCTTGGTCCTCACTTTGCCCTGCTGTATGTAAATAGGTGATGTCTAATATCCTGAACTGCGCAACTGCTGCTGCAGTTGCAAGGAAGAAGACTCCTTCGTTTGCAAGGAAAGAATACTCCTTTGTATGATATCTACATATGCTTTGAGGCTTGACAGTTTTCGGAAATGGCTGGAATAGCGACACTAAGATTCTAGCCACCAACTCATGGTGCAAGGCTTGCTGAGAGGCGCTGCTGCCATCATCTGGACGGCGCGAGATCTAAGCAGCAGCCTACAACTGCATTGACGTACCCAATAGTGGGATGTACGCGAGAGAATTGGCCCACTTAGAGCTGCAGTGAGTATGTGGACAAACGGCAAAGGTCTTGGCGTTCAGCCCACGAGGGCCATCACAACATCTCAACGGCGCTGCTTGTTGACTCGTGCTGATGCAAGGTGTAAACGCCACCGTGCTGGGTTGGCAAATGCCAACCGATTGAACTTGCACCTGCTGATGGATGGCGCTGCCGGTGCTATGCCTGCTCTGCGCTGTTGGTGGTTGTGCTGGCTTCTGCCGTTGCTCCTGCTGCTGCTGCGCTGCTGCTGCTGCTGCCTGCTGGCTGCTGCTGCTGCTGCTGCTGCTCATGGATGCTGACGGTTGCGGCTGCTGCTGCTGGGATTCAAGTCCACCAGCTGCTTGAACAAAGTAGGATTGCACCACCACTGCAGCAGCATCCACTGCTGCCGCCATTGCCGCCGCCGCCATCACCACTGCTGTTGCTGCTGCTGCTGCTGCTGCTGCCGTTGCTGCTGCTGACGCTGCTGCTTGCTGCTGGTGACGCACTTGCTGAAGCCTGCTGGTGCTGCTGCTGCTGCAGCTGCTGGTGGCATGTCGCCTCTTCTCCTGCGACGCTCAACTGGGGCATGGCCATGATCCCAGCTAACTTCAACGCAAACTTCAACGAGCCCATGGTGTACACAAAGTTTCTCACATACTCAAGCGTGGACGGAAAGATGGGAAGTGGAGGGAAGCACTGAGGGTGACAGTGGACATGGCGCTCAGGATGGCTCGGAGAAGCATGGCTGTCCTCTGTGCTGCAATCTCTGAGGCCGACGGCTTCTTGCCAGCAGCTTGGGTGGGGGCGCGGTTTGGAATGGTTCCATCCACGACAGCGCAGAGTTCCGGGGTGCGCCTCCACGCTTTCTCTTGGAACAAGTTGAGCCAGGCTTTCGCTGGTATTGCGCCCATTCTGATGTCAACAGCACAAAGGCTGAAGTCGGGGTGTTCTGTGCATCGCTACTTGGCACATGTGCAACAACTTGCCGGGATGGATGGACCTTTCTTTTTGCGCCTCTTGAAACTCTTTGACAAATATGACCTGTGCTTGCATGGGACTGCAGGACACCCATGATGTCGTCACCTCTGGAATCTCAGCTCTGCCGACTTTGGGTGCAGCGATTAAGGCAGGCTGGGGCTACTTAGGCAAAGACAACAAACAGCGTGCAAACAACATGGCGAGTGCGGTGGATAGCATTGACAGCAGCAGTCTCGCACTGAACCAGGCGCTGGAGGGCGATGAGCTTGTAGCGCGCGACTGCTTTGCCGAGTTCACTTGCATGGTCAGCTCGGCGAGGACTGATAAGCAGAACCCATCACTGCTGGTGTACGGTGCACGGGGTGTCGGCAAGACAAGTATCGTCGAGGCAACCTGCAGGTGAGACTTCAGAGTGTTTTTATATCTGCATGGAAACTGCGCACTTGGCTAGTGTGATGACGTGCATGCCCTGTGTTGACACAGCCATTTTGAGGTCGGGTGTGCACTTGGGTAGCAAGTTGAATCAGCATCGGGGGATATCTGGCTGACAACATGACAGAGAACTGTAATGATCATGTAATATTGCTGCTGTGAAAGGCATGTGTGCAGTACGATGTGGCGTGGCGCATGTGCTGCTGAGGACGTGCAGTGCACACATGCAGGTGCTTCAATCAGGCCTTACTGCAGGACATGACCGCGAACCATGGCGGGCTATGCGGTACTCAGTTGCAAGGCATGGCTTTTAGAGCAGTGTACGAGATTGAAATGAAGCTGCACGAAGACAGTTCATGTCTTAATGCAGGACATGGTCACGAACCATCGTGGGCTTTTTGGTGTCCAGTTGCAAGCCATTCTAGAGCAGAGTACGTCACGGATCTTGTTTGCATCAAAAAGCATTCTCATCCTCTTGACTTTGCTCGCTCTCACAGGGTACTGCTGGCGTGCTGGGCATGTCATACAATGGCGATGGCACGGACTTGGAGCAGCGCCTGGAAGAGCTGGTGTTGGACTGTAGTGGACTCTCCGATGATGCAGCGACAGGGCGCATTGGGTACTGCCTGCGAGCCATCCTGACCTTCTACCAGAGAGTGTACAACCGCCGACCCGTCTTCGTTATTGACATCAACTCCAAGATGGAGCCGGCGGCGCTCAGCGACCTGCTGCTGGCGGCCAGGCAGCTGGGGTTCCAAGAGAAGCTGGCCACATTCATTTTCGTCGTGTCAGCATCCAGAAGCGCCCTGGGCCTGACCGTCGGCATCACGCAGTCCCGAGTGCGGGGATACCGTGCGCCCGACTTCAACCCTGCAGAAGCGCACAACTACCTCGCCAAGCACCTGTCCCCCTTCCCAGAGCTGACAGAGTTTGTGGTGCAGCAGGTTGGGACGCGTGCCATGGACCTGGTAGAGGTGTGCAGCGGGAGTCGCGGCGTGGAGTCAGAGCTGGAGTGCCGGGAGCGGGTGGAGGCATACAGGACGGCGCGCATCGATGATGCACGGGATGCGTTGGACGGCTTCGTGGCCATTGCAGAGGAGAATGCGGCCTTCAGCAAGGACGCAAGTCTGGCGTTCTTCAAGAAGCTGCTGGCTGGCACTTCCGTGCTGAAAGACAAAGACGCAAGGGTCGCATTCGGGTTTAAGAAGCCTGATTTGCTCCTCGCAGCACTCGCCCAGTGGCATGCATTTGCTGTTGATCCGTTTGACCACACAATCAGCATGCAGTCGCATTTCATGCAGATAGCAGTCGATCAGTACCTGCAAGCTGAGGCCCTTGGTGCGGCTGGCACAAGTGAGCCCAGCTCTGCGTAGGCATCTTCAAAGGTGACGAGCTTTGTGCTGCCCTGTCAATAGGTCACTGTATATGATTTCACAGAAGCACGCGCGCGCTCACACACAATTGCACATGTTGGGCTTTCATTCTTGTGTACAAGTTGTGTTATTGTGTTGTCTGTTTCATATTGTGCCTGCGTTGTGATCATGCATGCTGATGGTGATTATGGCTAGTGAAGACAGTTGGCGTGCCGCCGTTTCAGACCTGTGATGTGCGCATTATTTCGGTATACGGCAGGTATGGTGCTCCAGAAGCTCACATCTCGGCACGGTGCATATCCCCACCAGCTTGCAGCCGTGATAGCTTCACTACATCAAGTTTTCAGCGCTTTCTTGGTTAAAATTGGGGGCATAGCATCATGTGACCTGTGCATGCACATTTTCAAAGGCACACAATACACTGAAAGATCAAGGCCTTGATTTGCTTCCATGCATGCGGTAAAAGCAAGCCTTTGCTGCTCAGCATACGATGTGCCCAAGCAATGGCAACCATTGGCGCTACACTCCCGCGCGTCCCCACCCCGTACGCTTGTGGTGATGCGCTCCGCTAGCTCCTGCATGACCAGCCTGAAAATGTAGTCACTCCTTCTTTGCAAATGCAGGCTTGTGTACTTGCAAGCATCGCTTGCAGATGTGCTGGTGTGCTGTCTGCATCATTTGAGCGTGACGCACTGCTGACAACCTGCCCGGGGCCCTTTGCTGCCATGGCATTTGAAAGTGTCACATGTAGCAGCTACGCGTGCAGCTGTGAGTTGATACTCTCAATAGGAGATTGCATCTGTGCAAGAACTACCACTTGAGAGAATTCCACCAGGTGCCGCATGCGGCTTGCACATAGGTGGCATGCAATGCAGCTGCTGCATGCCGTGTTGGATTGCGCAGAGGTGCTTCTTAAGAATTCATGAATATAATGCCACAGCGCATGCATGGAAATGTGTGGTATGCTCTCTCAATGTGAGTGATGGTGCCACAGAATATAATAGTTTGAAAGAGTGCAGCCGCAGCAGTATTGGCGATTAAGATCGCAAACATTGCATTCCTTGCTTGCGATCCTGATGCTAGCAATCAGGATCGCATACACACAGTATTTGCTGACTTGCTGAGTCCGTTGCTGGAGCACGGGGCAATGTAGCTCTGTTTCGGTTGCAAATACGCGCAGACACGCCTTACTTGGGGCTTATCATGTCATGGATTACCACGAGGCTGTTCATCCAGTGTGGCAGTTGCATACCAGAGGCGAGGACAAGAGCAGCACCCAAAGAGCACTGTCAATGGCAAAAATGCCACTCATTCACATATGCATTCAGCATGCTGTGGTAGATGCAGAGGTGGCAGATACGCCACTCGTATGACTTCAACTGCAACATGTCTTGCAAGCCATGTAGCACAACAGTGGTTGTGACATGAACTTGCACGCCGTGGGACTTGTTGGCCTCCTGAGTGTATATAGTAGCTATAGGTGCGGTACACAAGCGCGGGAGATAACCCCCCACTCTTCATACAATGAAGCCAAAATATAGACATGTGAAGCCAGCGTTTCGCGATGTAACAACGACGTCAATTTGTATGCATGCATATGCACACACCAGCAACGCTCAACTGCCCCTACCGGCAGCCCGGGCCGAGGCAGCGGTGCTTTAGTAAACACGTCTCACACCCCGCCCTCGCACAACGTATACGTATACACTACCCATCGCCTAGTAGTGCCAGCCTACGCAATTGATCATAGCGTGTCCGGGCAGTACAATGAAGAGGCATAAAAGTGCATGCATCATCAGATGTAAGACCTTCGCATACGATTATGTGAGCGGTACAGCACCCCTCGCTGCTTCCATTCCATGTGGAAGCCAACAAGGGTTGTACTAGCAGCAGGGTGTGTTGTCGCTGGGCTTTTGTCGCCGATACCGCTGCGTGCGAAGCAACGGAGAGGGGGGGGGAGGGGTCATTGAGCTTGCATTAGGCTACCTGTCCCCTTACACAGCCACGCTGCTGCGAGGATAACATGTGTGCTGCATGATGTCACACTGGTGTGTGCATGACGACTGCTGAGGCCAAGGCATGTTGCGTTACTATACCGTATGTATACGGATTGCGCTGCGATCCAAGATGCCCACAAGTGCAAGCGACACCCATTCCACTGCCACAGCTACATCACCGCCTTGTGCCAGGCAGCGACACGCAGCCATGGCCAAGCTCAAGCACCTTGGGGCATAATCACACAGACTCGCGGAGGTACGCTGTTCGACAAAGCATGGTGTGCTCGCTGCTCACGACCAGAGTCGTCAGCCGTCAACCTGATTACATGTGCATGAATGGAATATGGGCTCCACTCAAATTGTATGTGTACTTCATGGTGCAGTATCAGCGATCAACAGTTGTATGGTACATGGTGACGTACTTGCAACTCATAGAGGAATTACAATACGATTGCGCTTCTTTTCATTCACTAATAAATACTGCTGTTTGTTGTTGTTCTGGTCTGGCCTGCGGCACTTCTGTTTTGAACTCTCTCCCTCCACACTGCGTGTGTGCATGCTTGTTCTGCATTCGCCACAAATTTCATGCCTGCCTTGCCCCAGCAAAGTCTATGATTGCTGCCCAAACTTACCTCCTGGTAGGACAGGTTAACCATGTCTGGCATGAAAGCTTCCGGGGCTGCGGCAATCACAGCAAGAGAAATTGCACAGGTGGCAGTCACTAGATGGGCACACACACAAACAGCAAAAGGCCATACAGCGACGTGTACATGGTGCGCAGATAGCAGTTGGCCTGGTGAAGCACCGAGGCACATTGTGCGACCGATGCTGCAGTTGCAGAAAAACTTGCAGCAAGTGTGAGGTAGTGGGGTGCATGACAGTAGTTTACAAATGCGGTACATAAGAGAGGTGCACCCGGCGCATGAGTCCGGTGTCGTCATGAAGCGTCAACTTAAGAAACAGGGGCGAGTAATACGCCAAGTATGCAAAGCATCACACATGACTACTGCTTGGCTCTGGAAAGACCAGGTGCGTGCATAATCTCAATGTGCAATGCTGCCGCTGCACTATGGCAAACATGACACTAATACGCGTTGGAAACACCATTTAGAGCGACGCTGCTCAGTTGCGGCGAGGCGTTATCATGCAAACAACAGCTGTAGCTGTTGAGTTGCTTAAATGCGAGAAACGGTGACAACCAAGTGTCACGTCTGTGTCAAACCTGACATTGAAATAGCCAGCCAGCATCAATTGCGCAGCAGACACCCTCACGCATCTGTCTTTTGATGTATGCTTACGGTGCACTCGTGTTTTGTGCCATCGAAACAGCATACTTCAAAGTATACCGGTTTTAGAATACATTGTGATCAGCATGTGACAGCAGCCAGAGTAGCTAGCTGCTCCAGGTCGAACCGCGTACACAGTTGGATGACTCCAATTAACAATAACATTTTGGTGGTAGGTACATTATGGTCCGTACATCTGACCCAGAGCTGTAAGCTTGCAACTCCGTCGCTGCATTAAACTGAAAGCCTCAGCGCTCGGCAATCGTGCCAGACTTACATACCTGCAGCAGCGCTGTTGTGCAGCGCTAATGTGATGACTTGCATGAACGCTGCCTCCACGGCGGCACCGTCACGCGCGCTCGTCTCAAAGTAGGGGATAGGCTGCCCAGCAGCACAAGAGCAGCAGCAGCAGTAGCAGCAGATCGGACGGTTTTGTCATGATGATATGTTACATGAGCCGTGATGTGTGTGCAGGAAGAGCTGCTTCTGCTGCTGAAGCACTACGACTGCAAGAGCCAAGCATTTTGACGTTGGACACCTCAAGCAATCCTGTCATGGTAAAAGTTGGCATGTAACGATCTTGTGAGCACAACCACACTGCCGCAAAGTCCCTGACAAGGGCGTGCATAGAGCTCAAGGCCTGCACAAGAAGCACCGAGATAAATTACATCTGAAGTATGAATTGGAGGGCACTGCTGCTGCTGCAATGCGTCATGTTCCATGAAGTATTTTGTACAAGCAACTCAGAAATTGAGTGATTTGTACATCCTACTATTGCTTCAAAGCACCTTCTGTAACTTCACTTTAATGTCAACCATCGTCACAATCTTTGCCCCCAAACTCGCAGTTGAAAAGAAAAGCCTCTCTTTCTCAGATCCATCATCACACACAGCTGCCCGAGCGTTCCTGTAAGAAAGCCAACAACACAATACGTATCTTCACAGATTCTTCAGAGCTTCAATTGACACACAGGTCAGGGAGGCATGGTGCTCGTGTGAGCAGTTGTTGACAAGTCCTGTGACTCACCCTGGCCCCGCTGGTTGCGCACCATTGCTGCGCCGCCGCCTTTGATACTCGTCGCTCCTCGTTGCGGTCGACCTGCATGGGCGCAAACAAACGACAACATGCATGGCCATCCAAGCAATGCACAGGTGGTATGATGAGGAACGGTGTGCAGTCCTGACACACGAGATGCCGACAAGTGCACACTGCGACGCATGACGGAAGAGTGGGAGCGCTGCTGTTGACAAAGAGAGGTGCGATGGGGCGAGGTCAAGGGGCTACACACACAAAAGACAACATTTTGGTGTGAAATTGAGTCACTGCTGATGAGGACCCAGCATAATGCGTCAACCATTGACCAGCCACAGATTGTGCAGACACAAACGCGACAGCCTACAGAAGGGCATCTCGATACCGGACACGCTGACAGAGCAACATGCCTGTTGAGGAACATGCCTTTTTGAAGTGGTCGGCATGCAGTCATTGGCAGCCTGCTCAAAGCCTAGCAGACAGCTGAGAACAGTCTTGAATGTGAAAACTAACAGCTCCTTGCAATTGCAAGACCACTCACATCATGTGTTGGAGATGTGTGTTCTGTTGGCTCCATAATGTATAATCACAAAGGTGGCTACACAAATCACACACCACACAACAAGAAGTAGACCCACGTTGCTATGGTACATGCGCGGCAGTGAAATGCAGCTAGATGCACGCATGCGTCCACCTTGTTGCCTAGACACACAAACGGAAAAGTGTCCGGATTTGCTGGGTTCGCCTGCGCAATGAATTCCTCCCGCCAGCTGCCCAGCTGCTCAAAGCTCCGTGGATTAGTGATGTCAAATACGAGTATGCAAGCATCCGCCCCCCTGTAAAAGGCAACGCCCAGGCTCTGAAACCGCTCCTGCCCCGCAGTGTCCCATATTTGCACGCTGACATTGCGGCCCTGCAAGCGACAGCACGGTTCATGACGCAGAGCATGCATGGGGTCAGGTGCTACTACTAGTGATATGTGGTAGACGTATATGGGTGCTGGCGACGTTGACATCGCCGCATCACGCCACTTGTTGCGGTGTTTGGTGCAATTACGAACATCAGCATGGTGTGCACTTCAACTGGTACGTGTAGTCATATGACCTTTTTCTGTATCCGCTCATGAGTATGCAAGCGCAGGCTCGGTGGCGGCCATCGGTGTTCCGCGCGCCATTCAAATGACCTGTCACAATGTCATCAATTGCATGAGCGATGAGCCGCTACATGCATTTCCCATGTGTGAACAGTTACATGTATGCAAAGGTTGACATGTCACGTGATGGTCATGACCTCGCCAGCATCACTACAGCTGTCAGTCATGTGTGCCTCAAACTTTCACGTTGTGATAGTCTCGTGCTGATTCAGGTTTGACTCTGGGCTCTCATAACTGACCTCGATAACAGCCTCGCGCTCCATGAAGTCAGCCCCAATGGTGGCGCGGTATGTGTTGCTGAATTTTTTGTGCACCACCTGGTGCATCAGCGCCGTTTTGCCAACGCCTGTGCATGAGACAGAGCCATATGTGCACAGTGATGCCAGCTTTGAAACGAGTGATGGCCATGGAGCTACTTCAACTGCAGTTACTGAGCGTCCAGACAACTGGCGCGCACGCATGATGAGATTTGACGGAGCAGTGCACATGACAGATGCAAATTCGGCAGTGCACACACAGATGTACAATGTTTGCTGTATCTCAAAAATGCCTGGAGCAGCGCCATGACATATGACGCAGTCATCGCCACCAAAGTGCTTTACGCAACCAACTCAGTTGCTGGCAAAGTGAGCCAAGCGGCGCAAGCTCCTGGTGCTGCCAAGGCATGCCAATGGCATGTTCACTACGGCATGCTGTGCATGCTGTATCAACAGAACCATTGGGCGGCTTTGAGGTGAAGGAGCAGCACTACGTCTGCAGCACAAAGTGACATCAGCATGCCGTCACTCTAAGCCATCAGCAGCGGACATGACGCACCAAAAAGACGAGGTCCAGAACCCTCAGTGCGCTAGCGAACGCACCTGAATCCCCAACGCAGATGACCTTCAAGAGCACTTTTCTCCCCGGCAGCGTCATGATCCGCGTTCAGCTGCGACTGCAGGGAAGAATGGGCAACTGAAGTTGAGATTTAACCTGATGTGCACGACTGAATTAAGATATTCTCAGTTCAAAGATCATCGTAATTGTAATTTTAAGCACCTCATGAATAGACAACAGACACACAATCTGCGAGGGGTGTGTCGGGATCAACATGGTTTGTAAACAAACTATGAACCACACGGCATTTGCTTTCCTCGGTCAACAACAACTGCGACTACGGCCAGTGGCCTGCAATGTACCTGCTATTGAGCTTCAAATCTGGACTCGGGGCCACGCTATGCCAGTCTTAGCCCTCCGGCTACGCTGCCTGCCTTTGCCTTCATAAGTTCAACACCGACGATGGTGAGTCACCTCTTTTTGCCAAGAGTTCAACGAGGCTCACGGCACAGCTGTGCGCGCCTGAGCGCAGATGTTGTAGGGTGAGCGGCAGCGAGGCACGGTCTTTGAGCTCACGTAGGACCTTGTTGATGATCCGCGGTCTCCTGGCTCTGACGCCTGCGGATACTATGCTTGTATATTCTTTGCTCTAGAGCATCACCGTCGATGACGTTGACAGCGGCAGTGGAAAAAGCAGCGCATTGCTGTGCAGAAGCCTTGTGGGTTCAGTTCGTCGCATCCATGACACCCTGGTAGCTGAGTTGGCGCCTTGACAGAGCTTTTGTGCTTGACGACCTGCCATTGCCATTGCAATCAAACGAAGTACACAGGACTTCTCACTCTGGCAAGTGCGGCAGCTGGTCGCTTGAAGTTGACGTAATCTGGGCTTGAGGACTGTGCTGATTCCCAGCAAGGCGGGACCTGTGCATTTGATCCTATGCAGGCCTTCTGTGCAAGCAATGGTATACTTAGAATGGGCCATGGCATTCGACAAAAAAGCACAAAAGACAAAAGACAATGGCACAGCTTCGTTTTCTGGTAGCCAAGTATGTTCATTGACCACAAGGAGGGCTGGATGGAGAAGTCCCCTAGTCCTGCTTGAATCAAACGACGCAACGATACGCCTGAGCTCGGGGAACTCCTGCGCACAAATGTGAACGAGGCGGCTCGCACCATGGTGCAAACCCAGATCCAGCCTGCACATGTGCAGCGCCGCACTATATGAACTGGACAGGAGCAGGCCCTGATGCCGCGTTCATCAAAACGAGCGCAGCGCAACACTGCGCCTCTGAGCAGGGCCTCAAAACTTTGGGTCAGCACGCGCTAAGTGCGTCGGTGGTGCCTGAGATATTATGGATACAGGGATGCGTCCAAGGAACGCCTACCAGTTTGCAATCAGGTGCCACTGCTGCAAATGTGGTCAGTGCGCAATGCGCTTTCGGCCGTCGTGGTCGCCAGCGTAGCCGCCGTTGACCTTCAGCGCGCCAGAGCGCGGTTCTGGCCGCACTTGCACCAGCTGCAGCGGCACCAGCATGCTGCGTCGCCGCTGCCGCTGATCGCTGCCCCCTCATCAGCGCTCAACATGTCGGCGCCCGTGCACTTTGGACAGCTGGGGCAGTCGGTGCTCCCCGCCAGGCTCCCCGCGTCCGTGTCGCCGTCCTCAGAACGTTCTGCGGACTGGTCCTGGACCGTGCGGCGGAACCAGAGGTGCCTCTTGCGGCGCGCACGCTCCCCGGTTGTCGCCTCTGCAATGGTGGTCAGTGCTCGGCGTGTGTTGCAGGACTTGCAGCACAGGCAGCGGCACTCGGGGTCCACTGTTGCCACCGTGACCTCAGCGACGCTGTACGACAGTGACAATGACAGTGATAGAACAAGAGAAAAAGTGAGAGGGTGCTAAATGGGTCCAGAAAGCCAGGTCATTGATCGATGTGTGTCCATTGGCAGGTCTCGATGCACGAGTCATCATGACTAGCATGACAACATGAGCCAGTGTCTGGATTGCTGATGGCGCAGCGCAATTGTACATACATGACTGCGTTGACTGTTTGCATCAGCATCTATCACTTGTTGGAGCAGCCCACTATTTTGACCGACAATAACGTGCAGCCCCAAAGGGCTTGAAGGAACTCGAAAAGAGTACTTTCCAGACTCGGCATACACATCGCAGAGCACATGTATACCAGACATCCACTAGGTAGTAAGGCACCATTGCGCACCTGGGCATGTGGGCATCCTCGCTGCCAACGCCGTCACTGTCAGCAAGCGCTGCTTGTGGTGCCAGAGCGTTGGCCTTAGCGTCAATGCGGCGCACCAGCCTTGGAGGCGTGTAGAGTCGGAGCATCAGCGAAGAGAGGACCACAGACACGCTCGACATGGCCATGGCAAAGCCAGCCAGCGCGGGCGGCAGCGTTCGCCGGATCAGGGGGAAGAGCACACCCATAGCAACAGGGATACCCAAGCTGCAGGCGGCGGAGCGGTGGGGAAGGGCGGGGGGGGGGGGGGGGGGGGGGGGGGGACAAAGCCACAGTGTCAGGCTACTGTTGATGAAAACTCGAAAAGCGCAGTTTGGAACGGAGAGTCAGGGGCAGCGGACTTACTCCAAGCACGCATAGGTGACTCAATGGCAGTACATAATAAGGTTCAGCATGCACAAACAAATGGTGCGCATCCAACCCATATACTTATGCTATGCTTCGTCGCGCACTACAGAGTTGGCAATGTCCAGCGGTGTCGGTTACGATTGCCTAGTTCTCGCTTCATACACTAGTGACTGTTTCGTGAGAAGAGCAAGGCAGTTTTGGGAGGGGGGGCACCGCTCAGGTGTTGCACCTAAAGGAGGGTGAAGGGCAGCAATGCTTCATGAGTCAACATCCCACTCACATAGTCCCAAAACAGGTAACACGCCACAGCAGAGGATCGAGATGCATGGCAGGGCATCACCAATACCGCAATGCAACAGTTTTATCGTCACCTGTTGTACCCAAATGCCCAGGCGAAGTTGATCTTGATGCGCGCGAAGATGGCCTTGCTGAGGCTGATAGCGGTCAGCACGTCATGCAGCTTGCCGCGCATCAGCACCATGTCAGCACTCTCCATCGCCACGTCCTGTGATATGCGCACAGACGATATGTATTGGTGTGCTGTATCAGGCATACGTGCATGCGCACATCCAATTCAATTACACATCTTCTGCTTCCACTGATGTGAAGCGAGTGACAGGTGATGATGGCCAAACACAACAAGCGCTGGCAATCTATCACCACAGAGGCATGATGCCATCTGCGTACGGCCATAGCAAAGGTGACAGTGCCCAAAACACCTGAAACTAGAGCTCTAGGTGGTCCCTACCGGTCTGCTTCATGTCATGGCCGCTGGCATCCTTATTGTGCCACAGCCAAGTGCTTATGTCAATACATTGATGGGATAGCGTCTTGTATGAGCACTTGTACAGTGTTGATGAAGTCAAGTTGTTACAAGAGCAGGCACGCAGCCGGCATGTCACGTGCAGCATTATGCTGGCATAACTTGCCAGTGCCAGTGACTTGCGACGTGAGCGTGCCTCAGCGCTGATGCACCGTGTGCGCCATCTCACCACAGAAGCCAAAAGCAAGGCTCACATCACATGCGAAATCCACACGACTGGCAACACCACGGTACATGAACACATGTCATGCACTGTAGTGTACTGTAGTGTACTGTCCAGCATGCTCACTGTGCCACCACCAATGGCGATGCCGATGCCGGCCTGCATGAGCGCAGGAGGGTCATTGATGCCCTCGCAACATCACGGTACATGAATACAGGGTATGCAGTGTAATGTACTGTAGTGTACTGTCTAGTACACGGACCGTGCCACCGCCACTGGCGATGCTGATGTCGGCCTGCATGAGCGCAGGTGCGTCATTGATGCAATTGCAACATTTGGCACAATGAACACATACATTATGGTGATATGATGTGCTGTAACCTTTAGTATCCTCACCGTGCCACCGCCAATGGCAATGCCGACGTCGGCCTGCATGAGCGCTGGCGCGTCATTGATGCCGTCGCCCACCATGGCCACCACGCCGCCAGACGACTGCAGCTCGCCGACCTTGTCGGCCTTGTTGCCGGGCAGCACCTGTGGCAGCGCTCAGTGACAGTCAGTCAATGAGTGAGTCATTGAGTGAGAGAGTGAGTGAGTGAGTGAGTGAGTGAGTCATTGAGTGAGCAAGTCAGTGAGTAAGTGAGTGAGAAACTGAGTGACAGAAGACTGCAGCTCGCCGACCTTGTCGGCCTTGTTGCCGGGCAGCGCCTGTGGCAGCGATCAGTGGCAGGAACTTTTTGTAGGGGTCCGCACGTCATTGCATGAATGAAGTGTTAAGTAGGTCATCGAGTGAGTGAGAATGTGAGTGAGTGAGTGAGAGTGTGCGTGACGCAGTGGACTGCGGTTTGCCGACCTCGTCGGCCTTAGCGCGCGGCAGCACCTGTGGCATGGGCGCTGACATCTGCTGCAATGCGATGACATCTGCCGCAATGCGATGACACTGCTCCTTGCCGCATGCGTAGCAGCCTGATGCGCGTACAAGAGACAAAAACAAAGAAGGACAGAGGCGAATCCGTGCTTGCCAGACAATACACAGTGCGATGATGGCCCCTTGCACGCGCGGCGGCACATGCGCACGGCACAGCTTCAAACCTATGAACTTCAACGTCTGAACTTCAATTTGTGAGAAGACGCACCTCCGCCATGACGTACGCCGGCTTGATGCCCAGGTGCATGGCAACGCTCAGCGCGGTGAGTCTGTTGTCGCCAGTCACCATCCACACGGCTATGCCCTGCTTCTGCAACGCGTACACCACCTGCAAAAAGCGATGTCGCACAAGCGCAGCTATGAGTCGCTTGTCGCTGACATGTGCATGTTGCACTTGGCAGTTGCTGGAGTTTGACGCTGCTTGGAACAGGGCACTCGCTGCATAGTATGTAACCATCAGATCCATACGCAGCAGTGTGCATTGACATGCTGCAAAGTGCTGCCAGCGGAGGACAGGCAGCATCAGCCACCGCGCGCACGCCTTTCCAGTGCACACCAACCGGCGCGCGGCAAAGCCTCCGCACAGCAACCACCACGCTGCTATGCGCCCTACATATCAATTCTGTCATTGTTTACCGGACACACACAATTTGGCAAGTCACCTCTGGTATGTACGGGACACAAACAAATTGGCACGTCACCTCTGGCGCCTCCGGCCTGACAGCGTCGCTGATGCCCATCACCGCGGCCATCTGCCCATCGACAGCGGCGCACACCGCCGTCTTGCCGCTCCCCTCCAGACCTGCCACTAAGTCCTCCACCATCTTGGTGAAACCGCTCGCTTTGGCATCGCTGCCGCCGCCGCTGCTCAGGTGCGCACGGATGTACGAAGGGCTGCCCACCGCAACCATCACGTCATTCACGCGCGCGCTGCTGCTGCCGGCACTGCCGCTGCCATCGCTGCCTGTCTCAGTACCATCGCCGCCGTCCTCAAGAGGTGTGGTAGCGAGGGCAGCGGTTTCGGATGGCGCCACAGCAGTGGCGGCGGTGGCGATGACGCAGCTGAGGCCTTTGCCGCTTACGGGCTGGAAGGTGCCCTCGCGAATGGGCAGGAGGGTGGAGCTCAGGCCACATGCGTCCGCGTAAGACGTGACGGCACGCGCAAGAGGGTGCTCGGAGGCACGTTCCGCGCTGCGTGTGGCGCGGAATTGGGGGGAAGGGGGGGATGGGGGGGGCATGGTGATGAGCGAGCGGCAGCGAATGCTCAACGAACATAAGCATCACTTGCTGAAAAGCACTGTGAGGCGCAGGATGGCTTGATGAATGTGCTGCATCCACGCCTGCAATGAGTGCGACCCCCTATCCTCACAGATGGTAGAGCACTACAGCAGTTGAGGCATCCATTAGTACTTTTCAGGGCGTCTACTGCCAAAGCACAGCAGCATACTGTGACAAACATCGACCACCGTTGCCAAAAGTAGAGCCCTGGTGCCGCATGACTTCACTTCATTCGGCGATCAAGTAGAACTGCTTCGAAATTTGAGGCCTATCCAGCGTTGCAGGGACACAGCTCTTTTGCATAGCCACGACTATGACAAACTACTGCTTGGCTACACAGTACACACTATGCGACAGTGCCAGTACCACAAGGTAATCGATTCACCACACAATACATGCACATCAGCATCGAGATACTTTGAGAAGTTACAGTTGAAGTACCTGGCAACAAGTCGCAGAACGGAGTTGCGGTCGGCTTTGTTGGCAGAGCCCTGTGGCTGCAGCACCAAGAAGTCCGTCACCTGAGGCCTGGCGCATCGAGACAGCAGGGTCATGTGTCGTATCAGTGAGGAGCGCTGCAGCAGGCTGACAGTGTGCCAATGCCCCGATGTGCACCTCAACAACTATAGATGCATATATATGTATGTACGCGGCCGCAGTGTATATATATATATATGTATGTACGCGGCCGCAGTGATGGCATGGCCAAAAAGTGTCTGGAAGGTGCGCCTGGCTGTGTGCACGCGTACGCGATGCTACGCACATGCAGCCACAGTTACAGCATGGCAAGGAAGAAGCAGCCAGGCTCAGGCAAGTATCCAACGTGCAATTGAAGTATGTACTTGAAGAAGTATGGGAACAGCTTGATCACTTTGCGTTTACAGCAGGCTACAGCTCTCATCTTCCTATCTTCAAAGGCCCTCAAAGATCGAATTACTGTATGACATCATCTCTTGGCTCTCTCTGTGACACGTCCCAATCCTGATATTCTGGTGTGCGCAGCATGTGCAGGCTATTGTATGTACAGATACGCGCGACAAGAGTTAGGTCAATGCCACATAGGTGTGGCAGGCTGGTGACACAGTTGATGATTGAAAACATGCACACGAAAGCATCACATGAACCCCCCTACTGTACCATGAACAAGATGGGCACTCACACTGAGTGTGGAACATGATGTTGATGCTGGCATCAGTGTGTTGCGCCTCATTCACCAGCCTTGAAACAAGACACCACATGAGCACCCAGCAGTCACTGCGCACTGCTTTGCACGCCGGATGAGCGCTGCCACCGAGTGGTCAGCGGTCTCGCAGTCACTTTACCTGTCTTCAGACAAGTACCGATGCAGAAAGCAAGAATTGAAGTTGACTGTGGATTGACTGTCAGCGCACCTGCCCTGGGTCAGTGTGCCGGTCTTGTCAAATATCACTGCCGTCAGCCCCGCAGCCTGCGCAAGTGAGGGTGCGGAAGCAGCACGACATGCAACATCACACCAGAGCGATCATGGTGTCAATACCTAATGTGATGAACGCCTGACGTTGATGCTCTGCAGTTAGGAATAAAACTCAGTTGCGCTGCACTGCTGAAGGTACAGTCCCAATCAGACATGATCGGTCCTTGACGTACTTTGTTGGCCATGCAGCATATTGCAAGTATGTGTGCATATGGCATGGCTATGTGATACTGCAAGACTGAGCAAGGCGAATCCGCTTCTCAACAAAGTAGAATCCATCACCTGTGCTTTCCTGCTTTTGAGTGTGCAGCGAAGCACACAATCACAAGATGCAGGGGCGAACCATTGTGATGCGCGAGGGTTTAGAGGCCCAATTTCCCTCCTCATATGCGTGAATGCACAGGTACACAATCCAGAGCATGTCACCTACTTCAGATTAGACTCTTGCAACTCATAACACACCAGACGTACATTTACACCGAAATTGCAAGCTGAGTCACTGGACGCATGCAGTCGCACGTCAAGTCTAACTCCAAGTACCCTTTCAACCTGATGCATGCAGTCGCAAGCTCGCGATCAAGTTGAAGCACCTTTTGAAGTGCGGCGCTGCCCTTGATGAGCACGCCGTGGGAGGCGCCCACGCCCATGCCCACCACTACGGCCATAGGGCTCGCAAGCCCTACAGCGCAGGGGCACGCAATGACCAGCACCGCCAGAGCAAACATGAAGCTGAACAAGGTGGCGCTGGGTGATCCTGGCAGCTCGCTGTCACACAAAAGGAGCCCAAACAACAGAGTGAAGTTGAGGTACGGTCAGTGCCAGAATCAACTTCAAATGTCAACTTCAAAAGCTGAGGCACTGTGTGTGCGAAGCAGTTGAGGTTCTGTCTGCAGTGTGGTTCTGCAAGATGTGCTGAGTGTGGTGCAGACGTCAGCAGCACAAGAAAAGAGGTGAAGCCAGTTTCTGTTGTCGCAGTAGTACAAAATCACCGCCATGCATGATAGCTTACAGGAGAACCGCAAACAAAAAACTTCGACAACAGCGGCACTGAGGATCTGCCTCGTGAGTATGAGAAGAGCATGCACATGCTCAGATGGCACCTGTGTCTGGTAAAGTCACACTCAATCAGATGCCCCCACTTGGCCTTACTTTCAACTTCAAATTGAAGTTGTATACTGCCAGTTCCACACACATGTGCTGACTCCAAACGTACTCGGGGCCTTCCTGTCACGCTGGACATCTTGTGTGAAAGTGTTCGCAGTTCAAGCTGAAGTCTGGAACTTGCCTGTACCACGTTTCCGGCACCGCCCCCGACTGTGTCAGCGCCATCCAGACGACAAAGGTGACTGCGCTCATAGCTAGCACTGCCGGCACGAACACTGCGCTGGCCTTGTCTCCCATGTCCTGCCAGAAAAGAAAGAAATACACATCGCAGCATGACGCAAGTGGTACACACATGAGGGGATGAAGGGCTGACCAGTCAAGGGGGATGTAGACCTACACCACTGACCTTGGATCCATTTAGTACTGATCAGAAGGCCTATTTGAGACAGACTGTTGTGGTAGGCATGCCTATTGCAGATACTGCGGATTGACCTGCTTGAAGCCCCTGCGCCACTATCATGCAGCTCTGCCGCAAACACCCTGATGGCGTCAGCAGTTGCAGCAAGCAGCCAACTATGATGAAGAGCACTGTCATATGCAAGCCAACACGCCGCCACACGGAAAGCTGCTGGCAACTGGCACATGTGATGCTGTCCCCTGAACTGCACTGTGGGTATTCAGCAGTTACATGTAAGTTACCTCATGTAGACACCCTCAAACCCTAAGCAGCCACTGTTGCAATGTACATAGTACAGTACGTATGATGCGCCTAAACCTAATTGATTAAGTGCACCTGCGCCCTTGCCGTATCAGGCAACAGGCTATGGGGTACGGACTGCAACATGCTCATACCTACATACCCATTGCAACACACACATTACACCACCTGTATGGGGGGCTTGCTAGCCTGTGCCTTCTGCACCATGGCAATGATCTGGCTCAATGCGCTCTGTCCCCCTGTCTTGGTGACTCTGCAGTACGCATAGCCCTCCTCGCACACGGTGCCACCAATCACGCTGCCACCCTGGCCGCGCGTCACTGGCATCGACTGCAGTGGCGAGAATGGCAGGAGACATGCAGCACAACTTGTCACCAATGGCATGACTGATAGTGTAAATAGCAGCGAAGCGGTCATACGGTACAAGTGATTTGACAGAAGCATACTGGAATGGTCACGCAAGCGTGTGGTGCCGACACCAGAAGACATCAGCATGCATGTAAGCTGCCTGCGAGAAGTCGAATTTGAGGCAAAACCATAATGTTCAAGTCATCTGAAAAAGGGGCCTCCCACACGGAGAACCCTCTTTTCTAATCACACAAGACTACTAATTGCTGGGCACAGCTTCCAGCCTACACATACCAATTTTAAGCCCAAATCAGAGTCAGACTCAGATGCGCAGCAGCGCTCACCTCTCCTGTGAGCATGCTCTCGTTGAGCGCCACAGAGCCACTGACTACAACGCCGTCCGCAGGCACCTTGGAGCCGCGTACGACCTTGACAACGTCGCCCGCACACAGCTGCTTCGCGGGAACTTCAGCTTCAACGCTCTGGTCTGGCCACTCTGACAGCAGCACAGCCGTCTCAGGCCTGCATTGTCGCAGAGCGTAAGCGCAACATGACCAAATTATTGAATGTGTGCACAGACAACAGGGTTGCTGCTTGGGGGCATTCGTCTCTGAAGCAGCATTGTCGCGCAGATCCCCAACCAAAAGGACAGATTGAAACAAACACGATATAATGACAGCGATCCGCATGCCATGTTGTGAAAGTGACTGGTGATGGTGAGCAGCAGCAGACTTGCACTCGCGTCTCAAGTAGCTCAGCAGCTGAATGTTGTGCATGCCGAGCTTGTAAGGGTCACATGTAAGGTGTCGTGCAAGGGTATGTATGCATGACGGATTTGCCACAGTGCTCAGCACGTACTTACAGGGGTGCACAAAGCAGTGATGATTGCCCCGATCACATACTCCCCCTTGATGCTGGTACTTCACAGGTACAAGCCTATCGTAGGATAACGAAACCGCTACCCTCATCCTTCGTAAGCAGCAGCCATCTTCACAGCCCTTCATACACGTGAAGTGCTCGTATACATGATGTCATGTGTTGCCAGTCCTGCAAACTGGCTGCAACAAGGACCAGTCTACACCAAGGATTGGCACAACCACCGTGTCACTTGATGATGATGTCATTGACCGCGCAAAATCTGAAAAGTATGGAACCATTCAGCATTGTCAAGCCACGATGACTCATGACTTGACTACATTTGTGAGTCCGCAATGTCAGCCTCAGTGCATGTACCACCCAGAATATGTACATAAGAAGGGAGGCACGCACGCACCGAAGGCTCATGAGCTTAGTGATGGCGTTGCTGGCGCCTCTCCTTGCAAACAGCTCCAGCAGTTTGCCCATCAGTATGAATGAGATGAGCACTGCTCCTGTGTCAAAAAACAGGCTGTCTGAGTGCGTGACGCCACTGGCCAGACCCAGGAAGACCAACAGAACACTGCGTGGGAGTAGGAACGAAGCGTAAAAAAGGTAGCAACAACAGAGCAGGGGAGAGCTCAGCTATAAGGATGACTCGGTTTGTTCTCAGCGTGCACGCGTGCAGGCCTCGATGAGTCGCCTTGTTGGGCAGCGTGATCATGTGCGGTTGGCGAGTCTTGAATGCCAGCTGGGAGGTGAGCATGCTCATGTATGTGCGGTGGTTTTCATGGCGCAAGTGCGATTATACTAATGCCTCGCAGCACTTCAAAATGTAGGACTTTGAACGCACGTCAGGCAATGCTATGCAAGGCTTCAAAGTGCATCTGCATTGACGACATCTGCATTGATCGGCAATGGCACTGAGGCAGGTACGGACAACAGCAGATGCGGGCATGTAACTGGTTTCACCGCCGGTGCTTACAAAGTCCTGATCAAGCGTCAAAGGAAGTCTGATGACTGGCAATTGCTGGTGATGGTAATTGTGCTCACCTGTAGATGTATGCCGCCGACGTGCCCGACGCAATGAGGAAGTGCATGCTGAGCGTGCGGCGCTTGATGTCCTGTACACACGCGCAAACAGACAGAAGACAAGGGAAAGCACATCAGCAAGGGGCAACACTGCTGCGTGTGGGTGTGGCTGAGCACTGACACCAGCATCACGCCTCATCAGCAGCAGCATCGTCGTGACCCAGAACTAGGTTTACACACCGCACTCACGTGGAACGACTGGCGGTAGAACGGCGCGCCGCTGATGAACTGCACCGGCGTCGCCAGCGCCCACTGCACCACAGTAGACACGTCCAGACCCGGCGCGAGCTCCTTGTACAGCCCCCCCTTCGCACCCCCGCTATCCCCTGCCATCATGCCGCCCCCCTGCTTGTCGCCGCTGCCGCCCCCTATGAACATGAAGACGTCGCCCATAGAGAGCATCACGGCCACCAACGGCACGGTGAAGAGGAGGGAGAAGGCCAGCTGCAGCGCGGCGCTGACGAGGTGCTTCTTGGCGCGCTCCTCGCGGCGCGCCACCTGCAACGCCATCTCCTCGTCGTCGCCTGCAAGGGCGGGCGGTGGCGCGTGTTGCTTCAGTACGAGTCTCAAGCTTGTACCGGCAGCAAAGAGGGTCATGCACCACTTGCTTGCTGCTGCGTGTGATGCCTTGAATCAGGCTCGAGAGGCTACTGTGGGACTGCGCTGCTGCCGCCCAACATCACCTGCTCAGCGGCACCCCCCCCCCGACGACTGCGCATGCCCCCGGGCTCGGTGCGTTGTTTGTCTGCCTCTGGGGCCAGAGGCCTGTTCCGGTCAGAGTTGCAGTGGCATTCTGTCCAAAATACACCAAATGACATGAAGCTGGCGATGAGGGAAAAAACAACGTCTCAGCGGCATTGAGTGCTGTGGAGGCGGCGCTGCTGCTGAGCAATGCTGACCAATGGAGTGAACTTCGACTATTTGAAGTGCATCCATGAGCTCCCACCACACAACGGTCCTGTGCACAGCACCGAAGTGTGATGCGAACATCGATCAGATGGGGTGGGGTGGTACACAACACTGTCAAACTTCAACTGGGGGAGTTGCAGTTGAAGCCTGCGTCACCTCACCTGCACCGGACGGCACGGCCTTGGCGCTGTACCCTGCAGCGCGGATCGCTGCTGCAATCTCAGCGGGCCCGGTGACGGCCGCATCAAAGTCCACATCTGCTTGCCCCATTGGCAGACTCACTGTGACGACCATAACGCCCGGTATCTGCGCAAGCATGGTGGCGGTGTGCGAAGATAGGGGTGGCAGTGCTCAGCAACGAGACTGTGGCATGGCAGACTCATGTATGTACAAGCTCCGGGACTGCACTGTGGATAGGCATCATGTTGGAGGGGGCAATGGACGTCAGGCGGGCATTAATGTGTATACGGGCATTCCGCCTCTCACTACTCAAACGTTCAGTACCGCAAGCAGTAAAGCCGGGAGACAGTGAACATGGCATAGCAGACTGAACGGCACGAACAGGCTCCAGGGGCCTTTGAACCACAAGTAAGCATGGCTTACCCACCGTTGCCACACTCAGGGGAAGCAAGGTGAAGCAAAGTGTGCCAGCTGAAGCCAACTACGTGGACGTCACTGAAGGACTGCTCTTTACCCTGGGTCTAAGCGTGGCACTTCGATTCAGGGACTATGCGCCACAGCTGTGTGCAACAGCAAGTGCAACTCATCGCCTCACCAGCTGCATTGCCAATGCAGTCGATGCAGACGATGCAGAGCGGAATGAATGCGTTGGCCGCAGGCGCGCGGGCAGATCTATGTTCTCACCTTGCCAGCTGCGTTCTCAATAGAACGGACACATGAGGCACAGCTCATGCCGCCAACCTCAAAGCATGCTGATGCTATCACAGGGCCCTCCTGCGGCTCGTCGTTGGGCAGATCGCCGACCTCCTCATCGGGGCTGCACACGTGCGCACGGAGCAGACGCAAATGAAGTGTGTGTTGTGCTGTTTTCTACAACAGCTAATACTGCGTGCATGCACACTTCAAAGCAGTGTGTATGTACGACGTGCAGTGTTGGAGCAGAGGCGAGGCAGAATATCCTGCAAAATTGCAGCACAAGAAGACCTGTGTCATTACACCGACAAAACAATTGTTTCTTGAGCAGAAGCAAGAGGACAGTGAAGCCTACTTGGTGCAATGGGATGAGGTAGTGGCCGGGTTGAGTCTCAAGCAGCACAAGCAACTTCGTCATGAGCTGATGCGAACAAACAACGCTCATGGTTTGGAAGCAGTCAGACTGTCCATGCGCGGGCTGACAGCGATGTTGCTGGCGATTATCAACAGCTTCTTGATGCTACAGCTGGCATGATGACCCCCCCCCCCCGCGCCTTTGTCAACAAGCAGCCCAGTCAACAGACAAGCCAGCTGCAGGCGTTGCAGTGACAAGCGTACCACTATGTCATCATCCAGGCGTTGCAGCTGTGACAGCTTCCGGTATGGCTGGTAAAATTACCTTCACACGGAAGTAATGACTCCCGGCTGCTCATAGTCTTTCGAGATCAGGCATTAGCATTGCGGCAGGCCTCCTGCAGGTAAATTCAACGACCGCAAACAACGTACCCCGTTTTGATACCATGCCCATCGCCTTTCAATGTCCCGAACGCAGTACTTGTCGCTGCCTCTTGCACCTTCGAACTTGCAGCAGGACTCGATGACGATGGCGCCACCTGCGACCAGACGGTGCTGTTAAATTCGGTCGGTTGTTGGGCAGGTTGATCTTGAATGTTGCTGATAACTGCAAGCGCAGTCTAAAACGAATGGCCACAACTTGTGATGCGGCAGAGAGCGCTCAGACACATAGCTACATTAATTGCGCTTGCGCGCGACGCTTTCGGCAAGAAATTACTTGCTTACTTGATCATTGTTAGCGACCTCAGCATCATAGCCCAGCGCCTCCACCAGAGACACCAGTTGCTCCGCAGACACGGCTGCTCCCTCGCTCACCACAACTCTTGCTGAGCCCGGGTTAAGGTGCACGGATACATCAATAATTCCATCCACCCTCTCCAGCGCTTTTTCGACGGTGCCTGTGCAGTGACCACAAGTCATGCCGTGGATGGCCAATGTGACAACCATATCGCTCGCCATTACGATGGGGGCTAGCGCAGGCCCAGCCATCAGCCGCGCAGCAATTTTCACAGAGCAATCGCGCCCGTTGGAAGTAAGCGAGTCACATCTTGATCATTGTTAGACGGGACGACAAAGCAAGCAAGATCCGTAGCCAGAAGTCAGTTACTTGCCAGCATAGGCTGAGGCACACATCCTAAATCCTCCGCATGCGCAACACACAGCAACGAACACTAACGTACGGGCAACGTAACGTGTACACATGACACATCTGTGAAGCTGGCAGCTGCATGTGATGGTGACACACCAATGCTGAAGCGAAGCTGCAGCTACTCCCATGTCAGCATCATGCACGCAAACACTGCATGCACAAGTCATGGTGATGATGGAGCAACAAATTCCAGGCAGCCTACGAGCATGTCAATGCTCATGTGAACGACGCTGCTGTAGCGGCAGCAGCCGGCAGACAAGCAGCAGCAGAGGCAGGTACAGCAGCAACAGTGGGGACCGGCAGCAGCAGCAGCGCTCAGCAACTAAAACCAAGAGCATCGGCTTCTGAAGAAAAAGCGTGTGTAGTATTCTGCCTGCCAATTGGGCGCACACCAAAGTTTGCAATATGCAAAAGGTGCAACGATTTGAAGCGCATATCGGACACGTGCGCCTTACACGCCGTAGGGGGGAGGTGCCGTACACTGAACTCTCTATGGTGCGAATGAAGGGGATATGCAGGGCCACTGACTACTCATACGTACAGTATACGCGTGTCATTCGCGAGCAATGGTGGCGTAACCGTGCTGAGCGCTGGCGACGCCTGCTGCAGCCGCACTCGCGGCCACGGCAGCAGCGGCGACAGCAGCACCTTTCGCAACCGGCGCGCCTGCCTGCGCTGCGGCGGCGGCGCTGCAGCCCCTGTGCTCACTGCCATCCACATGCTGCTTGTGCACAGCGTGCTGCTTGTGCTCCGCGTGCTGCAGCTGCCACGCGACGCCCGCCGTCGGCGCCGCCACCGTCGCCGCGCCGCCGCCGTCCGCAGCGCCGTGGTGGTGGTGCAGACGCTGGCGCTTGGGCGCGTGCTCTGCGGCCGCCGCCGCTGGGCGCTTGGGGCCCACATCCTTGGCGGCACCGGTGGCGATGAGGGGGGTGGACGAGGAGGGGGGAAGGGGGGAACACAGCAGCGCGGAGGGGTCCACCTGCGGCGGCGGCTGCAGCGCGCTGCCGCCGTCGGCGTCGCCGCCGCCGCCCCCCTCGCTCTTGCGCTTCTCGCTGCTCCTACTGCTGCTGCCGCTGCTGCTGTGGCCGCTGGCGGTCGTCTTGCCCTTGCCCGAGCTGCTCGAGCTGCTGCTGGACGAGACGTTGCCGCCGCCGCTGCCGCCGCCACCGCCGCCGTGCCTGCTGTCGCTGCCGCCGCCCGCCGCCAGCGCGACATCAGCGGCGCCGCCGCCGTCCTCATCGCGCGCGCGCCGCTTGCGGTTGCTTGACTCGGACGCGCTGGCCGTGCTCTGCTCGCTCGTGACGTCGCTCGACGAGCAGTCCGTGTCGGTGAGGTTCTCGTCGTCGCCGTCGTTGCCGCCGCTCTCCTGGCTGACGCTGTCGCTGTAGCCGTCGCCGCGCGCGTCCATGGGGCCCCCCAGCCCCTGCCCGTGCGCGTCGACCGCCTGCGTCGACAGCGGTATCGAGCCCAGATCTGCGCTGCCGCCGCCGCCGCCGCCGAGCTGGTGCGGCGGCGTGTTGCCGCTGCCGCTGCCGGTCGTGGCGCCGCTGCTGTCGTGCGTGCTGCCGACGCTGGTGGACTCCTCGCCGCTGCTGCTCTGGCTGCCGCCGTCCTGGTCCATGTCGCTGGTGGACTGGTCGCCGTTGTAGTCGGTGGCGGCGGCGGCGGCGAACGCGGCGGCGGCCCGCTGCGCGTCGGCGTGGTCGTCGAACATGAGGCTGAGCAGGCGCACGCTGCACACGCACGAGACCTCGCCGTCCTGACGGTTGAGGCGCCCCGAGAGCTCGCCGAGGAGCATCGCGACGTTGCTCGACGCGCCGCCCTTGCGGAAGCGCACCGTCATGCGCTCGCGCAGCAGCACGGAGGCGCCGTCGGCGTCGTCCTCGAGCGCGCGCGAGATGAGCGCGTGCAGGCGGTTGCTGCAGTCGAGCGTCACCAGGTCAAAGAAGTTGGCGTCGAGGAGGTCGTCCACGCGCAGCCCGAACTGCGCCGCGGCAGACTTGCTGGCGAACCAGACGAGGCCGTCGTGCACGTTGAACGCGAACACGGGGTCCGGCACGACGTCCAGGATCTCCTCCTGGCGCCGCAGCGCCTCGTTCTGCGAGCGCAGGTCGTCGATGAACGCCTTCTTGCGCTGCCGCGACAGCTGCGCGCTGCGCCGGTTCGCCGCACGCTTCTGCAGCTTGCGCTCCATGAGCTCCTGATTGGTCGCCGGCGCCTCCATCAGCACCGGCGCGCCCCCCGGCACCCCCATGATCGCCCCCGGAGGCAGCCCCCCCGGGCCCCCCAGCTCCAGGCCCGGCGGAATGCCCATGATTGGCTGCATGGCTCCAAGGGGGACCGCGCCGGGCGGCAGGTGCGGGTGCTGCAGCATCAGGTGCTGCTGCGCCGCCGCTGCGGCCGCCGCCATCGCCGCGTGCTGGTGGTGCTGCAGGTGCAGCTGCGGCGGCAGCAGCGGCGGCGCGCCGGCGGGCGGGCACTGCGGGCTGGCAGAGTCGTGGCGCTGCGGCTGTGGCGGCGGCTGCGTGGGCACAGCTGGGTGCGGCGCGTGCGGCGCCATGGCCGCCGGCGCGTCTGGCGGCATGGACGCCGCGCCGATGAGCGGTGATGGCACACCTGGCGCTGCCGCGGCCGCGCTCGCTGCGCTTGCTTGTGGCGCCTGTGACGCCTGCTGCTGTTGCTGCTGGAGGGGCGGCTGCTGATAGTGCGGGAGAGGCGCCCTTCGCTGCGGCGGCGTGTGAGGGGGCCAGCGCACTGGGGATCCGTAGTGGTGGTAGCCCGGCGGCAGCGGCATGCCCGGCACCATGCCTGGCATGTGCATCTGCTGCTGCAGCATGTGAGGCAGCATCGCAGGGTGCGCCTGCATGGGGTACCCGTGCCCCGCGGCCGCCAGCGCCGCCAGTGCCGCTGCCTGGTCCTGGGGGGACAGGTACTGGTGATGGGGGGGCAGCAGCACTGGCTGCATGCCTAGTCTGGCGAGCGGGTGCCCCAGCATGTGAGGGGGCAGCTGGTGCATAGCGCCCGGCAGCATGGGTGGAAAGCCTGCTAGATGCCCCGGGTGAAGGACTGCACCAGGCGGATAGCCAGGCGGGAGCCCTGGCGGTGGCAGCAGAGGTGTGTTCCTGTCTGTGCCTGACAGGCTGGAGTTACACTGCTGCTTCACGGCATCCGACCCCGGCGACGCGCTCGCCTCGCTGGCGGTGCCAGGCATGGCTCCATAGACAGGCAGCGGCTGCTGATGCTGGTGCTGTTGAACTCCTGGAGGTAGATGAACTGGCTGCATCTCGACCTGCGCTGAGCCACCGACGGCTGCCGCGCAGCTCCAGCGATCACAAGCGCTAGTAAATGCTGTCGTTGACTAGAAGGTACGAATATTGAAGGAAAGGGCCGTCAGACGCGCCAGGCTGCTGTGGACCTTGCAGCCGCTGCCGCTGGAGGCTGAAAAATGATCACGGTGGGTGAGCTCGCTGGAGGCAGATGGCTAATGCCTCGCCAGGCACCGGCCATGTGACAGCAAGTGTGGCTTCGACGCCTTTCTCCGCCGCTGCAGTACTGCAGCGTGATGCTCTCCTGCCCCTAGGAAGCTATTGCCGCACGCCCTCCTCTTTTGAACTTGAGTTCCCTCACTCAGTCTGCTCTGCTGGCTAGTGGCGTGTGTCGCTGGTTGTGTGCGTGACAAGTGTGGTGACCATGCCGCCGTGTCACCTACTGGAAGTGTTCTGTCTGCTGCCCACTGTCATGGTGTGTGTTCTGTGCAATAGTACCGCTCGCCACGCTACACTATCGGCCATGTGGAAAGGCTATAATCCTTCTATGCAGCTGCACTGCACCTGCAGATCAACCACGTCATGGGGTTTTCGCCTCTTTCAAGATGAAGACGCAACTGCGTAATTGTTCTTTGATTGTGACGTTGATGACTCTTCTATCCGACCCCCGACCTAGGGGGGGGGATTGGCGCCGAATGCAGAACCCCAATGCGGAATGAACAACAACCACACTGTGACAAAACACACACGAGGCGCTTGCTTGTTGTGGTACTCGAAACATGCCTGCCAGTGTGTTGTGTTTACGTGTCAGAATGAACAACAAATACTGTACATGGTTTGCCAACTGCACGATAATTGTGTGCACTGTGGCTTCGCCAGAGCACTGGTGCTTAGGGTTGCCAGCCTGAGTGCACAGTGCCAAATGCAATGCGCATGACTTCCAATCTTTGTGTTGAATGAACAACATCACATTTGCGCAGTGGGGGCTTGCCTCTTGTTGGGTTCGCTGCAGTGCTCGAAACATGCATGTGCGGTGTAGGTTGCAGATTCATCCTCGCTTGGGTAGCACGCAAAAAGGCCCAGATGGTAGATGTCAAGCGTGCTACTACAATGAAGAAGTACACGCATGCGACCAGCCATCTGCGCACTTTTGTGATCAGCCATGCCTACACTCGAAATTCAGAACTATGCAGGTCGGCCACCTCTCACACGTAGCCAGTTATGACACATCTTGATACATGGCAGTGAGGATCACTGAGGAGGCTGAGTCAACGCAATTGCACAGACACTCACACTACAGCCACTCCCATGTGTGCGAAAACAATCACACGGCTTGCCCATGACAAAACAAGTTTGAAACAACCACTGGCACAACAATCATGAAATGAATTCAAGCCAGGTAGATGATCATTGTGTGTTGTGTCTCATGCTGTGTGTGCATGTGCACAACCAATCAGAGATTGTTGCGCCACTCTGAGCCAGGCATCGACCAGCAGTTGAGCGAGATTGACTCTGGTCGCACACACCGCACTTGCTGCGTGAAATACCTACCGACACACACTTCATGCAGCTGGTGCTCAGGCCAGTGGGCCACAAAACAACCATCGACATGCAAGCTACGAAGCGTTGAAGGCAGCCCCTGAATAATTGGCTGTGTGTTGCCGGTGGCCTCTGTCCAGTACGACAAGTGCTCTAGAAGCGGGGGCCAGACAGTGGGCAGCAATGGGGGAGTCCTACCTTGGTAACATGACAGCGACAATGAGCGCAACCTTTCTGGCCAATGAACGACATTGTGGTCGCAATTGTGTAGCTCTAGAGTTTCCAAGGCGTCTGGCAGCTGCGGCAGCTGATGCTCACAACTGGTCATCTTCAACACACGCAGACGTGGAGGGAGAGTCTCGAGTGGCCCACAAAGTCCACCTAGCCAGAGCTCCTCCAGATTTTGTGGCAACATGTGAGCAGGTATGCTGAATGAGTCATCCAAACTTCCTAGTGCCAACGACACGAGGCCTGCAGGCAGCCCCTGTGTAAAACGGGCATTGATGGCAGGCGACATGATGGAGATATCGCGCAGTGTCGCCGGCAGCTTATGGAAGATCAGCTGCGCGGCCGAGCAGCCACTGTCCTCAAGTTCGAGAGTCACCAACTGCTCAGGTAGCGAAGTCATGGTAAGAGACTCTCTCGTCCCTGAGTCACTGAACTTGAAGTGACAGTTCTCAAACCTCAGTGTCGCCACCTCCGGTGACAGCAGCAGCTGTATCGGCTCCCACGATTCCAGGTCCCAGTTCACTAGCTTGATGGTCTTTCATGCCGGCAGGATGTGCACAGTACTGCCGCAAGAGAACCTCAACGTTCCCACTTCCCCCTCATCAGCGAAGGGGCCGAGCAGATATAGCTCCTCCAGCTGCGGCGCACTTCTGATGAGAGCCACTGCGTGCCCCAGGAACGCTTGCACGCTGCTGTTGACTATATCCTCTCCGTCGTCGAGATACATGCTGAGATGCAGACATCGCAGGCTGGGGGGAAGAGGTGCCAGGCTCCCTGTGAAATCGCTGAGCACCAGTCGGACGAGGCTCTCAGGCAGGGGCAATGGATGAGGATAGTTGGTGAAGTCGCCTACCAGTTCCACGCTCAGCGGTCGCTTGGTTGTGCCTCCCAGGATATTTGTCACTGCTGCCGGGCACTAGGTGTACCACAGCAATGCTTTCACGAAAGGCACCGCAGCGGCACACAGCTCCCGCGAGAGACCCCAGCCTTCCTTCGGCAGCAGACGATTGGCCGCTAGCAATCGCAGCACTCGAACGGTGTGCGGACCCGCAGCAGGCGGATGAGGAGCCTGTCGAGCCATAGAGGCGGTAAATGACCACAGCAACGTTGCAATCTGCTCTCCTTTGCCAAGTTCACAAACTTCAAAACCAAGCTCAAACTTCAAGTTTTGAAACTTCAAAGGTGAAGTAAGTTCACGAAAATGGGGCCTTGCTGTCTGTTTGGGGGCGCGTGGCACATGCAGCTATGTAAAAATGAGTCAAGGGTTACAGAGACGTTTCTGAGCAATCGCACTTGTGATGGCTGTTAGTGGTCTACCCATCAGATTATGGCTGATGTTATTCACGCTGAGGGCACAAACATGCCCGAGTCTAAACACTTGTGTTTGATCAAGTTTGCTCTACCAGAATCTTCAAGCATCTTCTCAACTCTTCTGCAAGTCTCGGCACGGATCGACGAATCACTAGGTACTAAAACCATGTTATCAATAAATTGCTGACACAGAGCTCTCAACGCCAGGTTTTAGAATGATGCAAGGTAAGAGTTGTGTGCACTGCGGGTTTCGCAGAGCACTAGGGCAACGCACAACCAGGTGCAATGGGCGCGACTTGACTTTGCGCATGGGCACTTTTTGTGTTGCATGAACTGTGTTGACGTTTGACGTACAGATATAACATGGGCACGTAAGAAGCAATAACGACAGCAGAGCCCTCCGTTGTCAGGTGCAACAGGCGCAGCTGAACAAAAATATTTGCATCCACATTACTTCACGCTAGCTTTTGTAAACTTGCATGCGAATGCTGCGCCTGCATATGGAGTACAACATCACCATGAAAAGGATAATGACAGTTGATGTTGTGATGTGTGTGCATTGTGTGCCGGCTTGTGTGCGGCCACATCTTCAACTTGAAGCCGAGTCGGACGCTGTATACAGCATGCCCCGGAGAGGCGTGCGGGCTTGCAATTTACGTTGTGAAGTGGCGCTTCACACTTTTCTGCTCGACGCACTGTTGCGGCCTGGGCAACAGTGCTCCTTTGCTTTATATACAGGCGCACGCGACGGCCTGACACGGAAATCGTCAATCAACACACGAGCAACGCACATGTGCAGCCAGCACTTGTGCGTATACTGCATCAACACGGACACCTCCCCTGCAACGCCCTTCTGCCCCCCCGCCCCAAGGATTGAATCGAGAACTACCTATAGTGTCTCTGCCCCCCCCCCCCCCCCCCCCCCCCCCCCTCTCCGTTTTCCTCTGCTGAGCAGCAACAGCAGCGACAACGCTGTGATGGCGTACCAGGCAGATGAGGGTAGCTGGGCTCGATGGCAACGCAACTGCAGACGGCGGTCATCACCACCGCCGCTCGCTCCGCGCGCCGCGCCGATAAATACGCGTGCTGCGCCGTTCAGGGGCTGCCCTGCGGCTGCTGCGCACGCACGCTGTGCACGCAATCATTCAAGTCGAGACATGGGGGTCATCGGCGGAACAGCGCGGCCGCGGTGAGCGAGTACTTGTGCAGGTCCTGCGGGAACTTGTACTCTGCGGCGGGGGGCGCCAGGCAGTTGGTGAAGGCGTCGGAGTGCAGCGGAATGGCCGCAGCGACCGCCATGCGGATCGCCTGGAAGGTCTGCTTGCCCCAGCCAAAGGCCACCTGCACGGGGTCCATGCGGTTGAGGTAGCACGCGCCGGGGCGCGATCGCTGGAGCACTGCTGCCTCCGCGCGCCCCTGGTCGCGCCACCAGTAGTACAGGCTGTGTACTGCCCAGAGGTAGCCATACCTGTTGAGCAGTCGGTTGCAGAGCGATGTCAGGAACTGGTGATGAGCAGCTGCTGCCACTGCGCAGTGACTAGCTCTAGCGGTTGGCGGTTCTCGGGCTGCGGCGAGTTACAATCTGCCTGCGATGCATGCATCCCCGCCTACATTGCGTACGGCAACTCTGGCTCTGAGGTCATAAAGAGCATCAAAAACTCCGGCACTGACATGGACTGCGAGTCTTTTGTGATGATGTTTGCCTTCCGGGCACACCAAGCTTGGGGCTAGGGTCAGAGCCAAAGCCTTCAACTGCGCGGCAGGGAACAGGACTGGTGCCAGTCAGTTCTGCACCAAGACACGTCTGCGCTTGAGCACTGTGATAAGCAATGAGCTCGATTGCGCTGTCAGAGGCAGAGGAACAGATCAGCTACACATGTGGGCTAGCGGTGGTTGCACCGCTGGGCCTGCACTGCCCGCAGAGACACGACGCACAGGAACTGCGCAGACGAGGCTCATTTGCCTTCCAGATGCATGTGCCGCACACGCTCGCACCGCGTTGTTGAGTACTGTGCATGGTTGACCGCATCAACAAGTTGTTGGAGCATGAAGCAAGTAGGATAAACGCCTACGTACCTGTACACAGTGGGCCCGGACTCTCGCCATGCTGCAATTCTGCTAACCGGCGCCCTGTAGTTGGCCTCTCGGCGCGAGACAATCTCTTTGGCTCGCCCAATGACGCTCCTGCTCTGCGCAAGCTGGATGACATAGCAAGTACAGAGCGCCATTTGAAGTGCAGGTTAGAGGCGTGAGGATTCAATGTGGTGTGACCGTGGTGCTAAGGCAGGCCAGCGATGAAGCAGCTCGATGTGAGGTAATAACAGTGGAGGAATTGCGCGAGAGGCTGCTGTTTTGACATAGCAGCGGCAGATGAGAGCCAAGTCGTCGGCCGCAACCAAACGCCTGCTGACAGTTGCACAGTGCCAAAATGTTGCTTCTGAAACTTGATCTAAAGGAAGCACAAACCTCAGAGTGGAAACAAGCGCAGACGCTTTGCACGCTGCGGTACGCTGTCATGGGTATCTTGGCCAATTTAGGCGTTGTCTGCATGACACAACAACTGCACCACAGTGGCACGGGGGCAGATGCGGGAAACTTGGGAAACTTCAAGTTGATGTTGAGCCAGTTGAACCTGGGCCACTCAGTGGGGACCAATGGCAGAATGTTTGGTTGCCATGGCGCGCCCCCCTTTATGGCAGACAGACATTGCATGGCCGAACTACCCACATGGGGTTTCACAACATATTTCATCTACCATTAACAGGCACTGCAACCGACCATCACACCTTCCCCCTCCCCCTCCCAAGAAAGCCACACTCACCAGCGCCTTTGCATGCTCACTATCCGTTGAGGGCGCCTGAGCCTTGTACAGCAGCCGCACGTGCTTTGCGCGCAGCGCCAGCATGTCGATGCCGTCCTGCAGCTCCTGTAGCAGCGCGTTGAAGGCCTCCCCCGAACCCCTGCTGCCCGCTGTTGAAGTCGCGCAGTGGTCCTGTGCTATCAGGCGCATCTCGTCGGCAAAGCTGCATATGCGAGGAGAGGACACGGGCGCTGTCAGTGGAGCGCACACGAGCTCGCTCGCGGTGCAGCGCAGGCTTCATGCCATATCATAAGCACAGCGTGACGCCATGTTCACAGCAGCCGACGCCACAAACACGCGCTGCTCCTCGGACACCGGACCCGCACGCAGGCACGCACGTAACACACACACACGGCACTTGCCCCCCCACTCTTTCACACCAATTGCATCGCTCTACTGTATGCTCCTTGACCAGCCCTACTACTCCTACGCGCCCGTCGCACGCACTCACTCACCCTGTGAACGCGTCGTCCATCGCGCGCAGCAGCGGCGCGACGCCCCCATACGCCGCGTGGCGCCACTGGTGCGCCAGCACGCGGTCTGGCTGCGTCCCCGCGAGCCCCGCCATGCGCGGCACCTCAAACCACGTGTCGCTGCCCGACAGGTACGCCACGCCCGTCAGCAGTGGGTGCGGAGCAGTGCTGTTGCTGCTGCTAGCACTGTCGACAGAGTGTGAGCCGCGGACCAGTAACGCGTGCTGAGCGCTGGTGAGGCGCTGTAGCCACGCGGTCAGGCGCTGAGCCGTGGGGGCGCCGAGGGCGCGCGCGAGGACGGGCTGCAGCAGCGATGACAGGGCCTCCGCGTCGGTTGCAGCGCCTGTGTGTGGGTCCTGTTTATTGAGCGCGAGACGGTGCGCGTGCGTGTGAGGCAATGCACGCAGTGGCACTGATGGCGCGTGTCATGCTGTGTACCCGGTCCTGTTGGTGGTGACTGTGTGCGTGCATGAACAATGATGACAACATGTAGCAGCAGCAACGGTTGATCCTAGAGCCCTAACCCTGAGCTCATGACTCGTTCCTACAGAAACATCAGCAGGCATGGCTGTTCTTGTGCTTGTGCATCATGTGTGAGAATGGCAACTTGACCGCAGACCAGTCCTGACTGCCAGTGAAAGTCGGCGGGCTACAAGTCTCAGTCCTTCACGAGGTCCCCGCTGGATTCTGCAGCAAATGCTCACTGCACCAAGCTCTTTGTTGCGAGTGATGCTCAAACAGACTCCCTAACGTCTCGTCATGCTGCTACGCTGTCTAAACATGCAAACTGGAGGTGAACCGCCACAGCGCCGCCCGCAGAAACGTGTCCACGCTGATGCCCATTGTATGATCATGCAATACTGTGCCATGAGTAGTATGTACCGAGACAGTGTGATAACTTCAATCAAGTAGTGCTGACCCTGAGACAACTTCAAATCAGGTGACGCGCTCACTGACTCACCCAGGCTGCGCGTGCTGTGATGACGTCATTTAGCCAGTAACCCCACTCCCACCCAGAGTCAAAGTTCATCTGGCCGTCTATACTAAAGCCTTGCGCCTCCTGGCTCCGAGGGGGCAAGGAAAACACCGTGAAGTGAATGGTCAGCAAAGGCTGGTGCATAACAATGGGCTTCAACTATCTCACTTCCGTGCTCAAAGGACCATCTGGATCAATGGCAGTGTGACTGTTCTCCATCCCTGAAGATGGTAAGCGGCTTTGACAAAGCACCAGAATGTGCGAGCGCACTCACCCATGAACACGCTTTCAGCACTTTTCACTACAGTCTAGCGTTTATCAAAGCACGCAAATCATCAGGCATCTCCACAGATACTTGCGTCTCATGCGCACTGATTGACATAAGCAACACATCGACAAGCCTGTGACTGGCAATGTCAACATGGATGAATCAGATGTACCTAAAAAAAATCGTGATTCCACGCATGGTGATGTACATTAGAGCACAGAAGAAAGGAGAATGATTGCCGCAACCGCCATGCGTGCCTGTCACGTGACTCCGACTCACCTCTTCTCGAGCAATGAGTCGCAGGTCGTGTAGCCGCCTCTCGCCATACAGCGGCAGAAACAGGGGCACATCAACGTCCACTGACACCCAATACGCCGTCTCCCCGTAATAGACCACCTGCACGGGGTGTGTGACACGCGCAGCAGCAAAGCATTGTTCAGACATTGGCACATGCGCTGAACGTCGCCAGTGCACGCTATGTTCACAGGGGCCACGTGCAACACCACAAATACAAGCCGTGATACGAGCATGTCTTCTGCTGCATGGCTAATTGATGTTGCGCAATAACTGGCATGACTTCGAGTCATTGAAATATTTAGACTCTGCACTGATGCCTTGCAAGCACCAAGCGCTGCGATTCAGGAAAGAGCTGTTTGAAGTGCGCAGCGTGTCGGCCACCACCACCGCCTGTGTTGTCCAGAAACCACGTCAGCAATGAGGTTTGAGACACCAAACGTTGCACTTCAAATGCAAACCTGCTGCGACGCATTGCACACAGTACCAGAGATTTAGTTCAACGTGTACTGTCAAACTTCAAAATGCATGCGCAAAGTACAAGTGCAAGTGCGCACGCCTCACCGTGCGCTCCCCCTTCTTGGCCTCGTAAAACGTACATGCGTACATCAACAGTGTACTGCCGCACTTCAACAACACGCATGCGCACTCACCGCGCGCTCCCCCTTCTTGGCCTCGTAAAACATATAGTCGCGCATCTCGCTGAAGTCCGCATTGCCATAGACATTGGCAGAGAAGTCATCCAGCCCGTAAGCCTGCACCGTGTGCGGCATGACCCCCATGGCGGGGTTGGCGTACGTCGGAAGGAAGTTGAAGTTGAGGGGCTGAGCACTGCTGCCAGCATCTGCCCGCGGGTCCGGGTAGTTAGCGCAGGTCTGCCCCTGGCTGCAGTGCACCTTGATGGTCGCTGGCAGCTGTAGAGTCTCGTTCTGCAGAAGGGATGGAGTGGTTGTGGTGAATCAGTGCTCATCTCAGTGAAGTAAAACATGATGGGCACGGCCTGGCTGTTGAAATCAACAGCAAGGAGGTTGTGACATCCCCCAACGGCAACAAGGGTGAGCAAGCATGTGACAAGAAACACCTGCGATATGGGTGAGCATTGCCAATTCTATATCCCTCACTTGAGCCAGCCAGCCAGCCGCCGCAAGACGCCACCTCCTTCGAGTGAGCGCGCACGAATGACTATAACAATGAAAATCTTACAACCCAACCAATCAGAACCAAGTGCGTTCATGTGTGTTGTTCCCCTCCATGTATCTTTTAGTTTGCGTCGATCGTGTCAACACACAATGCCCTGCTGGCTGATCACAAGTTTCAGGAGTGTAGCATAGGCACGAAACCTGCTTCTTTGGGGTCCTGTCAACAAGTTGAGTACCAGCAACACAGACATCTGAGGTGCTGCACCACTTGCTGACAAATGCAACGCCTAACACGGAATGTGTGTGCATACTTTCTCTCGCCTGACACACACGGCCTGCTGACCGCTGTCGTCAGCGCAAGTGCACGTGTCTTCATTGTATACTGCATCAGAACGATTTTCTGGTGTGCTAGCAATGTCTGCAATGCTAGCGGCGTTGACTTGTGGTGAAGCTGTTGACGGCAAGTACGCACCTCTTGCTCACAGATACATAGTGCGGCTCCAACTTCAGGTACTTGAAGTGTGAATACTTCAACTATTGAACTCACAGTGTCATCCGCTGTGTAAGCAAGTTGCCTCTTGCAGCGGCCAGGTTTCAAACCTGGTAATTTACGGTACCACCATGAAGATGAATGACAGTGAAGTTTCGGCTAGCACTTGTGCGGCAGTACATTTGGCCAATGACATGAATCGTCAGTTGACATTGTATTGACTGCAGCAATTTTAGTATGACAATGTCTGCCGTTATAACTACGGGCGTGGATGAAGGTGGCAATGGTATGGCATCTCTGTACAGCAATCCAACTGATTGCACACAGCGCTGCAACAGCTGTAATACTTGTTCTAGACGCCCCAGCAGCCAGTGCAACGCGTGTGCTTTCAATGAGCGCTGCTGCCGACCCTAGGCTTACCTCATACGAACTGACACCCTCACAGCTTGCTGAATGCCACCGACAACAACACAAATCACGTACAGCACACAGAACTCACCACGTAGGTCGCGAACGTGTCGATGAGGCTCAGCATGAGCTCGTCGCCCGGGTGCGTGAACTCGCTCAGCCCGCTCTCCGTGGACACAAAGTCAAACCCCGCCTGCGCCACCCAGTCGCAGCGCTCGCGGATGCGCCGCGCCTGCTCCGCCGCCGCCTGCCGCGGGCTCACCATGTACCACGCGTGCTGCTGCTGCAGCCCTATCGGCACGTCCACTCCCGCCAGCAGCCCAAACGCGTGCGCCAGCGCCGCGAGACGCGCGAGCCGCACCTGCCGCAGCGCCAGCCGCGCCGCGCCGCCGCCGCCGCCGCCGCCGCGCCGCTCGCCGTGCGGGTCCGCCAGCAGCAGCCACTGCACACGGTTGACACGGTTCGCGGCGCACCACTCAAAGAACAGCTCCACGTCGCGCAGCATGCTGTCCCACGTCTCGCCGCACCCCGCCCCGCTCTCGTCCTGCTGGTGGTGGTGGTGGTGGTGGCCGGAGTGGCGCGGCGTGGCCGTGTGATTGCCTGCCGCGGCTGCGGCGGCGGCTGCCGGCTCCTCCCAGGCTGCGGGTGACTGGGCGGGGAGGCTGCGTGCGCTTGGCGGCGCGGGGGGAATGGCGTGAGCGCCTTTGGCTCCGCCGATGCCCATCCACCGTAGCACCCGCCAGCCGAGGCTGTCCGGCTGCTGCTCCTGCTCCTGCTGGTGACCCGCCTTGGCTGCCGCCAGCTTCCTCGCCTCCGCCGCGCTGCTGCCAGCTTCAACAATGTCAAAGCCCTGCAGAACGTCCGTGAGCTCGAGGGGGTGTTGTGTGTGGACGTGGAAGCCCCTGTAGTGCCACCGCGGCGATTCCAGCCTCGTGCCTAGAGACAGGGGCACTGACAGCGCTTCTGGCCGCAGCGGCTGCAGCGGGTGGAAAAATGCGAAGCCTAGCTCTTCTAGAGCAGCATAGGCAGCGGCGATGGCGCCGGTGCTGGCAAGGCCGCCGTCGCGCGCTCCAGATGACCGCGGTACTGAATCGCTGATGGAATTGCCGTCTGCTGCCACGACGGTAACGCCATTGTTGCTGATGGTCCGCAGGACGAAGCCCTCCGGACCGACGGAGGCCAAGCTGCCTCTGTCGATGAGCTTGAGGTTTGCAGCTGTGTTGCCTACTGTTACAAGGAAGGTATGAGGCTGGTGCTGGTCAGCTGCGGTGTTTGGCGGCGCGAGAGCGGCCTCCAGCAGCTGCACCACGGCTTCGCGGTGAGCTTCGGTGCTGGGCGATTGAAGTGCCCACGGCCGCAGGTGATGAGCAAGCCTGCGCCCAGCAAATTGGCCCAAGCTGCTTCCAACGTCAATAATGACTCTGCTTCCGCCTGGCGGGTCTGCTGTGTGGTGGCCATCGTTTGCGTAGGCCACTACCACCACAGCGGACAAGCGCCAAACCCAGACCTTGAAGCTGGCGAGGCGTCTCTGGCGCCGCCGCTGCTGCTGCATGAGCGCAAGGCGGGCAGTGTCTACCTCTTGCCTGGCCGGCTGGCGCCTTGTGCGAGCCTAAACTACTGCAAGTGGTGTGTGCTGGCTGGAGCTCGAGAGGTTTCGGAGAGGTGTAGTTGAAGTCGCGTGTGAAGTAAGCAGAGAAGTGTGGCAAAAAACCATGAGGCGCGCTGCACATCCTTGCTTGCTATAGCCCTTTGCGTGAAGAGACACTGGGTGATGGCCTCGTACGGCTCCCTCCGCAATGCCAGCTCTACCACAGGAAGAGCAAGAACACCGTCAGATGTGAAGTCTCCCTTGTTGCCATCGGCAAGCAGGCGATCCCAGCCTGCCAGCGATCCATGCTGCAAACCCTTCAGAATCCAGGTCAGCGAGCACCTTTTGTATTTTAATGACTGCTGCGATGTCGCTACCTTCGGTGTTGCACCGCGGTGTGCATTGGTGTCCTACGTGTGTGCGTGTACTAACAGCAACAAACTCTCATCGCTTCCCTGATTGATGGTTGTAGTACAGCACCTAGACCTGCTTGAGCGAACTCAAAGGCGGCGCAAATCGTTGCGAAATGCAACTTGAACATGCAGCAGTGCTTTGCTCAAATTGGTGCTGCTGACACTTCCACAACGTTGTTGGTGTGTGGGTGCATCGGCACAGGACAAGCAACAGCTGCTGCTGTCGGCGGCGCTGGTCATGGCAGTAGTCACAGAGAGAGTGACCTTCAAGCTGATGGTGGACCGTATTGCACCGTACAGGTCAGATAAACAGCATTGCGCTTTCGCCATTTTCTGGGTTGGATGCACTCAGCACATGTTCTCACGCAAGTCAAGAGCTTTGGTCGCCAGGCACAGCTCATGATATCATGAAGCAACTGTATCTAAATGTGCTTGTGCCTGACGCTCCCAATTTCTAGCTCGGCAGCTTCACAAGTTGTCGCAGTTGCTGGAGCATTTCGGCTGTGTGCAGTCAGCACATGTCTGCTTTACTGCAAATTGATGCTGCTGGACTACATGCCCTATTGTCGAAAGGCCTTTGCTACTCTGTACCACATGAGGAGTAGATGCGTGTATTTCAAAAGTAGGCAATTCAAATACGCGCAGCCCGGAACTTGCATCACAAGCTCAAGGCTTCGCGCAAACGCTGTCGGTTCACAGGAAGTAGGTGCAACAGCATCCTGTCACCACGCACCAACAGACAACCACGACATGCAACGGCTGCAATAGCAATAACATTATCAGTGGGCATGTCCGCCCCACGCGCTTGGTGTCTGCAGGACGGTCCTCATGCAGGTCACGCTTGTGCTGTACCTGGTGGTGACAGCGGCGGTGGTTGCGCGGAGAGCCAGTACAGGCAAACTACCACAAGGTGAGCAACCGCCCGGCTATGCACTCCCTTCAAGCTGCAACTGGAGACCTGTTGACGACAAGCATTTGGCTGCGACCTGCATGCAAACCATATGACCAATGAGTGCACAAGAGCAACTGCTCGATAAGTCTATTTTGAAGGTGCTTGCACTAGTGCCCACCAGCAGGCTTTGATCTGTTTTCTAGCAGGCCTTGTGACCCTGCTTTCTAGGTGTGCAAACACAGAGCTCATCAAGGGAATCTCCCGCCAGTCATGCGCGCCCTGCGGCCGCAACACCAACACCATGTGGTCCCGCCAACAGTCGACCGGTTATCTTGACCTCCTTTCCTCCCGTCCTCTTGCAGAAACACAGGGCGGATTGCCAAATGGTGCGCTGTTCCGCATCGCCGTTCTGGACGCTCTGCAGATGACCATGATGTTTGAGGCTGCCACGGCGCTGCCGCCGGCGCTCACGGTGATATTGCTACAGGCGGCAATACCGGCTACGCTGGTGCTGTCGTGCAGGTGCGTCACTGACGATGCCATTGCGTCCAAGGGGCACCAATGTGTTGTGAATGGCAGACGCTATTGCACCCCATATTGCAATGGTGGACTGCACTTCATGCATCCAAGTCTGCGCTAAACGCCGAACGTCTTTGCAATTAGGCACGGGCAGGAGGAGTAGTTGATTGAGTCAAAGCAAGAACGCTCGTTTCAGATTTGTTCTTTAGCACTGTTGTGTTCATGCTCCGCTTGGCCCTTTTTCCGAGCCACAGTGCATCACCTTGTACGCCCAACTCCTGACCGTGAAGCGTGGCTGCATGAAGCTGTTGTGTGAACCAGCATACCGTAGGCCGATGACATGTGTGCCTACCTCTCGACATGTTGAACGGAGGCACTGAACGAGGCGCTTGATGCAAAGTACTCCAGCCTCACTCATACACTGATGTTGGCAGGCACATCCCTGTACCACAATATCATCTTGTCAAAGCACTCCGCAAACACAGTCAAGTTGCCATTCTGAGTTTATCAACTTCAACATGAACATCAACTTCAACACACTGCTCCTGCAGACGCTACGCCAAGCCCCAGTGGATAGGGGCACTCCTAGTGACTGCGGCAGCGCTCCTGGCCATGCTCCCCTCCACCCTCGCGACGCTATCGCCGGGCCGTTCGCCGCAGGCCTTTGCGCAATGGCTGTGCGCGCTGGTCTACCTGCTGAGCGCAGTGCCGGCGGCGCTGTCGCAGCACCTCAAGGAGAGGCTGGTGGCGGCGCACGCACAGCCCGTGGATCCGCAGCAGATGAACCTCACACTTGCCTTCTTCCAGCTGCTCGTGCTGCTGGTGTCGTACCCGTTCGTCTACCACCTGCAGGTGCGCCATGCTTGCAACACAGTACAGTACAGGTACAGTACGTATCCCGCCGATCCGCAGCAGATGAACCTCACGCTGGCCTTCTGCCAGCTGCTCGTGGTGCTGGTGTCGTATCCGTTCATCTACCACCTGCAGGTGCGCCATGCTCAACACAGTAGGTACAGTACAGGTACAGGTACAGTACATTTGGCGGCGGCGGCGTTTGAGTGGTTGTCGTTGCGACACTTTCAGACTGTCATACGACATGTAGATTCCTTACAGCCAGATGCCAATCATCTGGGCTTTTTCGCGCCCTGAGCGAGAAGTAATAAAAAGTACAGTACATATCCCGTCGATCCGCAGCAGATGAACCTCACCCTGGCCTTGTTTCAGCTGCTCATGTTGCTGGCGTCGTATCCGTTCGTCTACCACCTGCAGGTGCACCCCCCACGCTTGCAATGCAGTACAGGTGCAGTACACAGGCAGTACATGGATGCTTGGCGGTCCCAAGGCGGGTGAATCCCCTATTGCAAAGGCTCTACGTGATCGCGAATTTGAACTCGCATCAGTGCGCATGTGTCGACGAATGCGAAGTCCAGACTTCAGTCTGCATGCACAGCTTGTCATATACCTCACACTGGTCGGTACTCAATCTTCAAGTGCAATTTCCGCAAATTAGCACCTCACCTTCACGTGCCTACCACCGCATAGCTAGCCAACGTACCGCCGACTTTCTGCTAGCAAACACAATCACATTGAATCGTTGGTGTGTCACTTGACCTTATAGGTGCCTGCCTCTGGACGCACTGCTCGGTTGTAAAGGCACAACCATAACGCTGCAGGCACAACCTCAAGGGTACACACACGTCCAACCTCAAGTGACACATGGCAAACGTGCAAAACAGGCTGACCAGTGCAACAGCCTTACTGTGCGCTGACGCTACCATTTACCGCTACCACAGGGCATGACCAACGCCTGGCATCATGATGCATCCGCCGCCCCAGCGCTCACAGCGGTCCAGGCCTGGAAGCAGGGGTGGTCATGCTGCCTGCTCAGTAAATCCCCTCCTCAGGCACCACCACCCGTATCCGCAGCCCATGCCGCAGACACTGCGCACTGCCGCGGCGGCGCGGCGCTGCTGCTGACCGCCCCCTTCGTCGCCGCGTCAGTCGCCATGGGCCTGTGCGTGGAGCAGCTGGTGCTGCGCAGCGGCGAGAGCCGAACCGGCCTGCGCGCCGTCTACCGCAGCCTGACAGTCGGCGTCGCTGCCGCTATGTTTGCACTGGGCCTGTACGGAGCGCTGCTGTGGCCTCACGCCTTGGAAACTTCAACAGCGGCGGCGTGGCGGGACGCCGTGCTGATGGGTGCCAGCGCCGCGGTGCTGGTGGCGGGGCTGGTGGTGTACCGCGCGAGCGACGAGCCGGACGACGCGCTGGTGACGCAGCACAGGAGCCCCGCGCAGGCGCAGGGCTGCGAGCAGCCGCAGCAGCAGACGGCCGCTGAGGCGTGACACAGTGGGTGTGTGGCGCGCGTCTCCGCAAAAGGGGGGGGGAGTGTTACCAGGGGGGGCGCTGTAGCCGCAGTGCCATAACAATGGCGTTACAAATGTGTGCTTTATAGGGGGCCGGCTGCGCGTCGCCGCACGCAAGTGGTCGGATCGTTCCATGCACCACTTTTGCAACTCTCGTAGAATCCGTCAGCTCTGATGCATTGGCAAGCATTGGCAAGCTTGCTGTCTAGTGGAGTAGATGCGTACTGCGAGGTATGTAGTGGATACTGTGCATGGCCAATGACAGCTGTCTCTGGGGCAAGAGGGACACATGCGTCTCCCTGAACGATGAATCTGCAGTATACGCTGGCCACATGGCCTGGCATACATAGCGCTGCCCTACTACTAGTATGACAGTTTTGTAGCACTGGCAGCAGGGCAGCCGTGTGTGCGCCTCTGGCTGACTTGCTAGTACATAATGCACATACATAGGCATCGTAAGCCACCGCAGTTGCCTTTTCCTTTGCTGTTGTCGCACAGCCGCACCACATTCTGCCCTCTTGCGCTGTCAAAACACAGCGGCATCAAGCCAACACATGCAAAAGGTGGGAGACGTGAGAATGCACGGTGCCATTCTGTGCAGAATTTGGCAGGTCTCAACACAAGTCTACACATGCGTGTGCAACGAGTCAGTCCGCCTGATTGCGTGCCAATATGTTTTGACGTTTGTATTGCATTTGTGTCATAACCACACCGAACACAATGACGACGCGCAAAAGGAGAGGCACAAGATCATCTGCACTCGTGTTCATTGTACAGCCATGTACACAATTCACCAAGACCACTATGCATCGTCACATGGACGCTGCGCAGTGCCTTGCTTGCAGGCGCAGGAACATCCGCCAGTGGCAGTCACAACCAGGACTGCAGCCCTAGCTTGCAGGACAGCACCGCTACGTACTGTATAGCGCCACTTTTCAGGCACAGGGTCGTCCATACGCCTTGCCACTTGCATCACTTGGGCAAAAGCACTACGTATACACATATCTAAAGACCTGCTGTGTATACAGCTGCAAGTAAAGTAAACTGTCCCTTGCCTCCGCTCCTCCCCTCCCCCTGGCTCCATCTCTTGCTCTTGCTGAGGTGGACTACTCCTGTGGCAAAAATGTGAATGCCTCTGCGGAATCCGCATGATGTGTACCCCCCCCCCCCCCCCCCGCGCCGAATCAGCCCCTCCATGTTGGAGTATGCTTTCAGATGCCTGGTGCTTGGCTAAAACATGCTGACATCTCTCCCAAAAAAAAACGTCTTAAACCAGTACATTGGTATCAGGATCTTGTTCTTGAGGCTCTGCGCAGCAGGGGATTTGTGCACAGCGGAATATGTGCGCACAAAATGTGTCAGAAGGTGGCCAGCACATGAACAAGTTGTATACTCCAAAGTAAACAGCAGCAACTACATTTTGGCCTGAACAGAATGACAACAGACTGTAGCACGTGGAATTCTCAGTTGAGAAATCGTTCCAACCTGTGACCTTGCGACTGCAAGTTTGATTGTCATTTGACCCACATTTGCAGTACAACAATGTCCCTTAATTGTGGCACAGCAGTGCAGGTGGTGCATTTGAAGCAGATGCTGGTAAAAGGGCGCAAGGCTGTACATACATGTAAAGGCGAGCACACGTGCCGCAGAGCAAAATGACTGCCACTTCGACCACAAGCTGCCATTGTCAGTCCGTGTTGGTGCTTACTGCAGTAGTGTCAACAATATTGTCTCCCCGTGCAGTGCCCAGGTTTCTCATGGACTTACAAAACACGCTTCGAGAGACTTCAACAACGTACCACCATCTTGGTCCAGTAGGCGCCAGACGGCCCACGCCAGCACTTAAGACAACACACTTCTAGAGACCTTAACAACGTACCACTGTCTTTGTCCAGTAGGCGCTGCGCCAGATGGCCCACGCCAGCAGGCCGTTGAGCGAGCCGTGCTTGACGCGCGTGCCGTGCCAGTCCACAATGGCCTGGTAGTCCCCCACCTGAGCCATGCTGCCCAGGTGCACATACTTGAAGGGCTCCTCGTGGCCGCGGTTGAGGGCGGCCGCTAGATAGCGCCCCTGCTGGTCGGCCACCTGAGCGGTGACACATGTTTGAAGATACTGTTGAGATAGTTAGATAATGTGAGCACGTGCTTGAACGGCTCCTCGTGGCCGCGGTTGAGGGCGGCCGCTAGGTAGCGCCCCTGCTGATTGGCCACCTGAGCCGTGACGCATGTGGAAGATAATGTTGAAGATAATTTGAGAAAATGGAGACGTCGAACGGGCGCCAACGGTACTAATTCGAAGTGAAACGTGTGGCACATGTAAAAGGTAGGAGTAATGTAGAAGTAATGTGAGACAATAGGGATATGGGACCGGCGTCAATGGTACTGTTTCGAAGTCCTTTGTGTGCCTATCAGGCCAATGTGGTGATGCCTGAGGTACAAGTGAGGACACGATGAAGAGCTGAGGTGGTCACAATGTACACGCGGAAAGCTTGCTGTCACAAGCTGCAAGGAGTGATTGAGGCCAGAAGTGCAGAGCGGTGCTTGTCACATGGCCCGCAACACATCAGGCAATAGGATAGCACCTCACAGACCCGTGTCAGAAGCTCACAGCATGACATTCTGCAGCACTGCTTCAGTTGAAGTCTAGCATTACACTGCTGCCTGCTAGCTGCAAGTACACCCTTGCGTAACCCCACCAGGTGCCTGCTTTCTGTAGGAAACCCAGCGTCTCGTGCGCGATACATGCATGACAAGCACTTGTGGTATCCCCAGAGAGCACGGACACCCCATGCAGCATACTGGTATTGAAGTTGGCGATGCTACGCGCCTGTCACATCATGTACATGTGCAAGTACACCACTCAATTGAAGGGAAATGCAGCTAACCTGAGGCATGCAGAAGACATGCAGCTCTGGAGGTGGTCACTCCCTGCGATGCAGGCTGATAGCCCATGGCAGCACTTCAAATGACATTTCTAATGACACGTGCATATGAAGGCCCCACATTCCTACTTCTAGTATACTTGAAGTATACCCACTGATACAATGAATACAATTGGTAAATGTTGATTGGCAAAGGGGCCAGTTATTGCTCTATGGGAGTGCGTTGTTGCTTCTTGCTGCTTCCGAACCGTGCTGCTCAGCAAAGCTCAATCTTATGTTGAAGGTTCTTGGTTTCCCTGCTATGTTTTGAACAGCACTTGCACGAAAATGGAGCGAATCATCCCAGGTGGCACAAGTGCCCTGCGGCGGTGCCCTGCATTCTTCAACTCCTAAATGAAGTTCCACAAATTTGTTTTGGGATTTATGTACCATTGTTTTTTTGACACAAAGCCGCATGAGAGCGGAGCAAAGCAGTCTGCCGAATGACATACGTGTCCCCATCCGATGCATGCGCTCAAAAGGCGCTTATGACAAGAGAGCTGCCATACACCATGCCAACAGCTGCATTGTGCAACTGTGTGAGATGTACCTGTGCAAGCGGCGCCAGCGCCTTATCCTTCCCTGCGGCGCAGTCCCGCAGCGCAGTCCCCCATGGCATACACCCCCTCCAGAATTCTATCACAAGTGCCGCATGTGGACGCATTTGAGGCACTTCACATGACCCTGAGTCAAGGGAGCTGCCATACATATACGATGTCATACTACAGAGTAGTCGTCATGGTGCGATGATGCAAGTACCTGTGCAAGAGGCGCCAGCGCCTTGTCCTTCCCCGCCGCGCAGTCCCCCATGGCGTACACCCCCTCCAGCGCTGGCACGCGCAGTCTCTCATCCACTGTGATGCGTCCGCGCACCTTCTCTATCTCCAGCTTCGCAGTGAAGTCAACGGGCTTGATGCCCGTTGACCAGACCACCAACCCTGGTTGCACAGGAACGCAGAAGGCAGTGCCGCAAGGCAGTGCCGCAGGGGATGGCGAGTGAGGGCTACTGGGGATTGATGAGACACTGAACAAGGGGGGAGGGCCTAGCGGCACTGCTGTCCATTGCTGATAATGACAATCATAATGTCCTTGCTGGCTTGCGGCCGCTACCTACTTTAACCATTGAGTTGGCGTCGCATTAAGTGAGCATATCAACGCCGTAGTCAACTGCACTGTACACCCGGTAAATGGTGCAGGCAAAGTGCTGGTGTTAGGATCCCTGCTCTATGTGACCAGGGCTGAATTACACATCTCATTTTTGGAGTGCTTTTGACGACATGACCATCGTCAACAGTGCCAAGAGTATCATACAGTACAGTCTTGGAGTACATTGCCTCAAGTATGGGTGTAGCCTGCACTATCCTGCGCAATGCATTCCGGTAGTCCTCGCACAAGTGTGACTGCATGAGAAGCCTGCTCTTAACCCTGCCCCTATGCACAGACAGCCGAGATGCCACAGTCTACCTATGCACCATGGTCGTGTACACAGAACCTACTTACACTACGCACAACAGGGTGTTAACGTCAAAGCATGCACAATAGGGTATGTATGCACTCTTAGGGCATGTATTGCACCATGGGTATGTAAACATTATGGGGTTTGTATGCACGCTAGGGTAGGTACGCACCATAGGGTATGGAGTTGCCATCCGCCAGCAGCACCTTGTGGTCCTTGACGCCCACCACAGAGTTGTCGGTGAGTATGTTGACGTGGCGCTTCTGGAACAGGTTCATGGTGTACTTGACCAGCGCTGAGTCAAAGGTGCCCAGGATCTGGTGATGGTGACACATGCAGACAAAATGTTCATTGGACGTCATGTTTCTTGCAGCAAAAGGCCATTGCACCGGTGGTGATGGAGATGCTGAGCAGGGTAATGTCCATGAGGGCGAAACGAAGCAAGTGGTAATAGGCGAATCATGTGCCAGCCACCTATCATGCAAGCGTCCCCGCGCAGGACGAACCCTTATTTCATCAGGCAGCTCTGGACCAAATAGGTGCTGTGATGCTAGACCGTAAAGACAGCCTCCATGTGACGCATATTTGCACAACGGACGGTGTTGAGGCACCACATGATGACATGACGCCCAGGCCTGTCGCAGTGTTTTTTACCTGGTGGCTGGCTTCGACTAGCGTCACCGACACCTGCCGAACAGCGCACGTGCCAAATGGATGCTCGGATGAGTGGAGCAATTGCACTGATGAGCATAGTCGCATGAAGACGAGCACTGCCAACAAGGCTGAGCATGATAAACACAAAGCTGAGCGCTGCCGCATGCAAGGCTAAGCACTGTCCTACAAGGTTCATGTCATGCATCATGTGGATAGAAGCAGTTGCACTTTGCTTTAATGCCACTGATGCCATTTGTCATGCTCATTGTATTATATATCTGCGCGCATGTGTAGGTAGTGTAGCTCCAGACCAGCAATGACAATATTTCGTGCTTGAAGTACACGTGTCCTGGTTGAAGTAGTAGCCAGCAGCGTTCAGCCCTGTCTTGCAGAATACGCAAGTCGTTGCCAGGCGCAACACGACCTGCAACAATTGTCAACACCCACACACATGGATGGTAACAGCGGTAAACCGCATGTACTTCCAGCCCCACTGGTCAGCACACATGCTGACACGCATACTCACATACTCATACTCAAGTACTCATACTCACCTTGTCAGCCACATCTGGGTAGAGTCGCTTGGCATCGCCCCTGACAAAGTCATGCAGCTCTGCTGCAAACTCCACAGACGTGGGGCCGCCTGCATGGAATGCGTACACATACTTGAGCATATGTGATCCGCCATAGGAACGGCTCACAGGTGAGGTCACAGGACATTCCAACCCTTGCCAGCACCGACCAGGATTAACATGCTATCATGCATCATGCTTTCAACGCAAGGAGATGCTGGCGCCAAAGCTACACAAGGCTGACACCCCCAGACAGCTTCACAGTGTACGCTGATGCGAATATGCAACACACACGCCAAGGAAGTACGCGGTTATCGTGCTACTGGCCAAACCACATGCGCACCTATCATGGCATAGCAGGGCGTTGAGCGCGTAGCATACCACATAGAATAGCTGCCACGTATGAAGTCTACAGCAATGGCTCAATCTATGACTGTTTCCTGCAACACGTGCGCATCGCCTCCCAGTTCCACAATGACCTAGCCGCTTGTGCGTGCCCTACGCCTGCGCACAAATAGCATTTGCTGACACCACAAGCACCAACAAAGCCTCTGCTACCTATGCTGGCCAAGCCTCACACCATGTGCAGGCCATTGGATGCAGCTGTCTTGTAGCATGTATGCACGTATAGCACTGCCATGCATTGTCCAAAGAAACACACTGTCAGCGCCGCTTGACCAATTAGCCAATGTGTAGATATTCAAGCTCTGACAAGAGCGCTCGCGTGCATGCACTCATGGCCAACAATGAACGGTGAAATCCAGGCAGGGCTGACGTTCACGTCGATAATGACAATGTCACACTCCCACGATCCCTACATCTTACTCGTCGCAACAAACCAAAACCACTGCATAAGAATAGGACGCGCAATGGCCACTGTGTCATCTGCGCGCTCACCTCCGACAATGACAAAGAACAGCAGCCGCGTCTGTTGAAAACACTGGCCCATGGGCACTTGCGACCAATGCTGAATTAGTTGCAAGGCAGGTCTGATGTTTACGATGACAATGACAACATCAAACTCCCACATTTCACTGTGTGCGGCATTTTATACTTGTCTGTCCCAAACAAAACAAACAAACCAAAACCACATCATCACAGCATGTAGGATGCGCAATGGCCACTGCGTCATCATTTTCTGAGCGCTCACCTCCGACGATGACAAAGGACAGCAGCCGCGTCTGATCCGCAGGGCTGCAGAACGACGTGGACGCCCTCTCAAAGCAACAAACCAAAATCACTTCATCAGAGTAGGATGCATACTGGCCACTGTGTCATTTGCACGCTGTCGTTTGCGCGCTCACCTCCCACAATGACGAAGGACAGCAGCCGCGTCTGCTCCGCGGCGCTGCAGAACGGCGTGGACGCCCTCTCAAAGCACTCCACCAGGCGGTTGCGGATCATGCGCGCGTCCGTCAGCTGCTTGAGGAAGTAGACATGGTTCTTGGGATCCACCCCCGGCACGCCGAACGTGTTGGTGGTCGCGCCCATTGCCAGCACCAGCTTGTCGTACGGCACCATGAACTCCATCCCCGTAAATGCCTCCTTGCACTTGATCTGCGCAGCGGGGGGGTGACAGCGGCGGTGAACACGCACGCGCGCTCAGCAAGAGCACCGCCGAGCATGGTGGGGAAGGGATTTATCGTGGGTTGTTCTGGACAACAATATTGCAGTCATGCCAGCGAAGTGTGTTTCACCAAAGAGGTTAGAAAAATAATGCATCAACATTTGGTTCTTGTATACCTGTTTTGTTGCTGGGTCAAGCTCTGTAGCTTCTGCCTGGTAGTAGTGCACGCCTTTTATGCTCCTGGCGGGTTCTGCACGGCACAGGCACAAGCACGCACTGTTTCAGATAGTAAACTGATGAATGAATTTTTTTCTTGCAATGCATTCATGATCAACTCAGGTAATCATCACACGGCAAGGCACCAACGGGCCGACGTCGCTGAAAGTCAGAATTATGGTCGCCTTGTGCAGGATCGGCGTGAAGGCATACCTTGTATTGCTCGAAACTCCAGCGTGCCAACAGTAGTTGATGGCAGCAGTGGCGTGAAAAGGTAGTGGTTCTGCGGTGAGTGCAAGCAGCAGCAGAAGTAGCAGGCAAGTATCACGAGGCCGTCGAGCGGCGGCAGCTTCAGCGCGGTCACGCAGCAGTGTTGCAAAGCAGCAATGCATATCAGCGCTTTGAATAACAGTCAACGGAGCAGTGCACAGCATCATTGGACACAGCAAATAAAGGCACGTCGCTGCACCATATATCAGCGCGAAATCAAGGCAAAAAATCTGTTGAGCCCCAATGCTTCTTACCCGCGGGCTGACCAGGTGGACATCGAACTTCTTGTAATCAAGATGTCTGGCAAAGCTGTAGCCTGCCCATCCAGAGCCCAATACCACGATCTTGGGCTTGCCGGAGTCCTTGGCTGCAGATGCTGGGGTGGGATGCTCCTTTGATGCTGCAGCCGCCTGCGACATTGTCCGCCTGCCTGAGCCCCATAACGAAGGTGCGCATACTCGCCTCGCTGAGCGAAGGGTCAGCGACATAGCTGGAGCGTTTGCCTCGGCTCACAGTGTCGTGTGCAGCACGATTTGCTGTGTGTTCGGGTGTAGGTAGTTCTCCAAATTTGAAAAGTGGCGTGTCTCCAATTGCAGTGTTCTGTTAACTGCACCTCAGGTTTGACGTCGCAGGGGATGTGCTGCATGACTGGCAGATGTGAAGGTGTAGTCACATCATTGAAGGTCGTGCAAGGTTTCTGTTGCTGCAAGCTGCGGCTTCATTGCACCTGCGTCCGTACCCAGCATGCAGTTGCGGATGCAAACGGCAGAACCTCAAGCGCCAGATGACATATGATGGTATACACTTGCCATCAAGACCCCCTTCTAAAGTAGCATGTCAATCTGAAGCGTACCGCTACAAAACTTCTGCTGACGCATCGCCTGCAGCATCTGATGCAGTTGCCAATGTATACACAAGCAGGATGCACCATGGATGAATCCAGCGTAGAACAGCAGCATCAGCAGAATGCACAGCAATGTAACTGTACAGCATTTGATTCATATAGTGCCACGCTGTGATGTCCTTCTGGCAGCTAGTGTGTACCAGGCAACTCCGAGGGACTCAGGCGAGCGCATTGAAGCATGTCTCAGCTCATGCGAGCGTCGCGCGCACAGCAAAGGAGCGGCCGTAAACAATTGCAACATTCATCTGGGGGACCTGCATTGCTGGTAGTGGCTGAATGCATCTCCGCGCGTCAACAAGACTGCGCAAGTGCATACACCTGCCTAGCCTACATGCAGTCAGGTGCCCTGGCCAGTGCTACATACCCCATGTAACAGCTGGGCGGGCCTTGCACAGCTCACAAATCATCAGAATCCACGTCATCGCCTCTCCTGTGGCTTGCTGTTGGCCTTAGCAGCGTCATCAATGTTTGACCACATGCTTCCCGCCGACAGGTTTGAGTTGCGCGTGTCCAGCTCGCCTGTTGCTACTTTTTGCCTCCTCTGCTTTGCAGCATCTGATTACAAGGGAAGCAGCAAAGCATGCAACAAAGTGGATATCTGAAGTTGGTGTTCGAGCCTGTGATGCGCATGCTTGAAGACACGAGAAATCCTACAGCAGAGTTTTTCTGTAGCCATACTCAACCAAACTGGACAAAAGCCCCTTGATAAGCACCTCTCGTATCACAAACCTGTGTTAAGTTGCAGCAGCTGATCATAGCTGTGGGAGGCATCTGCTACTGCCCGCATTGGCACGTGCATAGATGAATTGTTTTTTGCAGTACCTGAGTAGTACGGGAGGTAGATATGTGTGACTCCAATGGCTGCCAGCGTCAGCGTCAGGAAACCTCCCACGACGGCCTTCTCCTTCGCTCCCATCTGTGCTTCGGGTCAGTGTTAATGAGTTTGGTGAGTCACTGCAAAGTTTAATTGAAGTTTTGGAAGTGAAAGACAGGTGCCTTTTTGTGGGATGCGACGGGGTTCATGCCGCGCATTGGCGCTGGCCCTATCGATCTCGCCGTCGACTTCGCTGGCACTTCGGCAGCTTCTGCCGCAACACCAGCGAAGCACCTCCGCAGCTGCACGACAGCTGTCAGGCAGATTCAGCAGCACGAGCAATAGCCGCTCCTGTACTACATGGCAGCGACATACCAGAAGCACGGTACGTTTCAAACCACCGTATGTGCCCATCACTTCCCCCGCAGCTCACTGTTGACATTCATGTATCTGCGCCTTTTGCCTACCGCAGTTGCTTGCAGCGGCGGCACGCGACGATGCGGAGCCGGGAACCGGCAAGCAGGCAGTGGCAGATGTAAGCGGCATAGAGGTCAACAATAGGAAAAGCAGGCGGGCGCGTGCAAGGGCGCGGCGGCGGGACCGGGAGGCAGACGATGTTCTCGCTGCTGAGGTGCAGCAGGAGGCCACTAGCACTAGGAGATTGGAGCCAGAGCAGATGCCTGCAGAGCTGTATCAGAGGTGGATACACTTATCAAACCTGGCTGGCTCTGCAGAGGCAGTGGATGTCTTACAGGTGAGCCCGGCGAACACAAGGTGCAACCATGAAGGAGACCTGTGCCTTCTGCACACATCTGTGTTGGCATGCAATGTCTTGCAGCATTGCCGGAGTGCTATGGCCTCAGTACATTGCGATATATATGGTTTTTGCCATTCCTGACGTCCAGCTGCATGGCACAATGACAGCCAAGTCCTGTTGTGCAGGCTGGATTGCAAACGCCCTGAGTGCATCTCAGCCTAATGCGGCAACTGTGTCTTGGAGCAGTGACATGATGCACTTGACAAGTGCATGGAGCATGCTTACTCAGGCCATGTAGCGCCGTCGTCTGCCACCATGATCCTTCTGTTGAGATGAATCTCTGTGCACAAACAGCACACTAGACATGATCATATGTCTTGTACTGTCGACAACGCTCGACATGGTAACGTAACCGGCGCCTTGCATATCATCTTGTGTGCAGGACATTGTGAGAAGCACATCTGGCGGCGAGGTGCGGTCGGAGCTATTTCATGCGCTCTTCCCTTTTGACCTGGATGGGTTTCAGCTGGAGGCGTTGGATGCGCTGGGTGCCCGCAAAAACGTCATTGTCAGTGCCCCCACCGGCAGCGGCAAGACTGTCGCCGGAGAATTAGCGGTGCGTGCTGGTCATGCTCTTTGCACGCGTCATTTGCGCAATCATGGAGTCGGATAATGCAGTGTGTGTGTTGCGTAGCGGCGTGCAGTCAGCCTGTGTGATGCGAGCCAGGCTGCGGCCGAGCATCTGCTGCGTGCGCCCTGCGCTGTTTGCTTGTGCACTGAGAACCTATGCTGTGCATATGCGCGCAAGACATTTTACAGCTGTACTATAAACAGCTCACACTGCGCACGACGTTCTGATGCAACCAAGACCCGGCATACTGGCTGGCACCAGCACCACAGCACCCAATAATATTCATATCCTGCCAGTAGTTCGCTGTGACCCGTCTGATTGTGCATACCGCACTCACTCTCCCCCTCCCACCACGGTGCAGATTTACTATGCGCTAGCCCTTGGGCTGCGCGTGTTCTACACCACCCCCCTCAAGGCCCTCAGCAACCAGAAGTTCAGCGACTTCCGGCGCCGCTTTGGCGCCGAGCGCGTGGGCCTCCTGACGGGCGACTCCAGCTACAACCGCGAGGCGCAGGTGTGCGTGATGACCACGGAGGTCTTCCGCAACATGCTCTACGACAGCGCCGCGGGGATAGTGGGGGGGGAGGGCGCGGCGGCGACGCTGGGGCCCGACGAGCTGAAGGACGTGTTTGCCGTGGTGTTTGATGAGTTTCACTACATGAACGACAGGGACCGCGGCACCGTGTGGGAGGAGAGTGTGATCAGCTGCCCGCGGCACGTGCTGCTGGTGGCGCTGAGTGCGACGATGGCCAACGTGCAGGACATTGCGGGGTGGATGGACCAGACGCACGGGCCCACGGAGCTCGTGATGAGTGACTTCCGGCCGGTGCCGCTCAGGTATGTAGATATGCATGCGATTGGGTATGTATGGGGTAACACTAGGGGTAGGTATACGTGTATGTTAAGTGATACAAATTGTAGTTCTAGACTGTATGTGTATGCTGCTTCGAAGTACGTCAACTGATCGAATGGTTTGACATATTGTATGTGTGGATGCTGCTCCATGGTGTAGTTATAGGACAGTGCGTTTATCTTGAAGTGCGCAAAACACATGCTCCGCCACTTGCATTTACAGTCAACACTGTGTGCAGCTACAGCAACTGAGATCTGCTGCACCTCGCAGGTGCAGCGGCATCTTGCGCTCTACTGATCTTGGCACCAAGACGGGTAGAGAGTAGAGTGCAAAGCAGGAGCTGCGGCGGTGTATGTATGGTGTTGTGAGTTGCGAGTTGTCCAGCTGTCAGCTGCGCAGTGCTCAGGTCTTGGACATTAGACGACATGAGCAACTATATAGCACCTCGTTGCTGACTTCTTCACAGGCATCGCAGACAGCTGCACAGTCATCTTGCGTTCACCACCACTGGCCACTTGCACATCTCAGCCGACTGAGCCTGAAAGCCGCCTGCCTGTGCCAACAGGTCAGCCACGCACTTCAACACTCCTCACGCCCCTGCCACTTCAACTGACGCCCATTGCCCCCCCCCCCCCCCCCCCCCCCTCGCCACCACCTTTCAGGTACTGGTTTGCCAACAACAGGGGCATCTACCCCCTCTTCAAGGACCGCGAGTCCGGCCCGGGCGCGCGCAACGGCGCCACCGCCACGCACGCGGAGCGCGTGGCCATGGGCAAGCAGGGCGGCCGCAAGGGCAACTGGGGCGCCGCGAGACAGCTGCCCGATAGGCTCAAGATCAACCCTGAGCTAGAGGCCATGCATCAGGAGGAGATGCACAAGAGGGTGGCCGCGGAGAGGGGCCCTCCCCCCAGGGGCGGGCGGGGAGGGGAGCGGGGGGGGGGGGACTCCGCCTCCGCGGGGGGCAAGAATCGGGCTTCGCGGGACTGGAAGGGGGGTGGTGGCGGGGGTGGGGGGGGGGGGAGGACCAGGGGGGTGTCTGTGCAGCGGGAGGTGCCCAGCTACCCGTACCTGGTGCGGTGTCTGGCGCGGCGCGATCTGCTGCCGGCGATCGTGTTCGTGTTCAGCCGCGCGGGGTGCGACAAGGCGGCACGCGAGGTGTGGGGGGGGGGCGGCTCGCTGCTGCAGGCGGAGGAGAGCGAGGTGGTGAGGGCCAAGGTGGAGGCCTTCAGGGCAGCCAATCCGCAGGTGTGTTTTTGGGGATTGCTGCAATGGGGCACCTTGCCGGTGCTTGTACAGAGCGTTTTGACATGTCGCATTGGTGTGTTGGAGCGTTCGGTCGATGCAGGTTATATTGCACTTTCGCGGCATGTTCAGGGGGCAGGGGGTCGTTTGTGTGTGCAATCGCCCGAACCAACTGGCTGAAGGTATCATATTGTATTGTCACAACGCATCAGGGCGTGTGACGATGGTGGGAGAAGGGGGTTGGAGCACTCATGGTGTGAGATGGCTCTCAGAGTGCCGTCCGTTGTTTGCGGTATCGTGTACTCACTGAAGCACCCCTGTACGTTAGCAGCCACGTGTAATGTGGCAGCACTGCAGATTTCCTCAGCTCAAGTTGAAGCGTGACATCCTCACCGGACACGTGTCGCGGTTGACCCTTGTCTGTTTCGCTGTGCTTACCACCTGATTAGGGTGTTTGCAAGCACTGAGCAGTGGTACTTGCATTGCCTGGCTTGCAGGCGCAGAAGAAAGCATTGTACTTAAGTAACAGACGGCTGGTTCAAACTTTAACGTCAACTTCAACACAAAATCTGGCTGTTGCATTGTGTACGTGTCAGCCACAATTTCCACCCGTAACGAAGCTGTGTGTGATGTTGCTGCAGCCAATATCTTTTGGCGAGTCGCCATGCTTGCTGTGTGTATGTTGGCACGTGCTTGCCTACCTGTGTCATCATCAGTGCAGCTGGGTTTGGTGACATGAACGCATGTTGAGGGCGTCATTGGAAGCAGCGGCAGGTTCGGGCACACAATAGCCACTGTCATTAGCTATCACCACTGCGCTGTCATGAAGGGTAGTGATCCACGTGTGAGTTTGGCCCCAGGTTCGTGTACATGCATCATGATTCGTAACAGTTCTCATGGGTTAGCATCAGCTCAGCTCTCTACAGTTCATGGGTGTGGATGTTTCTGAGATGCAGGTGTGAGAACCAATTAGCCATGTTACAGCTCTACAACAGAACAACACGAAGCACGCGTACTGCTATCTTGACAGATAGGCCGTGGCATCATCACTGGCATCACCAGCTCATCATTTTCCATCCATTCTCATTGTGCGCATGTTGATTGCGTTCCAGGTACCATTTGATGAGGACCGTGCTGAGCTGCTGACACACGGCATTGCTGCGCACCACGCTGGCATGCTGCCCGCATACAAGTCCCTCGTGGAGGAGCTCTTCATTGCTAATCTCTGCAAGGTGAGCGCTGTGCACATGCATGTAAGGTATGTAGGTATGTACTTCGAAGTAAGCATGTATATACTTGAACGTATGCACCTTCAAGCCTTTCAAATGCACTGTGCGTGCGAGTTCTGATGCAGTGCATGTTGTCGTGCGTCGCGTAAAGTGCAGTTTGCGTTGACTTTGCGGAATCACCTCCCAGTGCACTCTCAAGATTAGCCTCTGAGCAACACTGTGTGCGTTGACCAGACACTGCAAAATGGCAGTTTACATCTTACACACTGTGAGCGGCTGTTCAGGATTGTCAAAAGCATGCAGTCTGATACAGGGATGCGCCATCCACATGAGCTGATATTCACCTTCAAGTTTCCTCTGTGTTTGGGCTTCGTGTTGACCAACGTTATATCATACACGCCATGGCACACCCACATCACCCCAGTGCTCAGCCGGTGTGGCAGCGCGTAGCGCATGCTGCCAAGGCTGTCATGTCAGCACGCATGCAGCGCCACAAAGCCTCGAACAGTGCAACGGCGGCGATCACCTCACAGGACACGCACACACCCCTGTGCACCCCCCCCCTCCCCGCATCAGGTGGTCTTCGCCACGGAGACCCTCGCCGCCGGCGTCAACATGCCCGCGCGCAGCACCGTCATCTCAGTGCTCAGCAAGCGCGGCGACACGGGCATCATGCCGCTGCTGCCGAGCCAGCTGCTGCAGATGGCGGGGCGCGCAGGGCGGCGCGGCCTGGACGTCCTGGGCAACGTGGTGGTGATGCGCAGCCGCTTCGAGGACGTGACGGACGCGCACCGCCTGCTGCTCTTGCCGCTGGACTCGATAGAGTCCAAGTTCCGCAGCAGCTACAGGTGGGGGCGGGTGTGACGCGCCGGTATGCAGTTGAAGTAGCTTCGAGCGTTGTGTGTGCTGCGCGTGAATGATCGGTCTTCAGCAGGCCAGCCCCTTGATATGGCTTCGTGCTGTCGCTTTGCAAAGAGTTCAAAAGCCCGCATCTTGAGTCGCTCAAGCGCAACTGCAAGCATGCTCAGGCAGCAGCGTCTTTGGCATCTCTGGCGCAGGCAGTCGTTGAACGAACAAGGCGTACTCACTTGCACGCCTTCATCACGATTTGCGATCACGACTCGCGATCACGACTCGTGATCATGACTCGCAATCATGACCGACGCGTCACCGCTCACCTCCGACCCCATCCCCGCGCACTTCAACACACGCGCGCGCGCCGCAGCATGGCGGTGAACATCCTCAAGACGCGCGACCTGGGCAGCGCCAAGACCCTAGTTGAGATGAGCTTTGGCAACTACCTGCAGATGAAGCGATTGAGCCCAGCACAGGCGGCGGCGTCAGAGGCGGAGGTCCGGCTAGAGACCATTCGCTCCAAGCTTGAGGGTCTGGACCTGTCTGAGGCCAAGGGCTACCGCAAGCTGTGGGAGAGGCTGCAGTCGGAGCAGAGGATTGCGGGGTACTTGGAGGAGCAGGAGGCGGAGGCAGAGCAGGAGGTGTGCTTACGACATGTGTTGAGCGTTGCAACACGACTCTGTTGGGACAGTGCCCATTTAGGTTCTTGTGTCCGAGACATGGTCGGAGTTGATTCAGAGTGCAAGCGAGTGACTCGCCACAACTTCACAGCTCAGAGCCAATATTGGGCTTCCTGCGCCATGCCTCAGTTATTCCATGCAGTAGCGTGCGCACTGCGCACTCAATTAACACCCCCTCCTTTTTCATGCAACAAGGGACACCTTGCCTTAAAGTCACACACACACACCCCTCAACTCTCAACGTCCGGCACTGTTTCGCATCCCTCCCACAGATCGTGGAGACAATCCTGCCCCTCAGCCGCATGGGTGCAGGCCTCCTGCTCACGACCGGCGAAACGGGGGCGCTGGTGGGGGACTACCCCCACCCCCACGGAACCCCCTCAGGCACCACCTACGAGGAGCACTGGTGCCTGGTGCTCAAGCAAGACGGCAGCGTGGTGGCGGCGGGGCCGCAGCACGTGCGCTACATCGACCTAGACGACGACAAGGGTCTGAGCAGGGAGAATGCGCTGAAAGCCAGCATCATGCTCGCGCCCGCAGCCAAGGGGGTGTGGTACCCGCCCCCCCTGGACGAGCTGGAGGGGCCGGTGTGGGGGGGCGCGGGGGGAGGGAAGACGGGGGGGGCTCTGGAGAGGCCGCATATGCTGGTGCCGTCGCACGCGGCGGTGGACACCTGGGACAACGACCTGCTCAAGGTGAGGTGGATGCGTGGCTTGCAGTGTTGTACGGCTTTCTTTTGTCAGGTACTGCGAAGTAGTAGTGAAGTACATGGTTGAAACCACGCTGCATATCTTGTGCAACTGGTGCGGCGGTTGACCCCTGGGACAACGACCTGCTCAAGGTGAACTGGATGAAGTTGTAATTTGTCATTATGACATGCAGCTTCATAGTTCAAGTTGAAGTGAGATGCAGAAGAGCTGCGCTGGTGCCGTTGCACGCAGCGGTGGACACCTGGGACAATGAGCTGCTTAAGGTGGGGTAGATGCGTGGCCTGCAGTGTTTTGTACAGCTTCTTCGACCAGATACACAAGTAGCCAAGTACTTCGAACAAGCAATTGACTCCATGCTACTATCTTGTGCATTGCCCTTAATCTTGCTGCTGTTGCTGCACGGAAGCAATTGTGCCTGCTCTTGCTCAAGGAAGCGGAAGCGCTTCATGGTCGCTCTGCTACGCTGTGTCCATTGATCTGTGCGGCATGGCAGGCAGGTACTGTAACTTGTGGAGTGTGCTAACTCCGCTTCAGTATGCTAGACTGGGCACTTGGGTTTCAGCGTGTATGACGTTATTGATCTATGCTTTGTCTTCGACAACTTCAAGTGTTGTCTGATGGTGCTCTGCGCTGCAGGCAACTTCAAGTCTCTTGTGATGTCGATGACCTTCTCTGCAGGTGCTGCGTGGCAGGATAGCTATACCGTTTGTATCCTGTACTTGGGGGAAGCATCACCTCTGGCAACTTCAAGTCTTTTGTGATGATGACCTCCTCTGCAGGCGCTGGGGGGCAGTATGTATACCTGCAATATGTTACTGGTATCTTGTACCTGGGATGTATCACCTTTGACAACTTCAACTTCAACTACCCCATGACGTCCATGATCTTCTTCGCAGGCGCTACAGCATGATAATTATATCCTGTACCTGGGGAAGTATCACATCTGACCACTTCAAGTCTCTTTTGATGCAGGCGCTGGGGGGCGGCATACCTACCATCCCCGAGCCAGCGACCCCCGGCCATGTGCTGCGGCAGCTGGCGGTGGTGCAGCGCGTAAGGGAGCAGCTTGAGGCGCACCCTTTGCATGGCCTCGACAACGTGACCAAGGAGGAAGTGCTCAACGCCAGCAAGGATATCTCTGCGCTTGAGGATCAGGTTGGTGCACCATATTGCATGGGGGCAGGGCCGGCGACATGGCAGCGCACAACTTAAAGGAGTAGGGGGGGAGTGTTGTGTATCTGTTGGCATGTCACTTTGCAGTTCTTCAGTTGTTCTGGGGTGTTGCGCTTTTTAAACTCTTGTTGTGCACGTCAAGCTGACAATTTCTGGTTGGCTAGTTCGCACATGATCAGGTCTCCTGCTGCCACGGCACTTTCAATGAATGAATGCGGTGGTAACCCGCTTAAAGGTGGTGTGATGGTGAATCGCATCCGCACACAACGCTCGCCACGAGCACGGTGCTGTCGACATGTGTATTATAGGTCTAGTCCACGGGCAGGATGGCTGAGACTGCCCCCCGCTGCGTTCCTCACGTGCGCGCAGGTGCGGAATGGGTGGCGCTCGGAGCTCAAGTTCCGCCAGCCCGCGTGGGATGACTTTGTCTCCATCACCAGAGTACTCATCAGATACGGAGCGCTGCTGCCAGAAGACCTGTCGCAGGAGAGTGACGTTGAAGATGTGGGCTCCAACGAGAAGTTGAGGTTGAGGTCCACGGCGTTTGGCGACCTCGTGGGCGGCATCAACGCGGACAACGAGCTGTGGCTCGCGCTGGTGCTAACGTCCAGCGCCATCAAGGCGCTCTCGGACGTGCAGCTGGCGGGCCTGGTGCCCGCTATTATCAGCGAGTACTCGAGGTGAGCGCTGCTGCCATCGCTGAGCGCTGCCGTAGCATAGAGCTGCATGGAGGTGCGGCGCGCGCGCATCGCCCTCGCAGTTCCTCTGCGTACAACCCAGGCCATGATTGTGGGAGGAGCAGAGGAAATGCTGTTGGCACATGACTGTCGTGCTTGGCAACAATCAGCACAGTGCCGCGTGTCGTGCTTGCCCAGGACCTTTCTGGCACCAGTGATCATGACGATGACGCTCCACGCTCCTTGTGGGTGTGAGTCTTGCGACCCCGAGGCCCTGGCATACTTTAACAGTGTCATAGTCTGGTATGCACCCCTGTCTCACTCACTGCTGCCACAGGCTGCATGCATGAGGCCATGTGTATCCAGAGATAGTACCCTTGAAGCCTGTGCGCATGCTGCGCAACTGGTACACCTTGACGTGCTTGACTCATGGTAACGTGCCACTTCGCGTTCCCAGTGCCTTTGAACGCTGTCTGTAGGCCTGGCATGTCAAGCTTGCACAGTGTCTGCTTCCTTAAAATGGCCGTCGTGCTACGCACACACCGCCTACTCCTGCGCGTGTGCTCAACGGACACAGTGTACGCAAGCAGACAGCGACACCCCATAACCACGCCTCCTCGTTGCCATCCTGCTGTGTATAATACATCGCATCGCAGACCGGACATGTTCAACCTCTACGGCGTCAGCGAAGAGGTCTCCCTCTGCGTAGAGGCGCTAGTCCCCCTAGCCACAGAGCTCACGACGGTGCAGCTCGAAAACGCCGTCGACCTCCCCGTCAAGCTCGACGCCTCTCTCGGCGGTCTCGTGGAGTCGTGGGCGCTGGGCTGTGATTGGGCAGAGCTCTGCGCCAGCACATCGCTCGACCAGGGCGACATCTGCCGCCTGCTGCGCCGCACCATGGAGGTGCTGCGCCAGATTGCGCTGCTGCCGGGGGTGGACCGGCTTGTGCGCGACCGCGCGCGCCGCGCTGTGAACATGATGGACCGGTTCCCCGTCAGCGACGAGGCCACGTTCGTCAGCGACAAGGAGGCGGAGAGCGCGGAGGAAGGGGAGGCTGCTGCCGAAGGGGGGGAGGGGGAGCAGGAGGAGGGGGTGGAGTTGGCATTGGAGGAGGGGGTAGAGGGGGAGGCAGAGGCGCCTGAAGTTGAGGCTGGGGCATGACGACGCAGGCTGAGGCTTTTGCGCGTGTGCCGTCGCCACGACTGGGCGTGGGCTCGGCACATGTCATGTACAGATGCTCGCAGACGATGCGATGCGATCTTTTAGTTTACATGGCCCCGTGCACATAATCGTCCCATATAATGGCCAGTACGGTGCGTGATCTGCCAAGGTGGCTTTTGCCTCATGACGTGCATTCAGCGCTTTGATGGATGTCCGCACTGCATTGCTGATACCTGTTGAACTGAGGAGCACAAGAGACTGCTGAACACGCACGACGCGGACATGAGTTGCATTCCATTCCTGGTCTGTGGGGGCAGAGTCTGACTACAATTCTAGAATGCACGTTTGCCATATTGTGCTGTCTTGCATGCATTGTGAGCGTTCGCCCGGATGTCTTTTGCCCACGCAAATGGGCTGCAGGGCACTAGTGCCTGGTAACGTTCGGTCCGCAATGCCATGCGATATTTTCGAGTTTCTGGCTTCCAGACACTTTCAAGGGTTAGGGTAGCTAACCCTAGCTCCTGGTTCCCCTCAGCTGCAGCGCGCGTACACAGTCCTGACGGCAACAGCAGGCGCTGTCGGCTCGCGCACTAGCGCACTTGATCCATGGGGCCACTGTCTCGCTCCGTGCTGCTTCTGGCGACTGCCTCGGTAGCGCTGGCATCCAAGTACAAAATCTGCACAGATGACCCGCTGGTGTCTATCACTGCGGTAGAGATAAGCCCTGTGATACCGGGCGAGCCTCTCACCGTCACCGTCGAAGGCACGCCGCAGGTTGAGATCCCGAACAGCGACATCGAGGCGCAGGTGAGCTCATTTCTGCCAGCAGTTGAAGCTAAGTTGTTGATCATCAAGATGATCACTTGCTGCAGTGTGTGGATCATGAGTCCACGTATGGCTATGGCATGGGCATCAGCAGCTCTATACGTGTGAGATGGCGCTGGTGAGACAGTCAATCGGGCTATCAGTGCCTTGACAGCATTGGTCATTTCTGGGCCGGACGTGGCGCATTCTGCTGAAATCTGCACAATCTTCACAATGCAGCACAATCTGAAGATGTATATTCTGCTGAAATATGCACAGCTTTTCACACAGCCAAGCGCATAGACCAAGATGGTTGTTTTGTTCCTCAAACACGTTGTACAAACTCTTTCCTGCAGTCCTTGCCTGCTGCACCTTGTTGGCATGCAACCATCCTACGTTGCTGCTGATGTGAATTGCATGCAGTAAATTCACCTGCTGTTGCTGCAATGCCTCTCATGTTTTAGTTCCTAAAGAACATTTTACCTCACACACCTTGAATCACGTGAGATCGCCTTCACAGGCATGAACGATGCTGCCGCATGCACGCTTGCTTCTTCGTGTCCATTCACCCCATGCTGACACACCCGATTGCAAGTACCAGAACACAGCTCTCAGCTCATGCACTGACGCGCGCATACCATCCTACCCTCCTCTGCACCCACACACACAACGCGCACCAGGTGGAGATCTATGTACTGGGCTTCAAGCTCGGCCACGCGACGTTTGACTTCTGCACGGAGATGACAGGAATCACCTGCCCGCTGCCCGCCAACCAGCCCTTCAAGGGCCAGATCTCCTACGTCATTCCAGAAGAGGCGCCCAGCGGCGTGGAGCTCACCACGCGCATCGAGGTCGAGAACGCGCACACCGGCGCGCGCTACGCCTGCGTCGAAGTCGACGTTAAGGTCAAGGCGCGGCTCGGGCGCCACTACGAGGCGTCGCTGCCGGCGGTTACGCCCGCCATGGTGGCAGCGATCAACGAGCGCGCGACCACGTGGACGGCGCACGTGAGCCCGCGCTTCGCGCAGTACACGATAGAGGACGCGCGCCGCGTCGCCGGCGGCACGTTTCTCAAGGGCCGCAAGGACCACGTGGCGCTGCCGTCGCGCACGTACGACACGGAGCGCCTGCGCAACCGGCACGCAGACAACCCGCACGTGCTGCCCGCCTTTGCCATCACCAATGGCGGCGGCGCCGCGATGGTGATGAGCGACGGCGGTGGCCGTGATGGCGATGAGGACGGTGATATTCCTGAGAGGTTTGACGCGCGCGAGGCGTGGCCGGAGTGCGCAGCGGTGGTGGGCCGCGTGCGCGACCAGAGCGACTGCGGCGCGTGCTGGGCGTTCGCCTCCACGGAGGCGTTCGACGACAGGTGAGGGGTAGTTTTAGACGCCGCACCTGTCGGATGATCATCATCTTCATGATTGATGCAAGCACAAGACGGCGGCTGGATTATCGATGCAAGCACATACAGTGGGGTGTTGCCGCCGCATGTGATGTGATCATCGCCTCAATTCGATGGTTGGCGACGCTAAAGTTCAGTTGCGGATTTGATTGTTAGTGACACTACATTCGGCACCTGCGTCTCAGCACGTATGTCTTTGACAACTGGTGAGGGTGGGGTGGTGCCACCGCGCCGCTGTCATGTGACCAGTGCCTTGGTGATTGTTATCAGTACATGCAATGGCTGAATTGCAGCCCGCAGATGCCGTTCGCCCAAGCAAACGCCACTTACGATGCAGCACCTGCCGTATCGTTCGTGGCGCATCAGAGTGCCGGTAAGCGAAGTTCATCCATTGAAGTTAACCCTTGCAGACAAGCTGGCGGTATTGCGTGGCTCAAGAGCTTCCAGCATTGTTCCTGTACTGGCCACTGACTCACGCGCTGCAATAATGTGCAATGCGTCCTGACAGGCGCTGCATCGCGTCGCTCAAAGACCCTGACAACAAGGACGGTCCGGACCTCACTGTGCTCAGCGCGGAGGACACGCTCAGCTGCTGCAAGGGGCTCATGTGCGGCTTCAGCATGGGCTGCAACGGCGGACAGCCGGCGGCGGCTTGGCTCTGGTTCAAGCATCGCGGCGTCGTAAGCGGCCTCGACTTCAAGGACGTCGGCAAGGGTGAGTCATGCTTCACTGAAACAGTTGATGTTGGGTGGTGTCGGAGCAGATGGTCAGGTACAGCTGACATACAGCTGCTGCGGTGGTTCTGCGCTCGGTTTACATAATTGAGATCAACCTCCGACAGTTGCATGCAAGACTGTAACAAAGTGGGGCTGTCATGTACTGGTGCCATTGCTTATTAGAGTTTCAAATGCTTGGAGTTTTCAGTGCAATGTGCAGGCATGTTGCGTACATACTGTCCTTGTCAATTTACCGCTCCATTTATTCACTGTCATAATCACGATGGGCACCATGATTCAAAAGCCTGGGCATCAACCTCGTTTCCCCATTTTCGCGCGCGCAGGCACCTCCTCCTGACAGAGTAATTTCCTGTTCACAGTAACCTCAAAGGCTAACCTCAACTTTCGCCTGTCGCGTGCGCAGGCACCTCCTGCAAGCCCTACGAGTTCCAGCCGTGCGCGCACCATGTGGACCCCGGCGCGTCAGGTTACCCGGAGTGCCCCGCAGGCGCCGAGTACCCCACCCCCAAGTGCGAGAACGCGTGCACGGACGCCAGCTACAACACGGTGTTCGATGACGACAAGCGCTACGCCAAGGACGCCTACAGCCTCCACGGCGTGGCCAACATCCAGAAGGACATGATGGAGCACGGCCCCGTGACAGCGGCGTTCAGCGTATACAGCGACTTCCTCACGTATCAGGCGAGTGCACCTCGCCTCTGCACGTCGGCAGTATTGGGCAACAGTATTGCGAGCCCAGCGCCGTGCCTTGCGACATCCGCATATCTGCCGCAGTGTGGTGCACGCAGTGTGTTTGTTGATCAAGCCAGTGCTGGTCTATACATCTTGTGTGCGGCTGTATATTCAGGCGACCGCGAAGGCTGCCTCTGCACGTGCCAGTCATGCGCATGTACTTCTACGTACGATGGTCTTGCTCATCATCCCTGCGCTGCCAATGCTGCATGTCACTTGCGCTCTGCAGGGCGGCGTGTACCAGCGCACCAAGGGCAGCTCCTTCATGGGCGGCCACGCCGTTAAGATCATTGGCTGGGGCACCGACAAGGAGACTGGCGTTGACTACTGGACCGTCCTCAACAGCTGGAACGAGAGCTGGGGAGAGCAGGGCACCTTCCGCATACTGCGCGGGTCCAACCACTGCGGCATTGAGGGCGAGATTGTGGCGGGGGAGGCCTGAAGCACGCACTTCAAATTGTACTTCAATTTGAAGTGCAATGTGAGGGCGCTGCCTTTGCCTGTACAAAGTTAGAGTGGCAAGTACATGTGTTTCATATGGCGCAAAGGACGGAAGTTGGGGTGAGGTCAAGGGGAAGGGATTGGCAACGGCCAATGCACATGTTGTACATACATGTTGCGCCCGCATGTGGCAGGGCTTGGGGAGTACTGTAGTGCATTTCGTTGCAATGCGCTGCGCGCTCTTTGCGTCATGGGTCACATGCCCATGGCTGCATAATACAGATTGGGGTGCCACACTGGTTATTTCTCTCATAGTGCAACCATTGAGCGTCGCTGCCCGTTGTGTGCTGTGCATGGGTGTAAAGCAGCAACCGAGCAAGTGCAGACACTGCTTGTGCGCTTTGTACCCTTGCTGTAAACTCATTGCAATCTTTCCCTGATGTTTCGGAGCACAAGAGTCTAGTACAACTGCTGGGTGCTGCAACGGGGGCATTGCTGAGCTTGTCGTGGGCAAGGCAACGATGCGTGCCGATGATCAATGATCACCCTGCTTTTAGTACTTCACAGCAACTATTTCAGACAATCAGCATAGACGAGCGGAGTATGCAATGGCAACTCTTACTGCACAGGCGGCGGAGAAGCATTGCATACTTCACGTAAATGAAGTATGTCTGTGCAGCATCACTCAGCACAGTGCACGCTAAGCGGCGAATGACATTTCTCACAAGAATGACGTTTGCTATCACATGCCAACCGCTAATGTTTGATGCCAAGCACGGGCCCAGTCAAGGACATGACACCAGATCAATCATGATTGCAATGCCGCCCCAGATACGTGCAGCCCCATCAAAGTCAACAACGATGATCGCATTATTGGCCAATGGTTTGTCGCATGAAACCCAAAGCCTGCCACATGATGAGATCAATGCCACAAACACTTCACGTGTCTGATTCATGACTTCAGCTTGTGTGACTCTGTGCTGAGCAATGTGCTGAGCAGCCACAACATGAGAGCATGGGCGAAATGAGGGGGCAATTTGAGAAGGGGGCTTTGCTACTAAATGCTCGCCACGTGATTTGCTGTACTTGTTCGCTAGGCACCCATGCAGTCTGCTTTGCACTGCTATCGTACAGAATGCCACTCAACGAGCAGAATGTCAAGGTACTCTTTGCATACAAGATGCAAAATGTTTTCCTGAAGTGTGGACCTTAGCAGACGTTGGCCGCCTGACCACTGCCAATACACAAATGACACAGCGCGCAATCAGAGCAGCAACATGCAAGACACGCTGCCCCTCACGCAAGACACTTTGCCATCAACACAATAGAGAAAAAGGGGGAAAAACTGTTGGTGCATTCACAGCGCTAGCTGTGCTTGCTGTTCTGCCTCAAGTGCGTGTTGCACTTGTCTAGATGAGCCAGTATCTGCTCAAAGTGCCAATGTTGCTGATCAAGGCAGTGCTCTAGGCCGAATGGTCCCTGCTTGGTGCGCACGAGTGATGTCATGTGTCCTCTGGTACCCAGCGCCCGCGCAATGTCGGCTGTAATGTGGCCGCACAAGAGGAGCGTCAGAAGGACAGAGTGCAAGGCATACGTCAGCTACAGTGTACTTCTAGAAGACAGACACAAGATGTGTGGGGGCAATTTCATCCAACTGTGAGGCGACAAGCAAGGTACTTGTGACGAGCTTGTAATCTGGATTTGCCTCTTATGCCATCAACAAGTGATGTGATCACAGAACACAGGATGATCAGCAGTGACCAACATACATGAACTACATGCGTGGAAGGCGTCAGACTCCATGACAGCAGATGTGTGTGCTACATTGCTACGCACCTACCCCATTACGAGCCATGTGCGGGGGCAAAGTATGCCATATGTATTACCGCAGCCAGAGCGTGCGTGCAGCATGGGTAGTGTGTGCTAGACTACTCAACTCAACGGTGCTCGAGGTTAGAGGCACGCAGGCGCAGTCATGTCCGCGTTTACTCAAGTGTAACACTTCAGTGAATATAACACTTGATTCACGATGGCATGCTTCGATTTGGGTATTACATCATGGCCCAGTTCGCATGTGCACAACCACCTGCAGCGCCAATGGAGAGGCTTGGGACTGTACCTTGGGGCTTGGGGGCCTGATCTACACGCTATTGTCGTTCCGGGTAGAGGCAATGCTCAGCATGCCTCAAGGTCACTTAGCACGGAGTGAGGCAAACGAATTGGGACACGCACCTATGAGTGTTCTGATGCAAATGAATAGGACACGCACCTATGAGTGTTCTGATGTAGGTACCCCCTGAGCACTGCACATTGAGTGCGAAGCTCGGCAGTGCCACCCCCTCTGCCGGTGCCTCCAGCTGGTAAATGGTGACTGGCCGCGCATCTCGCTCCACCACCTGTAGCAAAGGCTCAGGCATTTTGTACTTTGATACGTGAAGTGAGTTCAAAAAACGAAGAACATCACGAGTGTTGCGGTTGACCAGGGCAATGCGATTGCACGTGTAGTCATTGTCGTGGTCAGAGCGCGTGTGCAGTGTTCAAGTTGATGTAGGAACTGCCCACCTGCAGGAGCAATGTAAGCGTTCAAAATCGACCCTGACGTGCAATATGGTGCGATGGAGCATGTAATGATGCAGTACTGTTGTAGATCGCATTGTGCCATCATGACTGCTGAGTCCTGACAGGGATGACTTTGTATCACATGCAGTGCTGACAGCTCTCTGCATTGTCGCACTCAACATGTCGCAAGCATACTCTCAGACACCAAATGACCATTGCACCTTCTCAATGAGCACGTAGCTGCGAAGATGACTGTGCATGCACTTCCAATAACCACAATCATCCTGCTTCTTCTCATTCACCATCACAGTGTAGCCAAACACCTCATCGCTCCATTGCAGGGGTTTTGGTCATATCCATTTTGCAAGTCGTAATGCTCAACTCAACCCGGGCCTCAAGCCTTGTCTTGTGCCCACAGATACAGCAAAAGTTCAAGTCAAGGTATTTGCCATACTTCAACTCTGTATGCGAATGACAAAGAGCCCCCACCTTCCCCTGCCGCGCCAGCTCATGCAGCCGCTTCCCGTCCTTCCGCAGTGCGCTGTACATGGGCGGCACCTGCATAATGTCACCCCTAAATTGCTCCAATGCCTGCATAAGCGCATCCCGCGTAACGTGTGACCACTCCATGGCCTCCGTTTCCTGGCCCTCGCTGTCCAACGTATCTGTTTCGCTGCCCAGAATACCCACTGCGCTGTATCCCTTGGCACCCTGCAATGGCGGCAGCACGGTCCGAGCGTCAGCAAGATGCGTAGCAATGGGCTCTGCAAGTGTGAGCCTAGCGCGTCAATACATGAATGAGTTGTTGCTGGCTACACATGCGATGATGGACGACATCATAGACGACGATGCGTACAAACTGAAAGTTGAAGAGAACGAACTGCAGGAAGCGCTCTTGTCACCAGTACTGCCACCTACTGTCACTACTGTCACCAGTACTGTCACTTCTGTAACCAGTACTGTCACCAGTAGTGCTTCGCAAAGTTTGTTCTCTTCGTCTTCCAGTTTGTTCATGTCGTCGTCTACGTCGTCCATCAATGCATATGTAGCCAGCATGAAGTCTTGGTTATGTGGGTATGTACACATGTGCAAGATCAAGCTCAAGCTCGAGCTCCATGTAGGCCACTCCTCAGCCCATGTTGTGAGCCATGTTACACCGTCACGTGCCATGTGGAAGCACGCACCTGCAGATACTTTTCTAGCTCCTTCGTCCCGCTGCCGATGCCCAGCACGAGTACGCCTGTAGCCATGGGATCCAGCGTTCCACCGTGTCCCACCTTGATTTTCACCCTCTTGTTTCTGATGGAGGGGGCACAGAGAGCACTAGAGGTGAGGAGGAAATTGCACAATAACATGGCGTGCACAATGCTTGCATGTATGAGACTTGCATGGGTAACTTTTGATGCCATACATGGAGTGACCCAATGCCTTCCAAAGGGGATACCAGCCATGCACCTGTCGCACAGCCCAGCTATCGTGTAGTGACGTCGTACCTTTGTTGTGCTCCTGCATGACCTGAAGCAGGCCCCCCTGCTGCATTCGCCGTTTCCGTCAGCGTAGCCTGTTCCTCCTCAATGGCTCTGCGGAATCCTCTTTGCAACTGCACTTGTACAGGGCAGCAAGTGTATGGTGTGTTGGTTGCCGCGTCGCTCAGCAAATAAGGCGCGGATCATGCTCAGCATCATGTCAAGATTGACTACGTTGTGCTGGTGCTGTGCAGGATTTTGCTGCTCACCTCATTCCTGACCTTGGTAACAACATCACTGCACGTCGCAGAGAACAGAGCACATCGAACAGTCAGCGACACAGAGGTCATATGTAGCTCCTTTTGCGACAGCAAATTTAACGTATATGGCGAATGAAGCATATCACATAAAACTTCCATACTGCTTCACAAACCTAGACGTCCATCCAGCGGGCTTGTGGACAGCCATCAGGCCATCAGGCATGGGTGGAACCACAGACGAGCCATGTGGCGCAGCGTGCGGTATGGCGCTACTGGCCATCTTGACTGCCGTGTGCAGCCTGGAACCAGCGCATTGCCGAACCAATAGTGCTGTGCTGCAGGAACTGCATACCAGCAGGGGCATCAACACCCTCTTCATACCACCAAGCCTCTGCTCTCAAAAACACACTTCAACTTCAAGCTCAACTTGAAGAACATGCTGAGAGAGAGCTCATGCGATGCGCAGCGCCCATGCAGCAGTATTGGCTGCTGTGAATGCTGCTGCTGCCTGCATTGTATCCGCTCATGCGCTGGCTGCCGGTCCACTTGCGTCAGGAGCGAGCCTGGTGGTGGGACTAAACAAGTACTCGCATGATGTCAGTATCTGCGTGTGCTCCAGCGAGGGCGAGTATCTCTTTGCAGGAGAAAAGGAGAGAATAACCAGGTGACTGATCCTGTTACAGTTGCGTCGATCGTTCATATGCTATGCCGATGTGCTTGTTGGTCGATGCACCATTTTCAGCAGCCAGGCTGCTGTTTGATCTTGCAGGTATCATGTTGTACTGATGGCAAGATCAGCATACTTTTTCACCACTTACGCTTTTTCATCATCTGACACAGCAATCATATCTTTGAACGCCAATGCATCCTGCAACTGCTCACCACACACAGATCGAAGCACGATGGCGGCGATGCTGGTGAACTGGTGGAGCATGCTTTGGATTGCATAGGCGCCAGCGCAGAAGATGTGAAGCTTGTGGTCTCCAATAACCATCACTTCAGGGTGAAGCCCTTTGAACAGCGGTGAGTGGACTGCTACCGTGAGCATAGCTTGTCGCTACAAGTCAACCGGGGAGCGTGGCAGCAACAATTATGGTCTGCTATCTTCCTGTGAATTATGTCTTCCTCACCAGTTCCAAGGGCAGTGGCATGCCATATGATCGTAATTGCCAGCATGTCGGCAATGACATGTTTTTTTACATGCCCTGTTGCTTGTTGGACTGGGCCAATATACCTCATGAAGTACCACACCGAAGTTCGCACAGCAGGCTATTGTGGTAACTGTTTGCCTCTTGCTTGTCGTCGTGTCTGCTGTGGCAGGCTACCATGGAGTGTGGGTATGGGCCTGTACCCCCAATCGTACTTAGATTCGTCAAACCTGCTACCGCATGCGAAGGTGAGTGGCCATTTACTTTGTACATGCAACTGGTATAGGTAGCGCGTACGAGAGCAGGTCCGTGCTTGCTGCTGCTGTGCATGTTGGTGCACGTGCTATGCAACTTCAAGGTTGAATTCGCGCTGTCGCATGCTCGGTTCCTGCATAGAGCGCCTGTCATTTCAAAGTGTCTGAAGGTACGTGGCGGGCGCTGAGCTGCTTTGATGATCATGTGCAGCTCACTGGGGCTGCCCCAGGTGCCTACAAAGAAGCACGACGAGCCTCTCATGGTGTGCCGCTCACTGCAAGAAAGACGTTGCTACCCATGCTAGGTCATCTGCTGAGACAAGGCTCGTGGAATGCAGGTTACCTGTGCCAGCGCAAATGCAACTCATTTCCCGCTGTCCTTTTGTTCTCCATTATGTGATGGTGTAATTGACAGCACGTGGAGCTGAGCCACCACCTGGCACATGCATGGGGCACGGTGAGTGATATGGTGGTCACATCAGTTGCATGTGCAGTGGACACATGTGTCTTCATGACTATGCTGAAGCGCTGGATTGGCCCGAATCCCTACACTTGCGAGGCTCTTATTCATTGACGCCTTGCCAACGCTCTGGAGCTTGCCATGAGTGCTGATCTGCTGCAGTAAAGCTGAGCGTCATTGCAGACTTCGCATTAAACAATAGTATGTCATACTACAAGCACCACTGTTCCTTACTATTAGCTCTCAAAACACCCAATTTTTGAATGCACAAAGTTGAGCGAAGAAGTTGTTGAAGGTACCTGTCGAAGCTTTTTGCGACATCACTACTCACACGTACGCTGCATGTGCTGTTTGCGCTGTCGCAGCTGAGCCAGGCGCCATTTGATGAGGGGCTGGTGGTGGTAATGGATGGCATGGGCGAGTCTTACAAAGACATGGCGCAAGCGATGGCAGCGGGAGAAACGGACTATGTGCACGACCTGCTGCTGCAGGTGAGCATCACCATTGACATGATACATACGGTATGCAGATGTCCATTCATCATCTACCTCCATGTGCGTGCGCATGTTCTTCGAGGGCTGCTGCAGCTGTTGTTTACGAGTGAAGCAATGGTCTTGCCGCGTGCAACTTCAGAGTCAGGTCGCAGCGGCAATACATTACTGATGGTACGCCACACACAGCATTGAGAGTCCTGCAGCTTGTATGCATGGCTGCATGCACCAAAGCATGGTCATTTCAGGGTATTCCGTTGTTACTTTCACGTTGCGGTCAGCTGCCAGCTGCTGCAAGCGCACCGCCCCTTCATGACACACATCAAGCATGCATATAGTTTGCCATCATGGCATCCATGAAACACGCACTGTGCGAACTGGATTGCAGCGATGCCTCTACTCACGAAGTGCTCACAGCGGTCATGTCGCGCATTGTGCCCATTGCAGCGAGATGCATCATTGAGTGATTTCCAGCAGGTGCCGCGCGTGCTGCAACCGCACACCGGGTATCGAGAAGCCGAATCAGCGTTCCTCTTCAACAAGAATGGTCCAGGGAACTCTGTTCTCAGACCTGTCTTCAAGCGCTGGACCCAGGAACGGTCTCCGACAGAGTTGTACAACCATGGTTTTGAAAACATGGAGTCAATGGGAGCTGTATATAGCAGGTAGGTGGGGAATGTGGTGTGCATTGCAGGCAATTGGCAGCTCGCCGCATGAAATTTTCACGGTGTTGTGCTACTGGTGCTGCACCTATCAACGGTCACTGTCGTGGCACTTGTGCCGGCTGATGTTTTCCGCGCAAGTTGATGTTGAAGTGCTGTTTGTGGTGTAGGACGCTCTCTGCATGACATTATCCGCCTACCATTGCTGCAGTGATGACAGCGGTGTTGTGACGGACTTGAGAGGGCAGAGGCGGGCATGCATCCCGTTTGCACTCCACACACGCGCGTGCAGTCGTCAGTTGGGGTTAGGGTTAGCGAGCGCCCCTGACAGACGCACCATTGACAACCGTGATGGTGTCATTGACTTGAAGCCTTTGCATCATTCAAACATACGCAGCAACGCTCAACCGCCACAACGCCTCACCTGCTTTCACAGGGTCAGCAGCCACATCTTTGGCGACTGGAATGCGTGCGGCAAGGTGATGGGGCTGGCACCCTGGGCAACAGTGTGGGGGCCACAGGGGGGGGAGAAAGCGTGGGCTCCGACCAGGCTCATGGTGAGCGATAACTGGTTGCGATATACTAGAACTGTGTAGGCGGCTGCTTTGGCTGAACGTCTCAATGATGGTTTAAATGAACTTGAACGTGTGATGATCACCGCCTGAAATGTGCGGTGATCACTGCATGAAAGGAGTTGACACAGACTTGGTGTCACTGGGTCCTCCCCTTGGCCATGGATTATTAGCCGCATGGCCTGTTTGACAACATCGCAAGGCATTCAGAGCACTCATATGCCATGTGATGTGGCCTACATGTGTATACTGCATGTACCACCCACCCATGTACATTTTCTCGCAGTATCTGCGACTACAGACATGATCATGATCAGCCATCGCACTTTGCATACTTGGGTTGTAATGATGTGTGCTGTCATATCAGCCTGCTGCATCAGGTACGGCAGCAATGATGCCCTTTGCATCAACTACTGTTGATAGTGACTGACATGGCAGTGAGTGACAGTATGTGTACATCGCCTACCACACCAGGAAGATGTTCAGCATGACTGATTCATGGTATGGATGCCACTGCAGCCAAGTGCGCGCACATGAGCCAGACTCTTACATGCAGCATGCGCAGAGGGACTGAATCACCCCAATTGTGTGCAAGGTGCAGGTGCTCATTGTATGTTCATGCTGAGTAAGCGGGGCACATGCTAGTTCTGTACTTGCCGATTCTGAAGCACTGTGGCAGTACCAACCCTCGCTTCATGCTGGTATGATCTGAGCTGCCTCTGCTCATGTTTCACAGGAGGGCAGTCTGCTGGCCAAGGAGGGCGATGACACGGCATTCAGAATAAACTGGGATACATTCACATCACTGCCGCACGTCAACAAGGTATTTTTATCGTCATGGCACATTTCATTGCTCTTTCCCAGAGTACGGTGACTTGCATGCATCCCTTCCATCGCACATACTGTATGGCAGTCTGAACGGCGCAAAGTGATACCAGTTCTCCCGTCTGCCCTGTCGACCACGTTGGTGTCGATTTGCATTGTGTGGTGCTGACCGCGATGCTCTGAGTGTTGAACATGCAAGTTATTTTGAGGAGCTGCGGCATCAAGGATGCCAGAGATGAGCACTGAGGCGTTGAGCGCTGCAATACATTGATTAAAGTTGTGCCATTTAGGTGCTTGCCGAGCACTGCTGCCTGAGCATGACAGTTTGTTAGATAGTTGGCTTTAAGTAGCTGCTTCCCTCTCATTGGCAGCTTGTGGTGTGCACCTGCACCTGCACCCCTCTGGCTTTCTTAATATAAGAGGTCACAACCTTCCCTGAGGTTGTACAGTGGGCTGTTTGTGCACCCTTACCCTTAGTTATCAGTGCTGCACTCTACAGCAATCAGAATGCTTGTTTGTTGAAACCCTCATATTCCATTAGCATGTGGTCCCAGCGCTCATGCTGCCAATGGTTGATGATTCAATAATGATAGACTTGCGCGGTCCCCTGCTCACTTCCCATGTCTGCCGGCGGTCGTACTGCAGCACGAGTGATACCAAATGGCACCAGAGATACCAAACAAGTCGCAACATAAAATTTCAACTGACTGGCTGCATGTTGTCTGTTGCATCACAGCTGGGCAACAAGGAGCTGCGGCCGTTCTACGGCTCTCTGGCCTTTCAAATGCAGTCTGACCTTGAAGCAGTGGGCATGGAGTTTGTCACTGGCCTGCAGAAGCGAACAGGAGGTGAGACAGAAATATTTCAAACACAACGAGCGATATGACCATAGTGACGATGCTGAATGTTGTACTTGAAGTATGCTGCTGCACCAGTTGTGGGTGGAGTGCACTGCTGTCACACAGCCCGACTGCACTTTTGTTATCATTATAGCTTTGATACGAGGCATTGTTTCACCTACCATTGATAACATGAGGGCAATAGTTAATTTGGAGCACTCTTCATGCATGGATACACACTGCACATCGACACGAGACACTACAGTACTGCACCTACTACTGCAGTCGTACCCTCCCGATCACCATATGATTGCCATGACAGTCATCACCGAGCGTCATTGACCTATGTCCAGTGGCCTCATTCTTGAATTATTATCTTGTCTGCCTGCAGCACAAAACCTGTGCCTGTGTGGTGGCGTGGTTCTCAACAGTGTACTCAATGGCAAGATCACCAGGGAGGGCGGTTTCGACAGGGTACACATACCCAACCACCCAGGGGTAAGTCGTGCACACATGCGCTTGTTCCTCTTAGGCAGGCTTATATGTCATAGAGGTTCAAGTTGTTGAGGGGCACACGCTGTGATGTCTGCTTGATATTGCTTGGTGAACGCATGGACACATATGAAGGGTCCAACGACAATGCTTACTTTCATGTCCGTTTTTGTTGCTTAACGTTTGCACCTATTGACATGCATCTGTTGGTTTCCCCAAAGGTCATATCAACAGTTGACGCTAAACCATCCGCGATTGAATCGCCAGCGGCCAATGCATGCATCGCTTATATATCATCCGGAACTGCTGGATGGCTGACTGACGCATCAGGCTCATTGTGCATCTAGCGCAATGCAGGCGCTGGAGGTCACCTTCTGAAACCCAATGCTGAACATGCATCTGCCGTTTCACATACATTTGCTGCTGCCCTCTCTGAGCTGCGCAGCCACATAGCCCATGATGCTAAATCCAATTAGGAAATCGACAGCGCTGTGGTATCCCCTTGGCAGAACACCCTGTCGTCATCGTTTGTTCATGGCTGATCTCTTTGTCATGTGCCTTGTCTCGGCTCCCAGGACGAGGGGATATCCATAGGCTGTGCAGCGTATGGTGTCGCCAACTTCAGATCGTTGGTGCAAGACCACAGTGAGGCCAAGCCAGACTCACGACAAACCAAGCGAACATGGTTTTCCGCTGCCAGCAGGAGCCCATGCCAGGTGCGCTTGTCGCTTGGTACTGCTTTACATAGTATGACATGCGGGTTTGAATATGTTACAAGATAAATGTTCGGTGCCACGACTGACACAGCACTGAAATGAACGCTTTATCAATAGTGTGGCCCTACGGTGTGGTGTGGCTCTGTGTGAACTTGATTCAAGTTGCAAAAGTCATCACAATTGCTGATCATGTCAAAAAGCAGCAGCTTGAAATGTGAGGAATCTTGAGCAGCTTTCATTAGCACAGGAACTTGTGATTACAGCGCGAGTCCAACGTCATCATGGTGCTGATACAGCGTGATGTGCGTTGAATTCTGAAGCATCAGCTTACTGGCGTGCTACTTTTGAATAATTCTCAACGCATATGCCATGTCTGACGTGCCATGCATGTACACAGCAAGAACTGTTGCACAGCGCTGCTGCGCAACCATGCGATACGACAGTGATATGAGGTACTGGCAAAGGCGGCACTAGAGTGGACATTGACGATGCGCGCTACAGTAAGGTGCGTTCATCAAGATCAATCAAATTCACTGCACTTATCTGAAGTCCTCGGATGCGACAATGCGTGCGCTTTTCTACTGTCATCGTTCCAGGGCAAAGATTGGAGCACTGAAGAAATCGAAGACGCTCTGGCAGACTTTGCGCCGTGGATCGACGTCGAAGACCTGACGACTCAAGACCCAGACTCCCCTGGTGATACCCCTCTTGAAGTTGCGGCCGACAGGGCAGCAGCCATGGTAGCCAGCGGCAAGGTCGTGGCATGGTTTCAGGGCCGCAGCGAGTTTGGCCCTAGGGCACTGGGCCACCGCTCCTTACTGGCAGATCCCAGGGACAAGGACATGGTGAACAGGATCAACCTCAAGGTGAAGATGCGGGAGGACTTCCGGCCGTTTGCGCCGTCCGTCTTGGAGGAGTTTGCGGGGGAGTGGTTTGATGGCCTCACGGGGGATGGGTCGCCGTACATGTCGCTGACAGTGCCCGCCAAGCCCGGCAAGAGGGAACAGGTGCGTGTTGGCTGCTATGCATGTACGTTGTGCAGTACGTGCTTTGAAGTATTGTGGTGCGTGTCTTCGTGCAATGTTCATGCGCGGTTGCCGTACGTATCAATCATGGCTGCTGTTGGCATCGAAGATACAAAGTACAAGGTGACGTTGTTCAGCATCGCCTTGCATAATATGCAATGCGCAACTGCTCCTGCCTCGTTTGTGCACCTACATACTTGTGCACATCACTCCGCAAGCGGGGCGCATCATACATGCATGCATGCATGCGGCACTGACGGAGACTTGAAGCGCATCCAGATTTCCAGACTGCACAGATTGTGGGTCTATCAGCACCCACCCTCGCTATTTGTCTTGTTCACTTGTGTGTCACCTGCCTCACGCCGCAATGCACGATGTGTGTCCCAAATGGGTGGTATTGTAAAGAACACGCATTCTGGTATGAAAAGAGGGAAGTGAGAGAAGTACCTCTTCCACTTTTCAATGAAGTGCACGCGCATGTGTGTATATAGTTTCGTGTACATCAGCCCCACATACTTCAGTATATGAAAATCCTCTGGAACACTTCTGCCCCACGCACGTCCAACGTCCGTACTTATGGGAATGTTTGTGCCCTCTGTTGCATTGCGGTGTGTGAACGGTGTCTCTGTGCCTGCCTTAGATTCCGGCCGTCTGCCATGTTGATGGAAGCTCGCGAATACAGACAGTTCAACAAGCTGCTAATCCCCTTTATCACCGGCTGATCTCTGCCTTCCATCGCGCCACTGGCGTCCCAATGGTAAGTGACAGTGCGTTGTGTTCAAAGCAAATATCGCAAACTGTGTGCCTTTCATCCGGCAATTTTGTCGAGTATATCTGACCTCTGTTCAGCGGCATGCGAGCTTCCCTTCAACCTCATTGGGTACATTTGATGTATGATTATAAGGAAACACAACGCGTACATGGCGTCCTAGCGTTGTCATCTGCTTGCATTGTGCAACTTGACTGGTGGCGCTTTTTTTTTCCTGTCTAATTTGCTGCGTAACTGGTGTAGTCGTTTAGTGCACTTTGTCCGGGCTTGACTGCTGTGAACTCTCCAAGTTGAGTCATCCACCTACTTCAGCCAGCATGCATGCGACGCACGGTGTAGAGGCGCCAACAACGTTGCACCACAAATCATATGTACCACACGGTTGTGCTATACCAAACATGCGCTGCTGCTTGTTCTCGATATTGCCTACCGCATCTGCAGTGCCTAAGATTGTACTTTGCTTTTGTACTTCTATGCAGGTGCTCAACACATCTTTCAACATCAAGGGGGAGCCCATTGTGGACTCTCCTGAAGATGCACTCAGGTAATTACACTCTGACCATACCATAACGGGTTGAAGCCAATAGTATCATGCACACCATCGGCACTAGAAATGTCTGTCGTGCATAGCAGCATTGCAATTGTTAACGGCCTCTTGGTCAGCAGCACAATTAAGGTGCCTCATGTTGGTCGAGATAAGTGTGCCGCTGATCAACGCCGTGATGACCAAGGCCTTTGATAGCCTCAAATGAATGTTTGGTGGCACTTGCAGTGTCTTGCACGCCATTAGCGTCAACTTCAACATCTTTGATCACTTCTTGGGTTGGGTTCACCAGCTTGTCCAATGCAACAGACCATGACCATGGGCATTGGCTTGCTTGGCCGAGCGACAACTTAAAACTGTGTACACTGTATTGCGTTGCACCGTGAAGTGCTCTGAAACTACAGTAGTTATTTGCGTGTGCATTCACTGGAACACCCTGCGCAGGCTACCAGAAAGGCCACGCGTGGCAGCTGGATGCATATATGTTTTAACAAGATTCATCATTGTGAACCCGTCCAACCCGTCTGACCTTTTATTCACGGGTCATGCGTCCTGCGTGCCACAGATCATTCTTGGACTCCAACGGCGGCATGGACGCGTTGGTGCTACACAATCACGTTGTCACCAGGAAGCCGTTCCCGCTTGACGAGGGAAACTCGCAGTCAGAGCTGACGCTCATGGATCAGCTCATGCCCAGTGTTGTGGGCCCATTCATCTCGGAGGTCTCCGCGAGGAGCACTGGGGAGGTGATGCGCGATACTTCAAATGTGAAGTGCTTCAAAAGTTTTTGATCAACACACATGCTGCAATATCAGCCGGTGAACATCTGCAATCAGCGCAGAAAAACATATCATCAATCACATACTATCAATTCATTGCTGGAAGTGTCATGCGATGGTAAGGTGTACATGCCAGGTGCATGACACACTATGTGATCAGAGTTATGTAGGCAGCCAATGTATTCAGGTATGGCTAGTTGCTGCTTCAATGGATGCTTTCCACCTGCTGTTTCAATACTTCAATCGGCTTCATAGGGTCATGTTGATCCAGGTCTCGTGCCGTGACTAGTTGTTCAAAGGCCGTGAGAATGCTACCATTGCACCAGTTTGTCAAGTCGATGATTGCACTCATGATTGTGATACAACACTCATGTCGATCCTTGTCGCAGGTCAACACAGTCCGAGTGATGTTGGGCGATGGCAAGTGGGTGCAGCTAGACGACGATTTGCAGGCAAGAAACAACCTCACTGGTCCTGTCACGACAAGCTGCTACACAGTTGCTCAACAAACAATGCCAACGATGCTGTGCACATGGACTCTGGAGGTTTACCACAATGAATCGACATCCAGCATGCAGTAGCTGTGATCGTGATGTAAAGCCAAGTAGTAGCTCCAGACCAATGGTGTGACAGTTTGTCAAAAATAAAGCTGCTGGCCGCACTGTATTGTGATTGTGCTGTATACCTTGATCAGCCGTGAATACTTGATTTGTGGAGGAGTCCACCAAACGCACTTGCAAGTATCCTGCAGTCACGGTGAGTTGCGGACGTGCCACGTCAATGCTTTGAAATGCATACATGCCGAAAATCTGCATGTGATAGCCATTGTTCTGCTCTTACAGTGCATCATCGGTAGGAGCATGTCTTCTGCGTTGACGACAGAGCTTCGGCTGTTTGGTTTTTTATGACTGTGCGCGACATAGCAGCGCCTCCGCTCGCTTACCTGGTTTCCTGCATGCCTCACTGCTGTGGTCTGATGCAGCTGGCGGTGTTGGAGGCAATAGAGTCTGCGGATGGCCTGAGCACAGTAGCCGAGCTACTACAAGAAATGGACGCAAGCGCAGATCAAGGAGAGGTGGTGGACGCGCTACATGTGCTACACCGCAAACGACTCGTCAGTTTTCAATGACAACATCATCACACACTTGGTTGTGGTGCCAAACGGTTGCAGCTGCCTTTCTTAGCCGCCGTCCCTTGTGCCAGACTGAGGCCTGTGCAATCCTGCGCGATGTCATGCTGCCCTGCTCAAGTGTGCCGTGTCATATGTGATGTCACATCTTTTGTGCGACCAACTGCAGCCACGCTTCGTAGTATGTGGTTGCTGTTCGCGTGCGGCAGTTCATCTGTTTTTCTGGTGTATATCTAGAGCCTGACATCCACGCCTTGGCGCAGCACAACTGGTATCAAGGTCTGTCATGACATCAGACGGGCGGGCTGGGGTCAGTCTGATGTTGATGTGGCCATCAGAGGGGGGTCAGGTTGAGCAAGGGAGTCCATGACAGATTTTGGGATGAGAGATGCAGAGTGAAGTCTCACCTGCGGCTGTTGCAATGCGAAGTCACAAGGTGCCCGTGCTGGCGTAGAAGGCCTACTAAGGAACAGTTGCTCTAGCCGTCCGGTGGGTGGGCCACGGGCGAACTTCAAACCCCACTTCAAGGATGAAGTTACTGTTGAAGTTCACGATCCTTGATCCCTTGGTTGATTCACACATGCGTGACAGGTGTCAAGTGGCCATAGTCTGATCTGCTTGGCCAACTGGCCCTGGAGGACATCAGAGCCTGGTAGGACATGAACGACAACAGAGGTAGACAAGGCAGGGGTGGTGGCGGTGGACGAGACCGTGGTCGTGGCCGTGGCAGGGGCGGGGGCAGAGGTGGTCGGGGCGGCGGCTTCAGGGGACGCTTCGAGAGCAGAGGTGGAGGCAGGGGCGGACGCGGCGGAGGCAGGTGGCACGACAGACCGGTGGATGACAAGGTATGTAGGTCAGCGATCTTCACATGTGCTCCCAGGATTTGCATCGCAACGGCTCGTATGTGTTCACTCAAAGCTGGTGTGCTGGCATCAATACTTCTGTGCTCCTAGTGGCTCATTGCCAACTTTTTCCTGCTCACCTGAGTGTATGCAATGCTCCTTGTCCTCTCTGTGGTCACGAGCAGCCGCAGCCTCAGGGGCCTCCCGTTGACGTGCGACCCTACTTGTCAACCATCCCCACGGAGGTGGACATGGGCCTGTCGGCTTACATAGCTCCAGACCAGCCGGGATTCACAGGCATACTGAAGCAGCGCTTCAGCGACTTCATCGTTCACGAGATCAATCTGGCAGGCGAAGTCTGTGTGCTGCGCGATGCACCAGGCTTTTTCAGTGATCCGCAACCGACGCAGCAGGCGCCAACAGTGGCACCAGATGATGACGGCAAGTCAGCTAATATGGAGGCGCAAGAGCCAGTTGTTGCCAGTGAGGCTGACCTGGTCCGAGCTGGCTTTGCCAAGCTGGTAGACACGCTGGGCGCCGAGGCAACTGCAGGTGTGGAGCGCTTTGTTCTCGACACACTAGAGTCCGAGACAAAGGGCAAGGGCGGCGCTGCCAGCAGGCCGCAGCTCACGTCAGCCGCACCTGGGACAGACGCAGATACCACTGCTGCTGCTGCTGATGCTACGGCTGCTGCGGGCGATGGCGCTGAGTTGAGCACAGCTGCTGGTGGCAGTGATGACATGGTTTGCAGCCCGGAGGCTGGCGAAAGCGTGGGGGATGATGGTGGAGACAGCGATGCAGCGAAAGCGTGGACGCTGCCGAATGGCAAGCGCGTGCATGTGCTGCCGGCCTCGGTCGCGGATTCGAAGGAGCGGAGAGGACAGGTACATCAAGTCTCGCGGATATTTCATGATGTACTTCTAACACATTTTGTGGATATTTCATGACGTGATACATTACAGCAGCAATGACGTATCTGCTGTGATACAGGCTGTAAGTCATGCACAACATCAGTGTTGTCCACTGCTGTGTTGACGCATTGGACAACAGTGCTTTCCGTAGGAATATTATGCAGCATTGCCGCACAATGATTCGTTCAAGGCATATGCAGCATTGCGGTATTATACTTCTGCAACAGGTGTTGCTTTCCCAAATGTTCAGTTGTGCAGCTCATGCACTACGGCGACGGTGGTGCTGTGGCAGCACTTCAAGTTGTTGTGACACAGAGTCAACAAGCAATCCCACACGGGCACAATGTGTTGATGCCAATGGCTTCATGCGATGCTGAAGACTTGCGGACCTGCGCCAGTCACTGCTTCTAGGGTCTGTGATGTGCTGTGGGCTTGCAGGCGTACTGCAACTCTTGCGCAAGCATGTTGCCTCGAGAAGTCTCTGAGTGGCATCAGTTCGCCTGAGGACCTGTATCATGAAGTGCAGCATCTTGCCAATGCATTGTGTATTCCCAGCAATGACGTTTGCATCACTTTAAACATGTTACCCAGCACACGCATTAGCTCTCAGTTTTCACTGACAATACAATGCCAATGCTCTACTTCAAACCGCATAAATCAGGTTCGAAAGTATAATGTAATCGATGAGCTGATGGTGCCCCAGAAGAACACCTCCCTGCAGCGCACTCGTCTGACAGTTACGCCGACGCCGACGCGCATGGCTCTGTGCAGTTGCACAGGGCCTTCCGAGAGCACCTCGGGCGGTTCGTGGAGACATCCACCGTGGGCGAGGTCTTCAAAAAAGCCAAGACGCCAACGCCGCCGCCGGCTGCTGCTGACGCGGCAACGGCGACAACTTCAACAACAACTTCACAGGAAAGCGCGCCAGCCGCTGCGGCAGCGCCAGAACCAGCAGCAACAGCAGCAGCGCCGCAAGCGGACAGCAATATCCCCGATGCGTCGCGCATGACGGTGGCTGTTGTGCCGTTCAGGGTGAGGAGGCGTGCTGACGCGAGGGCAGCTGGGAGGGGGCGCGAGGGGCGGGGGGGCAGGGGGCCGGGGGGCTTCCACAACAGGGGGAGGCAGCCGTGGGTGCCTGGAGACCCGGAGTACATTAAGTTTGCGCTCTACAAGGTGATGGACCTGGCATGATGTGCGACCACAGATCTGCAATTGCACGTATGTAACTTAAATCAGGTCTGACCGCTTGGCTGTGGGATTGCAGAAGGCACTGCCACCAGTGCCGCAGGAGGATCACAGCCTTAAACTTCACATGTGCTTCAAGTGTTGGTGATAGGTACAGGGGTCAACATGGGGTCCTAACATGCGTTCAGGACAAGTTTTGCATTCACGCTGTTTGAGTCACAGGGACAGGTGGCCGCACGATCGTTTGCACGGCCTCAGTGCTGCATGTATGCAACCTGAAGCCTCATACCTAGGGGCTCACCAACCTCAAACTGACCATCCAGCTCGTGTTGCACTTGAAGTATGTTCGATGCACCCGGAAGCCAAGCACAACAAAGGATACATTCGGCCGCAATGATGCTCCGAGCCGCTTCAGGTCACAGGCAGAATTGCCTGAGCAAGAACGGTCTTTTGTGCAAGCTGAGCCACATGGCATCCACTTTGTCTTGCTGATCACCATCTGACAAAAAGGACGACTTGATGCAAATTTGTGGCCTGGCTCATCAGCTCTCTTTGAGTCCAAACTGACGCATCGCAAACCCTGTTAGGGTTCGCCAGCGACCACCCGTCACTGACGCTACGCTGCGCTCGCGCCTTGCACCTTCAGGAAAACACGGACAATGCATCCGCGCTCAGCATGCTCAGCAGGACCCTCAGCTCGTCGGTCAACCTCATTGCCTGCGCCGGCACCAAAGACAAGCGCGCCATCACGACGCAGTGGTGCACCATGTTCAGGCGCACCCCCGCTGACCTGACATTCTTCAATCAGCAGCAGCGCGGCAGCAGGCCAGGGAGACTCGTGGTGGTGGGCAATGTCACTGACGCTGACAAGCCGTACGAGCTCGGACACCTGTCTGGCAACAGGTTCTCCATCGTGCTGCGCAACATTTCGATACCGCCAGACGTGGCCGAGGTACGCTGCGGGCGATGTCCTTGCCTTGTCTGTCTTTCGTGGGCGCACTACAATGTGCAGTGCATATGTGTTGGTCTGAATAATCAGTTGCTCAATGTGACTATTCATCGCAGGCAGAGTGTCCACAGCAGAGTCTCACTGGTTCAAGCATCTGCACGTGCTTGATGGCATTGTGTGTAAATGACACTGACATCAATGAGTGGCGACCTGTAGAGCAATGACATGATCTTATGTGCGCGCCACACTGGGCCCATACAGCAACCTCGTTGCCATGGCTACACGCTGTGCAGTCAGCAGTTGTGTTGCACGTAGCATGTAGTGCATGCTGTCTGGCGTTGTTGTGTTCTGAACATGCATGCTTTTTGAAGTACCAGATGAGGTGCAGTGAGCACTGGCAGGCTGTGAATGGACTCACTGGGCAAACCACTGAAAGCAATCTCATAGCAAGTGCCGTGCTCTTCTTTTGCTCTGAAGTGGAGCTGCAGCCAGGTTTGGCAGAATGTTTATTTGCGTTGACCTGGGCAACCTGTCTCATGTTGGAATCAGGTTGCATTTTGGTGACTTCACACACATGCTGATAACCGTCACTCAACCTTTGTGTTCTCTCTTATTGAAATGCATCTCTTCAGGCTGGGGCCACAGTGGAGGACGTGGTGACCGCAGCGTGCACGACCATCCGCAACAAGGGGTTCATCAACTACTTTGGCCTGCAGGTGAGCATGTCAGACTTGAAGTAGTGATTGTCGAACATCTGACCATCTGTCCTGACAAACGCTCAGCATTGTGGCACAGCGTAGTAACAGTGTTGATGTTGGCGGCGCCCAGTAGAGCATTTTCAACGGCACTAGTACTTGACGTTGCAGTAACTTCAAAAGTCAAGCAGTATGTTGGTGCAAATGGTTTTGTCGCACATCTCCGTTAAAAATCGATCGTACAAAGTGTCAGATGCCTTCTTCATATGCTTGCTACTCACCACCAGCAGATACCGCGCATCTGTTTGTGCCGCATGGTGGCGTTACGCTATGTCACATGTGCAATGTTGCCAATGCATATGTCTGCAGCGTCAAGTGCCTTCATCTGTTTTGCTCCGTTACCAGGTGCCAAGTACAGCAGATTCAACGTCAACTAGTCGCATATAAACTGCGCACACCACGGTGCATGTCACAGCAACACCTGATTATTCATACGTGCCTTGCCTTGAACAGCGCTTTGGGGCCGGCGGTTCGCCCACATGCGAGGTGGGGTTTGCGATGATGAGGGGAGATTGGGAGGCGGCGGTGAGGCTCATCATGACCCCCAGGGAGAGCGAAAATGTGGAAACGCACAGGGCCAAAGTGCACTTCCTCACCCATCCGCAGGAGCCTCAGGTCGGTCGCTGCTGTGCTTCGCTGCTGACATTGTAGGACTTAGTGACGCTTTCACTCCTTACAATGACACCTGGTTAGCTTGAGCATACCGCCGGTCTCAGTCATACGGATCAAATGCTGGTGGTAAGCGATGATGGCTGCAAGTCAGAGCCACGTGTCTTGGTGCCACTTTGCTGTACAAGTAACTGTAGCTACTGTAGTTTGCTGCTTGCATGTGTTTATGCGAAACAGCGATGACCACTGCATTCGAAAAGTGGTGAGCAAAAGACGTACATTCGATGACTGCAGCCCATAACCACATGCCACTTTGCTGAACAAGTCACTGTATGTACCTGCTGTAGTTTACTGCTCGCATGTGTTTGTGCGATTCAGCGACGATGACCACTGCGCGTGAAAAAATGGTGAGCTAAAGACGTTACTCCTGACCACCTGGTCAGTAGTCCCATCTACATCAATTGAAGTGTATGATGCTGGTTTTGTGCAACTGCGCGTGTGACGTGCATGTAGTCGGTGATTCAACATACAGACCCAGAGCTGTTTTGATGGTTTTCCAACACCTTGGACGCAGGCATTTGTTGTGGAAGCACTCCTGTCACTGCACGCAGACTGCAAGCATTTAGTAAGTGAGGCGCTGCTGCAGGTGCCGCTTCTGTGTACTTTGTACGTGCATCTGCTAGGTATGATAACCACGCAATCTACACAACAAAGATACTGTCATGCACAATATTGTCAATTGTCTGGTGCTTTGAACAAAAAAAAGAACATCTCACGGTTTTTGTGCGCATGTGACATGCTGTGGATGATCTCTCCTCCACCACAGCTGATATTCTACTTTGAAGTACGGCGCACCAAAGTCTGCAGATGCTCGTGCTTTTGGGGCACCTGTCACAAATTATGTAAAAATTGTCGCACGGCTGTGCTGTTTGTGCTTCAGCCACACTTGAGACCTCAACATCACCGCTACCCCAGCCCTCTCAAAAACCCTACATCATTGGTTTTGACCGTGCTCCTGATTTCTCTGCTTGGTTGCACCTGCGCTTCTCACAGGCGGTACTCGACATGCTGCCCTTCTTCCTGGCGACGGAGCGCTCGTTGATGCTCACACTAGCCAGGGTCAACACCTCTGCCTACCTTCCGTAAGTGCGCACACATGTCTTCGTGTTCGTGAACGCACGCTAGTCACTTGTGAGCGGAGCAGAAAGGGGTACGCCATCATGCCGCCGTTTGCTGTAGAGCACAACCCAACTCAGCCAAAACTTTCTTCATTCCATGTATTGGGATTACTAATTGGTGTGGAGATCAAGGGTACTTTGAAGTATGTATGAATGCGTTTGTAGTGGCAGTGCTCAGCGCTCCTACCTACTCATCTACAGGTGGGAGTGGGGGCGTTCATCCAAGCATGTGGCTATTGCATTGGAGTACATGGCACCAGGATACAGCAGCTGCTGTTGCTGTTGACATTGATCGGCGCTGCAGCAGGAGCTGCTGTGGTGGACATCATCAACTGATGAAATTCGCCATGCACTGAACTGAAGCAGTCTTGAGTATGACACAGGAGCTGTTCGAGTGAGTTGCTTGCATCTGTGCAGAGTTGAGCCATGAATGCCTGGTTTGCCTGCGCGACCACCAAACGTGCTGACGCAGGCAACACTGCAGGTCTCAGGAAGCCATGCGTAGTCAGCTGTATGGGTAGGCATACGTCAATATCAACTCAAGCATGATATTGCATTATATGTCACACTGCTCGTGCATTTCCTGGTTATTGGCAGCATTCAGTGCCTCAATATCATTTGCTCTAAATGTGGAGGTGAAGTCTGAGCTTGAAAGAGCTGCTGAACAGCGTCATATCTGAGAAACGTTGTTGTTTATAGGCAAGTTACCTTCTTCACTTTTTCCTCCCGATTGCTTTGTTTGTGTGATTGCAGTGCATTGAGGGCTCTACCACGCCACATGCAGCTGCTATACCTGCATGCCGCACAGGTCAGTTGCAAGCCACAGTCGCAGAGGCATGATCTCGAATCATGTCACAACAATCATAGAACTTCTACCAGAAGTATTTCTGAAGTACTTGATAGTAGTGCCATCGCCCTTTGTCGGCTGGCACAAACATGCATGCCGCACCAACTGTTACAGTGAATGGAGCCGTTGGCAGGAGCTACACTGGTGAGATGATGCCATGTGGCACATTGCTGTGTGTTTCTGTACTCTATCTCAGCAATCAACGGGCATCAATTTGACACGTCTGGTGACTGTGTCATGTCGGTCAAAGGCCGAGGCCACCACATCATTGGCGCAAGAGTCACGATCAGATTACCAGTGTGGAACCTTAAATCTGTTTGGCTGGCAACTGTGTGCTGATACCGCTGGTGCTGCCGCAGCGGTAGAATAGTAAGCAGAAATATTTGTGACATGTACTATGATTTCGTGTACTGTGATTTCACAGTGCACAACTTGTTTGGGCATTTTTCAACGAAGTTCGTGTGCTTGCCACTGCTAAGAGTGGCGATTTGAATTTCAATGAAGACTAAAAACACGCTTTGCCAGTGTAGCTTGACAACATAATTTGAAGTATTGAAGTACACGAGAAGCCTTCTAACTGGTGCTGCTGCTTGCGCGCTGTTGCTTGAGTGCTGGATAGATTGCTTATACATACACATTGATATGCATTACTAAGTACAGAAAAAAGGAGAGTTGTGAAAGTTTGGAGTTCACTGCAGATTCATGTTCTAATATGCGTTTTTTGCAAGGAAAGTTGCCGAAGGTCCGAGTTCACATTTGACCAATGAGTCATGGAGTTTTTTTGTTAAACTGAACCTGCACGTCATGTCGACCTTTCACTCAACACGCGACACCTGACTGGTAAAGCCGCACCTTTGTGACCATGTGGACATGCGTCGAGAATTTGACACCACTTTCTCATGCCTCCTGTTCCAGAGCTACTGCTTCAACCACGCCGTCAGCCACCGCATCAAGACGTACGGCCCCGATGCGCCAGTGGTGGGCGACCTCGTGAGAGCCAAGTACGATGACGCCGATACCTTGGATGCTGCCCAAGAAGGCGAAGATGGCACAGCAGCCGTTGAAGATGCTGATGCTCTGGCTGATGCCGGGGAGTTGGTGGGAGACGATGAAGGAGTCGATGCTGTTGCCGAGGTTGGTGACTCGCCGCACTTGTCTTTCGCCACAAGGTCGACTACAAAACTTTCATCTACATGCTGAAGATGTTGGGAGCGACAGTGCGCTGGTCCTCCTTTCGAGTACTACCCCTAAACTTGCAAAATCCATGTCTCACCATCCTAACAATGGCTGAGTCAATGAGCACAGTAGAAGTCTGCCGCAGCTGAAGTCTGCAATAAATGCCCAGTAATTCTTGAAAAGCACTGCATGATTTCCAAGGCATCTCAGTCTATTTGGTGCCGTCATGGAAGTACTCATGGGCAGCAAATGACTTATGCATGCGTGGGCAGCAATACCCTGATTGAATATGGAAACAGTGCCTGTGAGTCAGTGCACGCATGGCTGTAGATGCACAGGAATGCAAGCGCGCAGAATCAATGATCTTCTGCAGAGTAGCAGCACAATACGTGTCAAAGCTCGAGCACCTCAATGTGTTTGTCCTTTGCGCTGCTTGCTGTGACAGCCCCCCACCAAGCGCATCAGGACCGACGGCGACAGTTCATCAGCCCCCGCTGATGGTGGTGGTGGCAGCAGCCGCTCTCGCCCCCCTGTGCACGTGGTCACTGAGGAGGATCTCAAGGAAGGCCGGTACACCATCTTTGATGTGGTGCTGCCAGTGCCAGGGGTCAGCATCATGTACCCCAAGCATGAGTGCGGTGAGTCAACTGTCATTTGTCATATCATGTCATGTTGTGCCTGACAGCAATACGCATTAATCATCATGTGCTCAAGGGTCCATGAATGCTGGTACGAGAGAATGATGCGTAGGCTGGTCTTGTAAATGCACTCTGCACTCTGACCGGTCATGCTGTCGGTTGCGGCGTACATTTGGGTGTGATCTTAAGGCGGATTTTTGTATGGTGTTTCAAATCAACTCACATTGACGGTCTGTCATGGGATACCATGGCATTGTTGTCAATGGCCAACAGCCATGTCTGCTTAGCCCGCATGGCTCATTTTTTTACCCCAGAATGCGTGCTGCCGCTGCGCCACCAATGGTACAGGCAAAGACTACTACGAGACGGTGTTGCAAACCAAGGGCCTCACACTCTGCCACCTGCTCAACAAGGAGTGCAGAGACTACTCGTGCGGCGGCACCTATCGCTCCCTGATTGAGCTCCCCAAGGACGTTACCTGGGACCTGCAGTCGTACACGGACAACACCCAGCAGCTCATGCTCAGCGATCTGGATGAAATTAGGGCAGCTCAGGCCGCAGTGGCGCCACAGCAGGAGGGACAGAAGCTGAGGGACGTGCCAGCTGCCGCAGCTGAGAGCAGCAGCAAAGCAGAAGGAGCCGCAGTTCCGGCTGACAATGGCGAGTTCAGCACCAGTACTGCAGCAGAGGTTTGTGCTGCAGCGGCGCCGATGCAGGAGGATCAGGAGCAGCAGGATGTGCCGTGCAGTGATGGTGCACCTGCTAATGCCATTGACGCAGATGGGGCAAACGCTGGCAAGCCTACAGCTCAGGTGACCTACTACTGTGCACGATTAAAATGCGGTCTGGTGCACACTGAGCTTTGTTGAAGTTTTTAACTTTTGTGGGAATTGTGATTTGAGCAGTGGTGTACGGTGCGGTTTCACTTTGAGTGCATTATTCACCTGTCACGAGTGGCAGATGATAAGCACTGAAGGCATTGCACTTGCAAGTTGGTCTGGCGGCAAGGCAGCAGTTCTCCTGCCCTCAAGTGTTATGCCGCAAACATTGCATTAATGCTCACATGTTTGCATCCTTTAACAGTGCCGGAGCGCTTGGTTTCTGTTTTACAGGATGAAGAGGAGTCGTTAATCCTGCTGCATACTCGAAGCGTCAGCACAACCCTAATTGGTATTGCTGCGTACTAGCAACCACACACCAATGCTTACAGCCTGCGCATCCATGTAGCTCATGCTGTGTCTCCATGGCGACGCTGCCGTTGTTGCCATGTGCCCTACAGGTCATGAAGGCCCTGTACGTATCCTTCAGCCTGCCATCATCCACATACGCCACCGTGCTGCTCAGGGAGCTGACGAAGCAGTGCATGAGCACCTCCAATCAGATACAGCTCAATGCACTGCCGGCACCAGGCGCTGCTTCCACTGCTATTGCTGAGCCTGATGCAGGGGGTGAGGGTGGGGATGCCACTGGTCCTGAGCCCACAGCTGAACTGTCGGAAGTTGCTGCAGCTGCTATGCCGGCTGATGTCGCAGCTGAATAGTCATGCATTTGGTGAAGAGAACAGTGCAGGCATTGGCTGCAGGTGCTGCAGTGTCCGGGGGACGCTCGTGGTGCAGCGCTTGCACTGGTGGCACATGACTAGCCTTACTGATGGAAGTCTGCATGCGGGTGGTCAACACTATCACATCCCAGCAAGAAAAATATGAATGCAGACGGAAGACTCAGTTCAATGCACCATTCCTACTGTTGCTACTGTTGTTAGCAACTTGTTACATCATGCCTCTGACCTGCCACTCATATGCGAACATGCATGGGTCATTGCACAGGTCACTGAGCAGTGTGCCAATGTATACTCAAGTCCTCATGGCAGACTTTGCATAACACAACACAGGCACATGGCTTGACTGGCACCTCTTTCTGCAGAGTTAGAGCATGCATGATTATGTACGCAGGTCAAAGTGCAATGCACCTCGCGATTGAGATCGAGACAAACACTAGCTGACAATGTCAGCTAGTGTTTGTCTCGATCGACGCTGTGGATCAAGTTGCGGTTTTCAACACACTGAAACCCGCTGCCGCAGCACTGCTGCGGCCTTCTCCACATGCACCGCCGGCGCCGCTCCGCATTGCGCGCTGCTGCTGCCTGCTTCACATTCACCGCCGGCACCGCCGCCACCTGCTGCTGCTGCTGCCTGCTCCGAGGGTGTTGCTGTACAAGAATGCACGTGTTGGCGCGCTGCTGCCACTGCCGCGCAGCGCGCTGCTGCTGCCTGCTCCGTAGACGCGCGTTGTGCGGCCACGCGCTTGTGGAAGTATTCACATCTACCCACTATATTTACTTGTAGTCGAGGGACCCTTCATGGTGCGAGCCTTCTTAGTAGGTATTCGGAGGGGGCGCGATTCTCCACCTGGGTGATGCCACGCTTGCTGATTTTACGGGCATGCGTACGTGCGCATCGCTGCAACCGTTCAGCGCGGTGGGGTCTGGTTGCTGGTGTCAGCGGCAACACCCTGCCCGTGGGTGGAAGCCTCGAGCGCTGGCTCTCCAAAAAGTACACGGATAACGCGTTCAATTGCAGCTCGGATGGTCACGTTCAACTCACGCCGAGCACTAATTACATCGGCCAACCATATTTTTTTAACACCTGCTAGGCGATACCTACACCAGCCACTGGCAAGCGCAGTACCTTGATTGTCAATTTGGGTGACGCATCATGAAAAAAAAATGAAGTGGCGAGGCGGGCAAAACTAGGGGCTGTGGCTAAGATGCCGTCTAGTGCGCAGAGCTAGTAATGAAGATGTGCTCCCAGACTTCAGAAGTGTTGCACTACGGCACCGCAGTCAATGTACAGCCATGCTGCCGGAGCACGCGGTCGGTGAACGGGATACGGTTGAAGTTGAACTGGTATTTTTTGAAGATGTTGCTATTTTTTTATTTGTCGGCAGTCACACCTTTCAGCACGCTCGCGCTCACGCATATTGACGCAGCTATGGTGTAAATTTCTGCTGGTGGAGTGCTTCACCTCATCGGCGGGGTCCTGCAGCACACCTAGGCTGTCTCTTACACAGTTAGACCATCCTTCCGCGGTGAGTGACAGGACCAGACCGGCATGGCGTTGCGCCACACGTGATGGAGGCTGAATTGATAGTGATGGCAAACAGGTTTCTGACGGCGATCCATCAGCACCTGCGGCACCTCGAGCATCTTAGAAAGCCCTGCTCCCCAGCAAATTGTGTTTTTGTTCCGTGCGTGCCTGGGTTGTGAGTGATGGGTCTAAGCAGCCTTCAGCTGCTTTTGATGGCTGACTAGGCCTGCAGGTGGATCAAAATTTATGATCGGTCTGGAATGTGGTTGTTTACAAGTGGCTGCAGGACCTTTCTTCTCTGAATGTGCCAACCTCAATCGGACCTCTTCGTCACAGCACCGAGGGCAATGCCAGTTTGCACCGGAACCGTGGTGGTAGTAGCGCTGCAGGGTTCGGTGAGGTCGAGACTCGCGCAGCCGGAGAGGCCAGGCAAACCAGCTCCGGTACTGATGAGGTAAGCGCATATTCAGTCGCACATCACCACCGCGCTGCCTGTGTGGTCGAGTTGCTACTGTATATCAGTAGCACATTCTGAGGGACTCAGGACAGGGCGACGTCTGTCACAGCAGCTTGATCTTTTTTGTGCCCCTGGAACATGTCAAAGGAGCCCTCGCTTCTGATGCGCTTTGTGCCCAACAGACTGAGTGTGGTTTGAATATATACATGTGCTGCTGATGGTCATGGGACCTGGGCCTTCTCTTATGCAAGTTGTTGGTGTGTGCGCAATGAAGTACCTGCACCAGATGGCGTGTCAACAAAGACACATATATCACTCTGGTCAGGGTCCGACACTCTCAGCCTCTGAAGTAATGGTCGTTGCGAGTAACAACGGCGGCAAGACCAATGTCCCAAAATGAGAGCGCAGGGGACTGTAGTAGTGCTGCAGAATGCAGTTTTGTGCTTACATCTACTTACCAGTCATAACTCACCGTGCTCCATGTGCCACCTGTTAACACCTGCAGATCCCGAGTTTCAGCTATCGGTTGCGCCTGCGCGCTCAGGTGGTCCTGGACTCCAGTGACTCTGATGAAATTGATGACGGTGTGCGCGGTATCCAGTGCACCTGACACATCACCATCGACTGCTGCTGCTGCTGCTGCCGATGAACACGACGCAGATGTGGACGAGGTGCGTGCTGTGCCTCGCACACTATTCATTAGCACCACCAGCGCCCACTTGTAACAGAATTCTTCAATGCGCGTGTGACGTGCACAACGCCTTGTGATGGCTGTATGCAATGTCCTCATGCACCTGCTATTGTAGAAGCATCAATGGAGCGCTTGTGACAGCGTAGCGGCATCATGCACAAAAACTACCGCTGCCGTTACGACTGCCGCAGGCAATGCACTACCAATGTCTTCAGCGCACGTCTTCAGCGCACTGCTGCCGCAAGCCACTTCACAACTGTTGTCTCAGCGCAACCCGACTGCTCCTGCTCTGATAGTTAACATGTACTGTAGTGCATTTGGTACCAGGCAGCACCCAAACTAGTAGCTGCATTGCAGGCCTGCACATCGATCCATCTGGGTCTCAGTGGTCAGAGGCACTCATGGAGTACAACGGCTGCACTCACTGATGGATACAAGCAGCATTTTAATTACTTTGCAAATCTCACCATGCAGCTGCAGCCATGGTACGTGACGCCCTTGCGCATGTGCACAATAGCACCGTGTCGCTGTTGACGACCGGTGCAAAAAGAAACCCTGTGCAACGTCAGCAAGCATATGCATTCGCAAGTCGCCACGATATCCTGATGGAGAGTTACATGCAAACATGACAAGTAGTGTCTTGGCTCATCAGACACCTGATTTATCGGCAGCTGGCAAATGTACACGACATTACCCGCGAACATTTCCAAGCAATGAGCAAATATTGCGCAACAAACTGATGTTGATCATCACCAGGCGCCACTGCCAGTTGTGATGTTCATGGTCAAGTAACTCAAGTTGGAATGTTGGCATGAGGAACTGACCGTATACTATCCGCAGTATAGCTATGTTGTGCAGTGAGGAGTAAGCGATTTGTGTTGGACCCCCCACTCCACATACACACATGCAGACAATACGTGCAGGTCTTCAGCCACCAAGTCCATGCCGGTGCAGTCCATGACGAGTTTCTGTCATCGTATGTTTTAATAAGGCATTTATCAAATCAACTCATGAAACCTGTGCTACTACCCCCCGCCACTCACCTCACCCCCATCACGCATTGCTTGATGCCAGGTGCTCGAGCGCAACGATGCACGCGGCGTAGGCAACATTTCAGTTGCGGACATCAACAGCGAAGATTGCTCTGGCGGTCCCACCCCAACAGAGCTGGTGAGTCCGCCCCCAAGACACCACAGTGTCACCGCAACATTGAGTTATGAACTGACAGCACAAATGCAAAAACTTTTCCCACTGACAAGTGCGATCTTGCACCAGCATCCAACTGCGGCATGCGCACAAATTCACATGTGGTGACATTGCCACGAGCATACAAAACCATGGTGACTCCATCCGTATGAATAATTGAAGTTGAACCCCTCCTGCCTTGAAAAGCACGACTTTCCCAATATTCAGCGCACTGCCAGTCCAAGCGCAAAAACTGGCGCTGTTGGCACAAGCTCAGTGACAGCCTGCACTGTGATGCCCGCCGTCTTGAAGATGGTTAACTCCGTCGCTTCATCACGGCTCAACGTGCAAAAAGGTCGATTTCACGCCTGAACTCCAGTACTACTGCAAAGCCTATGCGTCAGCGCTCGCTCGATTGCATGTTTACTCTCAACACTTAACTTGGGTTTCGGACGCTGACTGATCCGAAGCAAACAGGGTTAGGGTTAGGGCTAGGGGCTAGCTGAGGGTAGGGCTTGGACAACAACCCTCACCCTTCTGTAAGCACGGCAGGCATTGTAGTGAGAACAAACTGCTTTCTTCATCGCAGCTGCCCTAGGGACAGCTGTGTCAGTTGCGCCTAGGCACCACTATATAATTATAATCGCGCTAGCCCTGTCCAACACATGAGCGCTGCTGCAGCTGCTGCAGCTGTCAATCACTGGCAGTGTCTTCACAAATGTTGATAGGGATCATTGGCCGCTATGCTGTGCGTGCTTATAATGCTCCTGGACCAACCGTTATAGTGTCCTCTTTCAAGCTGTCGCTGTCGCTGATCTACGCGTCTCTGCTGCAATGCGCAAATTCGTGGTGCAGACTCTGCTGACCGCAATTGCCAAGAGGCACTCGGCAACCCTAGCCCAAGAGCTGCTGCAGCACAGCTGGACGGCGGAGGCGAAGGCCTCTACACTCTACTATGGCCTGACCAGCAGCACCATCAAGGCCATGGAGGATGTTGCCACGGAGTGTGGCCTCGGCAGAAACTACCACATGTGCCCACCGACAGCTGGTGCTTATGAATAATGCACAGAGGCCGTCTGCAGCGGCGACAGCAGCTGCCGGCAGCTTTACACAGGTTCAAGTCGATCCTCGGCGAGTATGCAGACGTTCTACCGCCTGACGACCCTGCCTTCACCCGCATAGTCGCTGAGTATGTCAACACTTACCTGGAGGGTGCCATGCGCAACACACATGTGCGCAGCACCTATAGCAATAGTATGCACACGGCACCATTGGGCCACGTGTGAGGCCTGCCCGTGCGCCAGGCGGAGCGCACCATCGGCTGCCATACAGCAATGACGGCAGCGGCGGCAGGCAGCGGCGTCAACTTGAATGCAGGTTCAAGTTGGCAGCTGCGGCGCCGCACCCGGTGCACTGCCTGTTTTACCCTGGAGCGCTGATGAGCGCCTGGAGCACGCGCTTTCAGCAGCTCAAGTAGGCGCCGGCGGCGCTGCTTGCTTGGCAGCAGGATGCATCGGAAGAACATGGTCATCAGGGTGCGGGGGGGGGGGCGGGGACGCACTCAGCAATGGCGGGGGGGAGCAGGAGGACCTGAATGGGCGCACCGAGACTGCAACTTTTAAAGAAACTCATCACCTGGGCCAGTGCAACTTTTTCTAGCGTATGTATGGCGCTGAAGCTCCTCAGCTCAGCGCTCACGGCCAGTGCAATGGTGGGGCAGCGCCGGGCCACAAACGTAAGCACCAGAGGCGACGAGCGCAGTAGAGCAGGCAGCAGCAGCAGCAACTGTGGCGCGCGCAGCAGGTCCCGCAGCAGCTGCAGCCGCTGCGGCAGCGTCAGCGCCGCTGCTGCTGCTGCTGCTGCCGCCGCCGCTGCTGCTGCCGCTGCCGCTGCTGCTGCTGCTGCTGCCTGCCCTACCGCGTGCGTCGCCATTCCTGCTTCCGTCTGCGATCCAGCGCTGCCCCGCCATTGCGCTGGCCACGCGCGCTGAGCTGAGGAGCTTCAACGGCAAGCGCTGGAAAAAGTTGGCGCTGCTGGTTGCTGTTGGGCTGCAGAGGCTGTGCCCTCGTCCAAGTCCTCCTTGTCTCCTCGCCGTCGCTAAGCTCGTCCCCGCCCCCCTCCGCACCCTGGTGTGATGTGCCCCAGCTGCTCCCCAGCAAGCAACGCCGCCCGCGCCTGTTGAAGCTGCTGAATCTGCGTGCTCCAGGCGCTCATCAGCGCCCCGGGGTAGAACAGGCAGTGCACTGGGTGGGGCGCCAGCAGTTGCCGCTCTGTGTTGACGCCGCTGCCGCCAATGCCGTCGTAGCTGTACGGCAGCTGATGGTGCGCTGTCCCTGGTGCACGCGCAGGCGTCTGCACGTGGCTCAACGGTGCTGTGCTCGCGTCGCTGTACGTGTTGTGCCCTCCAGGTACCGTTCACGTACTCAGCTACTATGCGGGCGAAGGCAGGGTCGTCCGGCGGTATAACGTCTGCGTAGTCGTCGAGGAACAAGCCCCGTGTAGAGCTGCCAGCAGCTGCTGTCGCCGATGAACACAGTCTCCGTGCGCTGAGCACTGCTGTCGGTGGGCACGTGGTGGGTTTTGCGCACTCCGTGGCGACATCCTCGATGGCCGTGATGGGCTGGTCAGGCCGTAGTACTGCAGTGTAGAGGCCTTCACCTCCGCCGTCAAGCTGTGCCGCGGCAGCTCTTGGGCTAGGGTGGCCGAGTCCCTCTTGGCGATGGCGGTCAGCACAGAGTCTGCACCACCTATTTGCGCATTGCGGGGCAGCAGCATGTAGATCAGCGACAGCAAACAGCTTGAAGGATGACACAATGATTACAGAGGCAACAAGCGCGCACAAGCATAGCTGCCACTATGGTCTACCTAATCTTTTCTTTGTAAATAACACTTTTTTGTCACGAATACCTTTTATGACCATGAAAAAGTGCAGCGTTGATCCCGCATTGTTTTTTTTTTAATTTTTTTTTTTTAAAAGACGTGTACTTTTATTATATTCCACTTGTGGCTGTGGAAATGCCATGTTGTAGGTGTGTCGCCTTGTTCTCACTCTTGGATGTAGCATGCAAAGCTTGCACGCCACACCCCGCCCCCCACGTGTACTTTTGGGTATTACTGTAACATAGCAACAGGTGATGACACTCCAGCATACATGTGGTATCCTGTGTCACACAGCCACCCCCTCTAGATTAAAGGGGTACTGCAAAAGGGGGCCAATTACACACATTGAATTTTGCAAGCCAATGCTACGCATTGTGGTGACCCCACACAGTCAATGCACATGTGCTCATTTCATGAACAGTTCAAGGCAAATAAATACAAGTGTCCATACGTTCAAGGCAAATGTAAAGGGGATGGACTCGCTTGTATGTACAATATTCACAGAAGAGCGGCTGTGTCTCCCGGGTCGCTCGCCCCCATCTTTTCAAGAGTGGGTGCTTTCTGGTCAAGTTTATAGAGGCGCAACACCATCCGCCGCCTGTTCGCCCGCACCTTTTGCACGGACACCCGAGACCGTGTCTCCGCGCTGCTAGAACCCATTGGCCAGTTTGGGGTCGGCGCGCGGGGGGGCGCGGAGAGGGTGGCGCTCATGGCGCAGCTCACGCATGAGTGCGGCGGCGTGCTCCTTGCCATTGACGGCAGTAATGCCTTCAACGCGCTGTCGCGCTCGGCAGTCCTCACTGCGGTGGCCGAGCATCTGCCTGGCCTGTACGGCTACGTCGAGCATATCTACGGCCCCGGGCGGGCCCCTTGGCTACAATTTGGCCTAGATGGGCACGCCGACGCCGCCATCATCCTCTCCCAACAGGGCGTGCAGCAGGGCGACCCATTGGGGCCGCTGCTGTTCGCGCTGGCACTGCGCGGCACCATGGTGGCTGCCCGCGCCAAGTTCCCGCAGCTGGCGCTTCCGGGCTACCTCGATGACCTCACCATCATGACGCCCAGCTGTGACGCGCCAGTGCTCGGCCACGTTGGCCGCGCTTTCTGCTTCATACAACAGGCGCTGAGCGAGCTGAACATTCAGGTCAATGTCACGAAATGCGCAGCGCTGGTGCCGGCCTCAGGCGGCGCTCGCGAGCGCGCCGCCGCCGTCTTCGCCGCCGCCGATGTCCCCGTACCAGTATGTGACGACGGCGTCACGCTGATGGGGGTGCCGGTAGGCACCGAGGACTTCGTGCGCACACACGTAGCGGCGACCCTTCGTGCCCCCGGCACCGACCGCCTGGTGGCGGAGCTGGTGCAGATGGAGGATGTGCAGGCTGCCTTCTCGATTCTGCGTCTTGCTGTCCCCGCCCGCGCAGGGCATGTCGCGCGCAACACGGCGCCATCCCTCACGCACGAGGAGCTACGGCGCTTCGACGCCATCACGCTGGCGGCCGTGGCTGCGCTGGCGCAGGAGCCATCGGCGGGCCTTACGCCGCCGGCCCACGATGGCGCGCCGGCGGCTGGTGGCGATTGCCGCAGCCCGCCGGCGGTTGCGGCGGCGGCGGCACCGCCCTCTCTGTGGGCGGCGGCAGTGGCATGGGTACGCGGCGCAGACTGGGGTGGCGAGGCCCCGGTGACGCTACTAGCACATCAGCAGGTACGCGTGCATCTGCGGCTGGGGAGCGGCGGCTTTGGCGTGCTGGGCGCGGCGCCGCGTGCATGTGCCGCATTTGCTGCGCGTACCCTCGAGTGCATGGGACCGGCACTGGCGGCGTTTCCAGTGGCGGCACGCAGCCGCGTCCTGGAGCACGCCCGCTACGGCTTCACCTTCACTCAGATAGCTACCTGCCTGCAGCAGCTGCGCAGCGGCAGCGATGATGCCGCAGCGGCCCTCGCACTGCTCCTGCCCTCGGTCTGGTACCAGGACTGGCGCCAGGACGACGGCGCGTGGCGGGCACTGTGCGATCTGCTGCAACGGGCAGGCGGAGCTGCGGGGCTGGGCATGCGGACTCGCGCCGGCGCGCGCCGCGCTGCGCCAGCGGCGGCGCGCGAGCCAGGCTCCGCCCAGGCCCCGCCGGCCGCCGTGCTGCCGCGGCGTCAAGCCGCGCTATCACGGGTGCTAGACGCAGCGCTCGCCGCCACGCAGCTGCGCCGGCTTGAAGCAGCAAATGCGTTGGAAGCAGTCGCGGCGTGGCGCAGCGGTGCCTCTAAGGGGGCCATGGGTTTCTTGGCGCAACTGCCGAGCACTGACCCAGCGGAGACCATGTCGCCGCCGGAATTCCGCGAGACGCTGCGGCGCCACCTGGGCGTGGAGCGCCCCGCCTCCGCTGCGGCGCGGTGCCCCAAGTGCCAAAAAACAGTGGAGTCAGGTGCCCACCTGCGCCGCTGCACACAAGGGCTCAACGTCACGCGACACAACTTGCTCGCAGACGCGCTTTTTCAGATGCTCAAGCAGGTGGCCCACCTCCGCGGTCTCGACCGGGACACCCTTGCCCCCTTCCGCCGCTACGCGGCGCGCCACGGGTTCAACAAGTTCATGGACATCGTCTTCGGCAGCAACCAGATCTGCCTTCCAGTCCCTAAAGTGCAGCCGAGCGCCGACGCGGTAGCGGCAGGCCGGTGCACTAAACTGCGCGGCGGCTTTGAAGTAGCTTGTTGCATAGACGTCACCATACGTGACAGCTCATGTCCCTCCCGCCTCCGTCAGGCTCAGGGGGGCGCGCGCGATGTGCAGCGCGTGCTTGAATCGGCTTCGCAGGAAAAGATAGACACATACGTAGTCTCAGGGGCCCTGGACCCCACTACACACACCCTATTTTCCGCAGCCTTTGACCACTTCGGCGCTATGTCACGCGACACCCAAGCGCTGCTACACGCACTCGCCGAGCAGAGCTCGCAGGGCAGCTACAATCTCGCGCAGCGCGTTGCCTTCTGGCGCCGCCGCGCCTCCCTCGCGCTACAGCGCGCGCTCACACGTGTCGTGATCGACAACTGGAACGCAGTCATTGCCCCTGATGGCGACGTCAGTGCTTACCGCCGCATCGCACTGTTGCAAGTGCCGCGGCCCTCGCCGGCCAGCGCCGAACCGCCGGCCCCTCCGTAGATTTAGTTATCGCCCGATTATCGTGTGCTCAACCCCCATGCGGGCCAGGACATAATATACAACTTCAGTTTTCGACAAAAGTCACCCCGACAAGAAGCACGGAATTGTTGAAGATCGCTGTGAATCGAATCGATCTTCAGACGCGCTGGTGTGGCGTGATTGCGGCTGGTAGAGCGCGACAAGCAGTGACGCCGCATTTTGTCCAGCCATCCACGCTCAGTCAGCGCGGGTGCTGAAGCCAGGGCTGTGGACAGAGACCTTAGAACATGGGGGAGCGAATAGACCAAAGGCTGTCCTACACGGGGCTAAACAGGCTTGACCACGGACAGGTGAGCTGATAATCTACGGCGCTTTGAAGCACGCGGCACTCCTTAGCTGCAAGCATCTTTAACCTCTGTCTGTGTGCTGTTGCAGATCGAGGAACAAACTTTCCTGCTAGATACCAATCGGAAGTCATTTGCGACAAGCTGCTTCGAAAAGCTGATAGTGGTGCTGGTGATAGCGGCAGCAGCGGTGGTCCTCTTCGTGCTATTTCGCGGCTCGGCGATAGACAGGGAAAGAGCACACTCGGGCAAGGGCAACAACGTGATCAGTGCCAAATGCGCTGACAACGAGGTCTGCAGGTGAGCTAGAAGTTGCTACATCTTTATTGCTTTGCAACACCTTGAGTGCACACATTTCAATAGGGGCTCTACACCGACGATCATCGATTTGTATACGGAAAGTCACTGCCGCGTTCTACATCTAGTTCAGCCGATTGAGGATTCACTCAGCTGCACTTGAATGCAGGGGCTACATGTGCAACTGCACGATTCAGCTGCTATTGCAAGATCAAGCGTAGATGCAGGCTACATCTTGAGAGTCGCGTTGTACGCAAAGTGAACAGATGAGCATGCGGCACAAGCAGACATTGGCATGATGCCAGACAATCATGTTGACACAATAAATATGCAATTGATTCCCACCCCAGTCCCAGTCTCTGGGCACAGCCACACTGTAATGCAGCAACAGAACGGCACATCGTATCAGAATGATTGGTGGTGGGGTGCAACCGTAGCGATGGTATGTGCGGTGCCGCGGTGCCCCCCTGGGCTTCAGTAAAATGACAGGATAGTGCCGCATCGCTCCCTCGCGTCTGGTATAGCATGACGTTCATACTCATGGCATGCCGACATCTGATGTCTTCAGGAGTTGCATTGTGAGGTGCCTGCAAAGAGCTGCAGAACAGTTGGTGCATGACCTAATTGTCCTCACAATGCCTGATAGCCGTGGATTATGTTGCTCCCACATCAATTATTGTGGCACTGCTTAAGTTCCGGAAGCATGCTTTGTTACTCATGTCTGGGTGCTTTGTCCTACTTCAGGTGCGGGCGTCAAGAAATAACTATTTGGCAACAAAGTTGACGAAATTTATAGTCCTGCCATTGTGGCAGCACGTACCTTCGGTGTTACACGGCAGAGGCACGGTGGTGCTAGCTTACACCATGCGAAAGCCATGGATTATAGGCTTTTGTCAGGTCAAAATCGGAACCAATGTGTCGAACGCCTGCTGTTGGTTGAAGTGAATGCTGACACAAATACTTTCCTTGGCTTCAAATAATGTACGCTGTATGCCCCTGTAGTACTTCAAATATGTGGCCAGCCAGTGGGATCCATGTTATCGACGCTATGAAGAAAATCACATTCCATATATTGTAATAGTTGGAAGCCCCCATCTGCTGGTGCCTGCAACAGGCACTAGATGATGGTTACAGGAGCCAGGATTTCACATTTTGTGCCTGCCACTCATCCAATACTTAGTGCATTATCCCTCCAATCATTGCGAACATTTGCCATGTTGCCGGAAAATACATTTGTCGTCAGTAAAATTCAGTAATTGTGTGTGTTTCAGCAAAGTTTCAATTAGATTTCAGGCAAGCTGGACTTTGACTACTTTGTTGTACAAGGCTGCGAGCATCGTTACTTTAACACCAAATTCCGTTGCAATATTATGTTGCACATGGTAGCTGGCTAATACGCACAAGCTGATCGCAGCCGCTGTGCCTGAGCATTGTGTTTTTTCTGGTTGCTGTCAGCTCACGACTGATATGCGATGGTTTTGCTGTCACCTGCAGCAACGCGGGACTGGTAGGGTTGTGCTGCCCAACCAAGAAGGGGGACTACCTGGGCTGCTGTGCATCCAGTGAAGCGGCGTGTGCCTCTGTCAGGAAGTGCGCGCTGTTGGGGATACAAGGCAACTGCTGCCCCACTGATGATGGCACGTATCTGAACTGCTGTTCCTGATGAACGGCAACAGCCAGGGGGAAGGGCCGGGGGGATGTAAGGGGAACAGTAGGGCAGATTCGATGATGAGGCATAGTGCAGCAGCACCCAAGTGTGCATACGCACGCTGGCCTTTCAGTGTGCAAACATGCACCGCTCCTGTGTTTGCCTTGCGCTGCCTGGCAAGCAGCTCGCTTTGATGCAGCAAATGCTGTTCACGAACACCATCAGACACAATCGCGCCGAGAGCAGTTCCTTGAGAACCTACATACAGGCAGCAATTGGCGCAGCAGAGCAGCGTCCAAGCAAGCAAGTGCTACATGCACAACTTTACCACACTTTTAGCATCTGTCGCGTCAGGATCTTTTGTTCGTGGTTGTCAAAACTTGCAGAGCTAGTCAAGCAGACTCTACACAGTTTGAAGCAGTCATATGTCAATAACTGACTTGCCTGACTTTGTAGGTGTGCTGCATGGCTTGCGTCGGAATAGCGTGTTTTTTTTGCACCACTGTTGCCAGCATTACCTAGAACGCCATGTGCTGATAACATGATCACATAGGATGCCCATTTGCTGTGAACATAATGATCATATGCAAGAAGCATGCACATATACCGTGTAACGTTTTGCCCGTCAGGTCCACTATGCCAGGGTGATAGTTTCATGAAGCAATTCCCCCGTACCGGAACCAACTGATGAACAACTCGCCTCCGTACTACACTTCAGCAAGTGCAGGGAACAATGCAGAGAAGACACCCACACACAACACAGCTGACCGAACTGTGCTATGTGTATTCTGGGGCTGCTGCTCTTGTCTGAACCAAACAACCAACAACGAACAACTCGTAACTGCCAACCGTAACAGTTACAGGTGACACTCCAACATCCCGTGTCACCACAAGACAGTGAACAACATTATACGTATGTCCAGACAGTGAAAATGTTGACATCGCAGCAGAGTGTAAGGTTCTTATGTCTGGTGACATTATCATAAATGTTGCCTCACTGAGTCGCTCCTGCACTTGCACATTATGCTGCTTGATTGTTTTCGGACTGATTCTGCAAATGCATTGACTGTCTGAGGTTACGTGCTTGTCTATATGCTGTGGTAGTACTCGTGGACTTGTATGTAGAGATGGCTTACATGCTGTGGTAAACCTGGGGTGTGGGGGGGAAATGCCATTTGGTGATGTTGTTTAGAAGTGATCGGCAGTTCGCATTGAGACACTTTTGAGGTGTTCGCAAGGGTACATGTAGATTCTGGTTGCAAGCTGCACATCCACCACATGGGCCATCTTGCGCCCCAAGTGAGATTTTTAATAAGAAGTACATGGACAAGGACGTATGGGGGGATCCCAAGATGCCATTTGGCAGCATCGTTTGAGTGGTTGTCATTAAGACACTTTCAAACAGTCACACGACATGTGGATTCCATACAGCAAGCTTCAAGTTAGATGCCATTCATCTGGGCTTTTCCGCGCCCTGAGCGAGAATTGATACGGCTTGGGGGTAGATAGAGGACCAGTTATACCTCATAGTGAGGCCAGGTCATAGTCAGGCCTGGCTGGTCATCTTAGACCTGAAATAGGTGCCTAGAGCTGCACTTGACCCCAGTTGATTCAGGTGCAATTAGCTCAGGTCACATGCCAAAGGGCACATCAGTATAGTGTGCACAGCTTCAGAACCTAGGAACCTTGCTGCAACAGCAGCAAGTAGCAGACAACAGCTGTACCAAGACATCCAGGCCCCAAGCCTCCTTCTCTCCGCATCAACAATAAGACATCCCCCGGTGAGCCTTGCGTTCGCATCAGTCACACATCAACTTGTTCTCTGGAGCTCGTCTCCATGTTTTGCTCTTCCAGCTTGCTAGCTTGCATTTATGACAGCTTCACATGGTAGCCTGTTTCAGAATTAATAGAAAGTACACCTTCTGCGCCTGAGTTCACGGCCCTCGTACTACCTTCTAGTGACACATTGACACACATAATTCGCTGTTGAGCACTGAGAGGTGCCGTAGCTCTTGCGTGTGGCGTGGATGGTGCATGAGTGCATGAAGCAGCAACGGGAGGGTCTGGGATGAGTTGCAGATCTGCTTCGAGCAAAGAGGTGCGAGTTCGTGCAGCTGCTGGAGTAGAAAGGCTGCAGCAGGGTGTCCTCAACACTGAAACGCACAGACCTGCAGCACACGCTGTGCCCGTAAGCGGGAGAAGATAGGAAGTTAAAAAACGGCACGTCAGCGGCCGGCGTGCTTGGGTCGGGGATCTGGTGCCTCAGGTTGATGCTGCAGACGCGATGGCAGTGCTGCGGCTTGTGCGTGAGAGATGGAGACATCAGCTACGACGGGGGCGGGTCAGACTGGACGCCGCTGTGTCTGCCCCCGCTGTCTAAGCAGACGCCTCCAATACTGAGCCCTGAGGGCTCGTCTGCTCTCAGAGCTTTGCTCATGGTCCCAAAACGGTATTCAACTGAGGCTGGGCTACAAATAACGACATCAAGCATACACATGACAGTACGGCAGGCCAACGTGAAAATCAGCTCTGCGATGTTCCGCACTCGTTGCCGCTGCCGGCATTTGCGCTTCATGTACGCACTTGCGCTTTATGCGATTGGCTTTGACGTTCCTGCAAAATGCAGATCTCAGATCAGGACGTCTGCAGGCATCAGCCTAGTTGGAGGTTCACTTTTCTTATACGACGTCACCAGGCCCGGATGTTCGCACGCTGATGTAGCCAAACGGCGGACACGGCAAGGGCGAGGCACACACCTTCGTAACATCAACATCAACTTGAAGAAATCCGCCACGAGATCGATCATGTTTTTCTCATCCTTGGATTCCCTAAGTGACAGTTGTTCTCCATGTCTCACCGTCGCGACTACGTGCAGTCATATGCGGCTCGCGTTCAGCACATCACTGAGGCAGCTTCCTTGAAGTGATAAAGTTGGACAGAGCGACCAAGTTGAAAACGGTACCAAGTTGGACGGGGCGGTGATAAAAAGCATGTGCTGCTGCTGCTGCTGCTACAAGTACCAAACGAGGTGCTTTCAACATTCACGCTGCAGCATACAATGGCGGAGAAGCTTGTCAGCCAGAAGAGGCAGGTATGGTATTTGCTTTGCGTGTCGCCGTGATCTCGCAGTCACTTTTCGGTGCAACAGCGACAGTGGCGGAAACAGCACCTTCTGCGCCAGCAGTCAGTGTGTCTGCCGTGCATATCTAAGGAGGAAACTTCATTTAGCAGTGCATTAAGTTGTCCTATTAAGTTGTGGGCACAGTGTCCTCTGAGTCCATCCTGAGATTGTTGGAAGATCTGCGGTCTTGCTACAACATGAAAGCTTAGTATGTGCGCTACAGGGTTGCAGTACATATGATCACAACTATGCTGAAGTCAAGTCATTGGCGTCGTGTGTGGCCATCTTTATTTTCTGTGTACTCGTATTGCCTTCACCCTGTGCGAGGTAGGAAAGACCGCAGTGACATTTCAGTTGATGAAATGCCATTTCATGCAATTCAGAGGAGCAGTGGTGATGCCATTCCTTGAATGACTTTGTAGTCCGCTTGTCTGACACTCAACGGCGCTGTAAGCAGAGCACTGCTGTTGCATTGAGCTTGCCTACCAAATGCAATTGCAGTGCCAACGGCCGTCCTGCGAGAATCTCACTTGGCACTGCCATGTACTTCAAGGTTTTGCCGGTGTCTGACAATGCTTGCACTTGACATGCTTGACAAATGCTCAAGGTAGTCTGCACCCACTTGACTATGCCAGGAAACAACGGGCTAGGCACGCCCTTAGCGCCCATTGTTGAGCATGCTGAAAAGTGACAACTGCCATTTGCGCATGTGCACAGATGCAGTTGCTGAAGGCGAAGGCCGTGATGCGGCAGAAGGATGACAAGTTGTAGAGGAGCTTTGCCTTGAGCGTGAACGCTGCGGTCTGCATGTCGACGGTCAGGAAGATCAGGTCAGAAGTAACCTCTGTTTCTTCCTTTCATGGTCTGTGTTCCAAGGATCGATACATGAGCGACGCTGAATTAATACTCGGCTTACGGCAGATGCATGATTGTGATGGAAGCGCATCACTCAAAATCATTGGATTTATTTGCTAAGACGTGGGGTGCCACATGACTTGTCAGGTGGTACTTGTGGCACATAAGCCGCGCAGGCAGAACAGCGCGGCTGTGCGCTCCCGCATGGCAGCACTTGCATGACAGAGATGCTTAGCAGCACTCCGCAGCACCGCATGGCTCTCGCGGGATGTTCTGGTGACGCTACTGCAATGCATGCGCTGTCGTGCAGACACGCAGCACATGTACGGCCACGTGGACAATGACATTCTCGGATGTAACGCACGCGCACGTTGCAGACCGGCAGCGCCGCCCGTGTGCGTTTCGCCAACCAGCAGCACAAGAGCGATGCCACAGTTGTGCCGCTGCACGCCGACCGACGTCCCTCATCAGCAGGTGGCGCTCGACGCCACTGATGCCAGATCAATGGCAGCTGGGGTTGGGAGGACTGGCGCCGCGGCAACGCATCCTGCCAATGGCGGCAGAGTGTGCATCAACAATGCTGCCGCTGCCGCAGACGCCGCTGCTGCTGCGGAAAACGCACATGACCGCCACCAGCGCAGCAGCGATCGCTGCGGAGGTGGCCAGCCGTGACGACGAGCTGGTTGATGCTTTGGATGCGCACATGGGGCTGCCATTCGCACAGGTATGCACTGTGGCCCCTGTGCATTACTTCTGCTTGGCTGCACACGCGTGGCACACCTCGAACTGGGCCGGCCGGCCTCAGTCGAGTCAGCTTTTGCTGCAGTCCCTGGTGCCGCTCATTAAATCAGAGTTGAAAGGATCAGATCCTTCATGATCCCTACATCACGACGTGTGGATATCAAACAAGTTCAGCATTCTGCCTGCTATCACGCTGGTCGTTGTTGGATATGGCATTGTTGCTGCCAGCAGTTTTTGCCTTTGCAGTCTGGCGGTACTGTGCCAGTGCCAGGTGCGCCACCAGGTCAGCAGGCTCCATATGTTTTTGGGGCTAACATAGAGACTTAATACCAATTCAGGTCCAGATCCTATGCCCAACCCTCCTTGGCCCCCACCTCCCCCCCCACTACTGCAGGTCAATGAGCTCCACAATGCTGCGGGACGGGCTGTTCTTCATCTGCAGGCATCAACAGCAATGATGGCCATCATGATGGCAACCAGAGCTGGTGAGCCCAACTTCCTAGACAGAACACCAGCAAACTGAGGGGAGGGGGGGGCTGCAGCTGGCGTTACAGACACCACACTTGTACTGTGATGCCTGTACTTCATCCTTGGCTTAACGCGGCCAGGCTAGACTTTAGGCTGTCCCAGCTCTGGTGCTAGGGTTTCGATGAACTAGCAGGATTTCGGGCTAGCTTTTATCCAGACAATGCAAAATGTATTGTCACGGTCAACACGCTCAAAACATGCTGCTCACCTGCACACTGATGGCATCTGTATTGAGTACACACTTCTGTTGTCATCAACATTACACATGATAATTGTCCCCGCACGCATGCCGACGCTCACCGCCCGCTTCACCAGCCTGTCAGTAAGCTTCAAGCATGCACATTGCCCACGTAAGGCAAGCTATCGGCGCAGCGTTTGCCTCAGCAACACTTAGGCCACGTACTACGTTGATATGTGGAAAAAAACACCGGTAGCAACACAGCGCGTGATGGTGTGCGCACCACAGTGACTGCCAGCTTCAACCAGACTGCCAGTGAGTGGCGGCACCCGCACATTGCTGCATTGCGCACCAGGACTTGTGTCGAGCGCCAGTGTCCACTGGTGTGAAGGGTGCACATACACACCACCGCCAGGTGCAGAGCTAGTAGGACGCTTGCCACGACCGTGACGGCGTGTGCGCGCTAGTATCAATGATTACAATCCATGAGCAGCAGCGTTCAGCAAGTACGTTATATGGGCAACACTCCTGGCTTCCAAAGCCAGTGGGCGGCATCACCCGGCTGCCCGTGCGCACAGCCATCAGCTCAGTAAGCAGGGATGCAAGGAAGTCACGGCATCACTTCGACAACAGCTGCCATGCATGCTTGCTGACCTTTATGCACGCCACCGCTGGCATTGCCAGTGGTGGGTAGCAGGCTGAGCGCATGTGTGCGCCGCTCCCATCTGTATAGACCATGTCACAACTTGAATTTGCATGCACACATACGCCTCCGCTGGCACCAGTACAGAGCATGGCGGTGTACTCGTGCGCCACCGCCGGTCCTAATGGGCAGCATTGGGTCAGTGCGTGGCTGTATCATCAATGATTATGATCCATGGGCAGCCAGCATCATAATATTATGCGCAATACTCATGGCTTCCAAAGCCAATGGGCGGCAGCGCCCGGCCGCCTGTGCGCACAGCTGCCAGCTCAATCAGCAGCAGCGACACAAGGAAGTGTCACTTTGGCAACAGCCATGCATGTATACATATATGCGTGCATGCTTGCGAGCTCACGAAATAATGGATGATGGCCTTTACGCACGCTTCCGCTGGCGTTGGTGGGCGGCATACTGAGCGCGTGGGTGCGTCGCTGTCATCTGTATAGACCGTGTGACAAATTGACCGTACACATGTGCCTCCGCTGGCACCAGCTGCAGAGGATCATGATGGCAGTGTGCTCGGTGCGCCACTGCTGGTCCTACTAGTAATGGGCAGCATTGGGTGAGTGCACGGCTGCGGCAGTGCCACAGTGTCTGCACATGTGATTGCACTGGCAGCATGCCTGGCCCAGTGGCCTGGGGTGTGCCGATGCACATGTGCATGCATATGCATGGCGCGTGGGCCATTATGATAGTGGCAGTGTTCATGGGCAATTGCACGCCTTGATCACGATGGATGCCCGGCGGCGCCTGCTTGTCAATGACAGGGTGACCGCATGTGCCACAGTGTGCTACATGTGCTCCACTGTGTGCGTGCTGCCCTCATTAAGCGCGTATGTACATGTAGTACTTTGCCGCCATTAAGTCGCTGGATTCGACCAGCGTGTACTACAGTAGCTACGAGAGACCTCAAACTTGTAAGTTGGTCTGGTTGTGGAGAGGCGGTAGCTAAGGCACTTGGTGCAGCATGATAGTAGAGACCAAGTGCGGTATGGATGGGCTCTGCTGGCATAGGCCAGTCGGACAGCCCATTGCAATGCACCATGGTGCGGCAGCATCGATACCCTTGGCACCAGGCATTGGTGCCCAGCGATCACTTTGCGTAGAGGCCATTCAGACGTATCACCATCATGATGGTCCACAGTTCTGGGCACTGTCAAAGGTGCCCCAGCCTGCAAAGATTCTCCAAGATGGACAAGACTGAGTGTGTTTCGCAGGAACTGCAGATCAAGAAGATTCTTAGTAGGGTTTGGTGGTGGGGTGTTGGTGGTAGCGTGCAGAGGGGAACTGGAGGGGGTTGACTCTTTGTTCGGAGAAGGAGTGTTACAGTGCATTGAGTGCACACCCAATTCATAAATAGAGGGGGCTTCACACATCCAATCCATAATTAGAGGGGTCTTCGCGCCGCCCCCTGGAGGCGATTAACGAAAAAAAGAAGATACGTATACCTCATGACTGTGACAGGTTTGGGAAGAAAAAGATAAAGATTCAGACGCGATTTGAACGCGTGACCATTCGAGCTGCAATCGAACGCTCTACCGCTGAGCTACCGAATCGAGTTTTTTTTTGTTTTGCGAGGCACATGCATCGGCCTCTGACAGGCACTTGGGGCATGGAACGTACCCCAAGCGAGAGCACTGCGAAAGTGGTGCTGGTGATGAAGCTGATGTGTGGGTTTCGCACGTTTCAACAGGCGCGCCTTTTGAAACCCCAACCCTAACCCTAACCCTAACACTTGTGCTGTTGGCAGTTGCGGTGCACATGATCTTGAACCACCATGCAATAAGTTTAAATCAGTGCTTGGGACTATGTAGCAATAGACTTGGGGCTAGGACATGAAGGCGCGTGGGGAGGTCGCGGAGGAAATAATGGCGCACGGGGTAGTGCCACACAAAGTTGAACTTGAAGTATGATTGCGGAGAGAATTTTGTAGTCCAAATTTGAACGCGACATGGCAGATTAGGCTTCGGTCAACAACGCATGCCCCATATTCTGGATGCCCGCTTGCCTGGGGCCTACCTACCCCCTTACTATTGCTACCTAGTGATACAGCTTGAGTATGTAAATAGCTCACTGGGCCACTTCTTTCACCTTCTGAACGGACAGCAGAAGCTTGAAGTGAACCAGTTTGAGCACGTGTCCACCGGCAGCAACTCAACCATCGCCGTCTATGGCGACCCCTTGGATGTCTGAGAGCGCGTTGCAGCCACTTCCTCCATTCTCTGAACGTGCATGGGGGGCAGCACTGCTGGCAGAGGAATTTGGCTGCTCACTGATGGCATGTGTGGGCGTGGGCGTGGGCGCGGCGCGAGTCGGGCACGCGCTGCGCACGTTGCTGGATACTGCGCGCCGCTTCTTGCATGTTCTGAACGGACATGCAAGCAGCCGGCAACTTCATCGCCGTCTAGCACTCCTCACCGGTACATGAAGCATCATACACCGTCACGGTGTATGATATCCGCGCTTCCTGGCACATATTACCGCATGGGCGCTGTTGATGCGTGCATGTATGCTCATGGGAGCAGCGCGAAGGCAGCATCGCAACGTGGCATGGAATCTGTATCCATGGTGTCGCTGCTGTTGCCTATCTGCAGCTTTCTGGCAGAGATCTTGCGACGCAGCTGCTGCGATAGAGCGCAGTTGAAGCCTGCCTCTGCCCGTTTTGCGCTGTTCTACTGTGTGCGCTCAGGTATTGTCCATACCACGCATTTCGGTACCTGTAAATTGAATACGCCTGTGTACGACACCGTGTAGTCGGTACAACGTATCGGTACCTGTACTTTATGTATTTTAATATACTTCCGCGTGAGGGGCGGAAACCCTACATGACACTTTGCATATGCCGGTACACACAGTGTCGTGCAGGTACTACCGAGATGCTTCGTTGAATGTGTCGTACAGTTACCGAGATGCGTTGTATCGACACTGCGTCGCACAGGCACCGAGATGCGGTGTATGTGTTGTAAAGCCTGAGGTATACCTATATGCCTTATATTGACAAAACTGGGCGTCCATTTTGCTGCTGAACAATGCTGACTATGTTAACATGACATTGTGCGTGCATACGGTAGTTAAGAGCATGTCGCTAGTACTACGGGCTGCAATTTTGTTGCGCTGGTTGAACCAGAGAGTCATTTGCTCACAACAATTGCCGCACCCCCACTGCCATGGCGTATATCGCGACCATGGCGCTGTCCAGCACAAATCATTGTATTAGACCATGACATCAGCTACAGGCGGCGTTATAAGCTAAACTTTGTTCCGGGGCAAAGTGTGCCATAGAGCCTCTGTATCAACGAGCATTACTGTTCCTAGCCAACAGGCTCTGCAAGCCGATTTGATTTGGCGATGAGGACATAATGATTATGATAGCCTACAAGTCGTACTAGTACAGGCAAATGCAATGCAAGGAGTCATGGTGGTCTCATTGCCTTGCCACTGGCTCACTCAATAAAAACTGGAGGGGCTCAGGCTGGTCAGGGGCCGTCATGCAAACTCTTTGAACCATATACTGCTGAAGCACATGAGATAACATGTGTTTTGCTGCTGCGGCCTCTTGAAGAACATGGTGCACCTAACGCAGCCATTAAAGGTAGAATATCCGGCCTATGGTTGGAGTCAGTTACCCTAACCCTAAACGTGTTTACTCGGGCATTTATCATGATGGTACACTTCTCAAGTGTTTGTGGACTTGTAGTTGCTCATAAAGGCCCCAAGGAGGGCGGCGTGTCCTATGCACACGTGAAGTATATATTTCGAGTACACAAAATGTTTTGCGGCTGCGGCCTTCACCACTGGCAGAATTATACAGCCCCGCATTGAAGGCAGAATGCCCAGCATGCCATGCAGTGCCAGTGAAGAGCTTCTGCTTCTGCCAAATTCCGGTGTTGCTTTATAACAAGAGCTTTTGTTTCATTTCTTCATGAGCGAGCCTCTGGGGCTTCTGATGCCACCAACATCAAGTTAGCAACGTGTGACCTGCAGTGCCTGACCAGTATGAATCACGGGTGCAAATTTCCATTGCAGCAATTGAACACGGAAGTTCAAGTTGAAGCTAATGCCATGATGTGGCAGCATATCTGCAAGAATCAAATTAGGCTACATTTCATTCAACATTATGGTTATTGATGACATGTTGATATTTCATGAAGTCATTCATCGCAGCGCATGAACAGCACACCACCAAGACGTGCAACACCTATGCGCTGTTCAAGTTGAAGCAGGCGCCGGCGGGTGGGCGAGCGACTGTTCTGTTGATGAACCCTGCCATGCCTGCGGCATACAAATATACACATGCGTACACCCTCGTAAACTCATGCAGCTGGCAGTCACTTGTGGTACTGCGGCGGTGCACACACGCGTGATGCTGCCCATTGATTCGCGAATCGGCGGTGGCGCGCAAGCACATCGACATCCGTTGCAGCCGGTGGCGGCATATACTTCGAAATATACATTCAAGTTGTTGTCGGTACACATGTGAGCGGCGCACACATGCGCTGTTGCCCCGCAAAGCCAGCAGAGGCGTGCAAACAGCTGTTTGCGTTTGAAGCTTCACGGTTGTTGGTAGCAGCACATGTACATCGTTGGCTGTACAGATGAGAGCGGCGCGCACATGCGCTGTTGCCCACCAAAGCCAGCAGTTGCGTGCAGAAAATTTTCAAGCCATTTTCCTTTGAAGGTTGAGTGTTGCCGCACCGACACTTCCTTGGGTCGGTGGCCACTGTGGCACCCACCTGGCATCGCGTGGCGCGCGTAGGCCGCCGGGCGTTGCTGGTGTCGTGAAGCCGCATGTGAGTGTGCATTAGGATGATGAATGTGCATTGGCAGGACATAGCGTGCAGTGCCTTGAGGTGGCCAGGGCTAATTTTCGAGAGTTGTGCCTGTACATATTTGTCAACTGTTACAGGTGGCCAGCCTGAGGGCTATATAATTCAAGGGTTGTGTATTTGTCAACGGTCGCCTCAAGTTGAATGGCAGCAGTACTCAGCAGCTGCATGTGTGCTTGTGTCTGCTTTTGGACCGCCACGTTTACCGGCGCCATGGCACTTGGTATCTCTGGAGAGAGTACTTGCAAGCGCCGCTACCCTCTCAAGGCAACACTCGCAGGCTTAACGCTGTAAGTGGCCCACCGGGAGAACTGGAGATGTTCCTCACACCTGAACAGTGACCACTGTGAGCTGCGACACCACCCAGTCACCACTGTGACAATGGCGATCTTGGCAGGACGATGTTGTACAGATGCCGATACGCCTGGATGCACGCCGGTCATGGTATTCAATGCATTCAAGCTAGGAGTGTTGAAGCCAGGCGTGTTGCGCACAGCTGCCCGTGGACCCTGATGATCATCATGGCGCGCACACGCCATTGTAGCACTATATATCCTAGCTTTGCACCTGGCGGTGGTGCGTGTGTGTACAGCCACCCATGCAACTGGGTGTCCATTGACGCTCACCCCTAATATCGCACAGCTGCAGCAATGTGCTGCCAGACTGAGTGCCACCCCCGCGCAGTGTGGTGGAAGCTGGCGGTGCCGCGTGAGTGTGCTGCTTGTCTCAACAAATCCGCGTTGCCAAAGTGTTGCTGAGGCGGACTGATACTTGCTTTGAGTGGGCAACACGCATGCTTCAAGCTCACCGGCTCTGGCAGCCTGAGGCTGGTCGGGCAGACTGAGCACTGCCTGCTCGATTCTTTCAGTGAACGACACCACCCGGAGGCTCAGCGCCTTCCTCGCCTCAGCGCCAGCACGCCTTACATGCTGCCTGGTAAAGCAGCCACAGGAACGCCTGCACCCAGAGGTCACATCTATGCTTGCCAAAAGTGCGCCGCTGCACGGCCTCCAGGATTTGATTTCCCAAACGGTTTCAAATCAATTCCAGGAGAGCACAATTGGTGGCAGTCACATGATATCATGCCATGTGTAAGGTGTCTGCGCACAGAGGCGGTAATGCGTTCTGTAGACCTGAGGATATCAGACAGTGTCGCATGCATTGCAATACACAGAACATCTCGACAACACAGGCAGTGTTGCGTCTGTATACCCATCATGCCAACATTACATGAGCTTTTGTGCGCTTTGTTGCACACTTACACTGGTAGTATTGCACACTGCACTCCGCACACCCTGAGCCACTGCCCCAGGCATGTTGCCATGCAAACACACCGACTGTGGCACTGCCATAGCCGCGCACTTACCCAATGCGGCCCATTACGACCGGCGGTGATGCACGAGCAAACTGCCATACTCTGTAGCTGGTGCAGTGGAGGCACATGACATTGTGTACATGCAAATTGTGGCACGGTCTAGACTTTATACAGATGAGAGCGGCGTACACACGCGCTCACTCTGCCGCCTACCGACGCCAGCGGTGGCATGCATACAGGTCATCATCATTGCTTCAGAAGCTCGAAAGCTTGCATGAATACATGCATGGCTGTTGCCGAAGTGACACTTCTTTGTGCCGCTGCTGCTTATTGAGCTGGCGACTGTGCACAGGCAGCCGGGCGCTGCGCGCCCTTGGCGTTAAAGGCCAGGAGTGTTATCCATATGATGCTTGGCTGCTCATGGATCGCAATCATTGCAATCAATTGCATGATACAGCCGCGCACTTACCCAATGCTGCCCATTAGGACCGGCGGTGGCGCACGAGCACACCGCGATGCTCTGCAGCTGGTGCCATGGAGGCGCATGTGGACATTGAATTTGCACACTTTATACAAACAGATGGGAGCGGCGCCTACACGCGCTCAGTCTGCCGCCCAACAACGGCAGCGGTGGCGTGTATAAAGGTCATCATCCATTTGCTTCAAGCTCGCACACATGCATGAATGCATGCATGGCTGTTGCCGAAGTGATACTGTGACACTTCCTCGTGTCCGACACTGTCGCGGCTGCTTGTTGCAACATGAGCTGGCGGCTGTGCGCACAGGCAACCGGGCGCTTCCAACGCCGATGGGCGCTGCGCGCCCATTGGCGTCAAAGGCCAGGAGTGTTACGCATATGATGCTGGCTGCTCATGGATTGTGATCATTGATGATACAGCCGCGCACTTACCCAATGCTGCCCATTAGGACCGGCGGTGGCGCACCAAGCATACCGCCATACTCTGCAGCTGGTGCAGTGGAGGCACATGATATAGTGTACATGCAAATTGTGACACGGTCTATAGACTCTATACAGATTAGAGCGGCGCACACACGCGCTTTGCCAAGTGAATCTACCTCTGTTGAGACGCGCACTACTAAGTAACTGCCACCCAACCGCGCCCCTTTGCGTAGGTGTACACTGGGACTTTGGGACTGAAGCTGGAGGTGAGAGGCTCTGTTGATGAACGCCATGGCATATATGCATACACGTATGTGGGCCCACTGCCATTATGACTTGTATGCCACTTATGTTTGCTCACGCACATACGCGGCACCGCCAGCTTCAACCAGAATGAAGAGGGGCAAGTAGTATTACACTGGCAGCACCGTGACATTACTGCAGTGCGCATCAGGGCTGAGCGTCCATGGACATCCAGTTGCATGGGTGCCGGATCGCATATGCACTATCGCCAGGTGCAGAGCTATGTAGGATGGATACTACAACGACGTGTGCGCTATCACCAATGATTACGGTCCATGAGCAGCAAAGCATCATACGCGTAACACTTCGGGCTTCCAAACTTCCAACACCAATGGGCGCGCCCAGCGCCCGGCTGCAGGCGCACAGCCGCCAGCTCAACAAGCAGCAGTGACACGAGGAAGTGTCACTTCGGCAATGGCCATGCATGTATTCATGCATGCTTGCAAGCTTCTGAAGCAATAGGCAATGACCCTTATGCACGCCACCGCTGGCATTGGTGGGCGGCAGACGGAGCGCGTGTGTGCACTGCTCCCATCTGTAAAGACCGTGTGATCACGAATTGCATGCACACAATGTCATGCGCCTCGGAGGCCACTGGCACCAGCTGCAGAGGATGGCCGCGTGCTCGTGCGCCACCGCCGGTCCTAATGGGCAGCGTGGGGTAAGTGCACGGCTGTATCAATTAAAATGATTACGACACGTATCTTGAATTTTTAAGCAGCGCTCAACAGCGCACGCCTCCTCTGCCATGGCTATCTCCAACGCTGTCAGGCCCGCCTTGCCGTCCAGCACCGCATCAATGGCGCCAAGAGTCGCTGCCGCCGACGCCGAGCTGGGTATCCGCCGCTGCGGCTCAGGTTGAGCCGTGCCATCCACCTTTGAAGCATGAAGCCGCTGCAGAGCTATCAGCCTAGCAGCAGCGTCGCCCCCGCTGAATGGTGGTGAGGGCGACCTTGAGGTTTGTGGGGGGTTATAGTTAAAGTTGAAGTCGGTGTAAAAGATGGACTCGGAGTTGTTGTGTGTGACGTCGCAGCAGCTGCTGCAGTCGACTCGCCAAATGTGGCGCCGTTGCCGGCGCAGAAGTTGCAGTTGTAGCCATGCTACAGCTACTCACTGGTAACGCTGGTGGTATCCTCACCCCCCCTTGCGATGGTGCATACGCACCGACGCCATGGCCCCCTGCAGCGTCATCATGCCACGGCCTCTGTGCTGAAGTACCAAGCTCCTGATTTGGGCTGAGGGGTGCCACCGGCTTTGCAGCGCGCTGCTCCTGCTGCACGCGGTCCGCGCGTGCATAGCCGCATGCCGCTGGACTTGCGTCACCCCACTGGACTTGCGTCACCATCACTGTACAGAAGTAGATATCGTCGCCAACAACTGCGCAGCACCATAGGCGCCGCCACCTGTGCCAATCTTCATCGCACTGTCGCTGCAACAGCAGCGCTCGTTGTCGCCTCCGCAGCAGCAGCGCTCAACAAATTCTGAAGCTGCGCTGCGTCCGCTGGTGCTGCTGCTGCCGTCATAACGCTCTGCTGTGTGGTCGGCGCTCACCCGCGCCGCCGCAGTAGCCGTGTGCACCGCAGCCAACGTAGCGCCCAAAGGTGCCGTTGCCGCCGCAGCGCTCTGTGGTCATGGTGCTGCTACTGCAGCATACGCGGCGCTCATTGGCGCCGCCAAAGCAGCAGCGCTCGCCGCAAGCTGCGCGCCGCTGCCATGCGCTGCCGCTGCCGCACCTTCACATGGCGCTCCTGTTGAATGGGCATCGCCCGCCGCAAATGCCGCAATTGCATGAATGGGCGCTGCATCTGGCAGCACCGCCGCTGGCGCAACACTCCCGGGCCGCTGCGCCGCTTGTCCGCGCCCAGCGCGGGCCGGCGCTGCCACATCGCTAGCAATACGTGCCGCGACTGGCACGGCGCCTGAGCTTGCCACTGCCATCACAGCGCTCTGCTGCGCGTCAGCCGCTTGGGCGGCGCTCGCCGTCACCATAGAAGCTGCGCTCGCTGCAGCTTGCGCTGCGCTCGCACACGTCGCTACTGCCGCAGCACTCCAAAGTGCCACTGGTGCGTGCGCGGCGTATTGACTTCAGCAAGACTTAGTGCAGGGAACAATGCTATCGAGACCCACACACACAACACAGCTGACCGTACTGTGCTATGTGTATCATGGGGGGCTGCTGCTCTCGTCTCAGCAAAAACAAATGGTGACTGACAAAGGAATGATGATCCTGTAACTGCCAGGACATGCAACAGTCGCAGGTGACACTTCAGCGTCCACTCAACACAATCGACATAGGGCAGATGTGGACGAAGCACCCGCCTTGCATTGCAAGGCTCTCATAACGGATGCACCGCAGCATTCCGGCTTACTGCCTCGCCTACTGGCAGAGGGTTTTCAAACTGTAACTTGTTCAATTGAAGTTCTCGCCTCCGGAGAGTCTGCAGGCAGCTCCTGACCAAGAGATCCGGTGACCTCACTGGCAGGCTCCTGCAGCCTACTCCAGTTGCCGTTATCAACTGTGGCTGCGCGCGCTTTGTGAGGTACCACGTGCATCCGCCATAACTCTGCCAGAGCCAGAATATCTGGCTGTCCGGCTGTGAGCCTCTGCCAGTGAGTGCATGCAGTGCGCCGTGCCGTTGATGTGGAACCCTCGATGTTGAAGCGCGCTGCAGCCATGGTAAATTCTGCCATTTTGCCACTGTCTCCGAGGAGTGCACCTTGCCCGCAGCGCTATTGCCTGCGTCGCACTCGTCGATGTAGGTGTATGATACGGCAGCAAAGTGGCATGCAATGCCACGGCCGGCATGGACTGTACGCACACAAGAGCGCCGCAAGTTTGGGGGGGGGGGGGGGGCATCGTGCATTGACATGGTGCAGGGCGGCGTGCACTGACATGACCAGCACCAATGCCCCTGGCAGCCAGTGTGATGCAACAGCAGAGCGGCGTGCACTGACACGACTACAGTAGCATGGACTGCTCGCACATGAGACTGTCCTGAATAGAGGGGGGTGTGTGGGGGGGGTATTGTCACAACGGTTGTTGCTGTATGAGGAGCCCAGTTGGCCAGCAGGTGTGCACCAGCTGCTGCCGCCGAATTTGGGCAGGGCTCAGCTAAGGCTGCTATTGTGAGGCTCATACGCTGGCAGCTGGAGGCGGTGTTTGTTCCAGCTTGCACTGTGCAGCAAGCGGCTATAGGCGGTGATTGTTGTAACGCGGTTTTTGGGCATATCGCGCGTCTGCACTTTCTGCAGGTGTGTGTCCTGCTCATCATGATGATCTGTAGTTCAATGGTCATAACTCCGCCACTGCATGATGTCAGTGTGCAAGATCAATGATGTTCATCGCATTTGTTGGGCCTCAGCCGTGATCGTCATCTGCTGCAACCTCACCACCACCTCGGTGCAGCACGCTGACTTTGAGTAGACGATCCCTGACATACCTACTTGCAGTATACATATGTTGCTGTGATTTATATGGCATATGCGCGGCGGTACAGCGCTTGCCAACATTTGCTTAAAACGGCATAGCAATCGCTGCGCTGTGCCTCTGGCCACGGACAATTGTACATACATCAGAAACTTGCTGAGCGGTCGGCAGGACTGCCCCCCATGCGAGGTGCATTGCCGCCTCCACCTCATTTGAGTCTCTGGTCACATCTGCGAGGTTGTTTTGTCAGGATCCTCGAGCCGACTCGGATTCTGCTACATGTCTATAGATACGATAACCTGCATGCGGTTGCCGCCAATATCTTCTGTTATCTGAGAGTGCTTTTGAGAGCAGTCCTTACACTGTATGGCATGCATGAAGTGCAAGACTCTATTGCAGTCAACTCATTGACAAGTTTAGAGTCTAGCCTAGGCCTGCCGGCCTTTTCAATAGCAGTGCGCTCTTCAGGCAGCAGACTGAGTGCGCAACACTTCACCGGTGCATACATGGCACTTGAAGAGTGAGTTCATTCGTCTCCGTGCTACGAGCGATGTTCACTGCTCAGTATGAGCCTTCAAGTTACACAGAGGATGGCGAGTCATGCCGCAGAATACCGGCAAAAATAGCAGAAGTAGCATGTCAGGACCTTAAAAATTGATTTTTTGAAAAGAAAAAGTATCTCGGGCATGTGATAATCCACTCTTCTACATTCAGATAACGTTCCACGTGTCACTGCTCAGCACAGGTGGGGCAAAAATGAAAAAGGATTTTAAGGGTCGGACGTGAGTCGAACACGTGACCATTCGAGCTGCAATCGAACGCTCTACCACTGAGCTACCAACCCTGGTGTGTCTGTTGAGTCAGTATTGCTCTTCTATACATATGCCAATATTACTTGAACTTGAATACGCATATGATGCTGGCTGCTCATGGATTGTGATCATTGATGATACAGCCGCGCACTTACCCAATGCGGCCCATTACGACCGGCGGTGATGCACGAGCAAACTGCCATACTCTGCAGCTGGTGCAGTGGAGGCACATGACATGGTGTACATGCAAATTCAAGTTGTGACATGGTCTATACAGATGGGAGCGGCGCACACGTGCGCTCAGTCTGCCGCCCACCAACGCCAGCGCTGGCGTGCATAAAGGTCATCATCCATTGCTTCAGAAGCTCGAAAGCTTGCATGAATACATGCATGGCTGTTGCCGAAGTGACACTTCTTTGTGCCGCTGCTGCTTATTGAGCTGGCGACTGTGCACAGGCAGCCGGGCGCTGCGCGCCCATTGGCGTTAAAGGCCAGGAGCGTTATCCATATGATGCTTGGCTGCTCATGGATCGCAATCATTGCAACCAATTGCATGATACAGCTGCGCACTTACCCAATGCTGCCCATTAGGACCGGCGGTGGCGCACCAAGCACACCGCCATACTCAGAGTCTGCAGCTGGTGCAAGTGGAGGCACATGTGTACATGCAAATTGTGACACGGTCTATACAGATGGGAGCGGCGCACACACGCGCTTTGCCGCCCACCAACTTGAACGCCAGCGCTAGCATGCATAAAGGTCATGATGCATCATCCATTGCTTCAGAAGCTACCAGGCATGCATGAAGCGACACTTCCTTGTGTCACGGCTGCTTGTTGAGCTGGCGGCTGTGCGCACAGGCAGCCGGGTGCTGCGCGCCCATTGGCGTTGGAAGCCAGGAGTGTTACGCATATGATGCTTGGCTGCTCGTGGACCGTCATCATTGTTGATAGTGCGCACACGACGTTGTGGTACTACACATCCTGGCTCTGCACCTGGCGGTGGTGCGTGTGTGTACCGCCACCTATGCAAATGGGCATCACGGTCTCTTGACGCTCAGCCCTGATTCGCACTGCAGCAATGTGCTACCAGTGGTATCCCACTCAGTCTGGTCAAAGCTGGCGGTGTCGCGTATTACTGTACGTGACACTGTGCTGCTTGTCTTTGCACATCAACTTACTTGGGCTACTAATAAGTGTTGCTGAGGCTGACGGTGCGCTGATACTTGCTTTGGGCAGGCAACGCACGTGCTTCAAGCTCACTGACTCAGGCTGGTCGGACGAGCTGAGCGCTGCCCTGCTTGATTCTTTCAGTGAGCGACACAAGGCTCAGCGCCTTGCTCGCCTCGTCGACAACACGCCATACATGCTGCCTGATAGGGCACCCACAGGAGCGCCTGCACCCAGAGGTCACGTCTATGCCTACCAGAAGTGTGCCGCCGCCGGACCTTCAGGACCCAAGAGTAAAGATTGGGGAAAGCGCAGCAAGACGACAGGAATTTTATGCCACGTTATCTGCGCACAGGGGCGGTTATGCGCTCTGTGAAGGTGAGGATGTCAGATGGTGTCGCGCCTTGCCATGCACAGGATTCCACTGCACACCATTGACGCGCTAGGCGAAGCTAGCTGCGCGTGGACAACCAAAGTGCATTAACTTTAAAACAGATTCCGCACATCTGCTACAGGTACGTATTGTATAGTTTGATACGTGCAGACTTGAAGCAGGATGCAGTACTGGTGCGAATGTCACCTCAGCGCGCAGTCGCAGAGTTGCGCCTAGGGAGCACTGCCGCGATGATTCCGCAGCAGCAGTGAGCTCGCCAGAGTACATAGACCATGAGTAGACCATGACATCAACGCCACTTTTTAACGCTGGTGCACAGCGGCCAGTCCCCGCGCTAGGAGCCCTTGGCATACGTGTGTTGTCTCAGGGTGAGGGGAGGTTGAATTACAATTGTGTGCAGGTTGAACTGAAATAGGTGTGTGGGTTTTTTTAAAAACAAATACGTTGCTTTGCGAGCAGTTTTGCTCTCTTTAGAAAGCGCTACCTTTTTGCAGCGTATGTTTACAAGCTTGCTCGTCTAGGCAAGGGGCTTGCTAACTTTTGGATATGATCCTGTCTGCACGCGGCTCAACTCGAACGTTGAGGACCCTTGTGTACGGTACAGCATAGCTTTCCCAGGTCCCAAGCTTAAGAGTAGCGGGCGAACTCGGTGCGCAGCGGCGAATAGGGAGGCTTTAGCCCCCCCTGCCTGACCCCTTCCACTGCTTGCCCCAGTCAACGTCGCGTTACTTCACGTTCCGTCTCGCAGAAAAGCCAACTTCCATTTTTTTTTTCAAAAACGGTGTGTGCCTCCCAGGCCTCAGCTGATGCAGCAGCAGCCGCCTCCAGCGACTGATTGACAGGGAACGAGGTTATTCGTCCATTTCGCTTCTCTCCCTGCCACGATGTGGGCACGCATCGCGGCTTTTCTGATGGTGGCGCACTGGTGCAGCTGCGTGCTGGGCGAAGGCAGAGCAGCAAATGGCGTGGAGGCCTGTGGGGCTGACCAGACAGGGATCTACAGCACCGACCAGACTGTGTGCTGTCCTGCAAGGTAGTTCAGTCTACAGTTACCGTGGAGGCATTCTTTTTGGTTGAATCATTCGCAACTCACCCTGGCGCATGCCAGTTGCGCTGGGAGGCTGAGGTTCCTATGGCAAGTTGGTAGCATTTCTCTTGCAAGCTCTCCACATCATCGTGCGTGGATCTGCGCATTCTTTATTTCTTGTCTGGCCTCAGTTCACCAATTTGGTTTGCTTTTGCGCAGATGCGGCACCTGCGGCGGCGAGAAGTGCGGCAGCCGCTTTCCTGGCAGCGCAGCATTGTGCTGTCAGGCAGCGATCCTCAGCTCAGAGGTCCTGTGTGGCACGCCTCCATGCATTCCTGAGGCGCCAGCTCTCCGCATCACGCAAGCGCTTGCGGATTGCAAAACCAAGGAGGACAGCAAGGCCAGAGGCGACGGCAAGCACGAAGCGAAGGGCAAGCACAAAGCAAAGGAGAAGCACAAGGGGAAGCGCAAGAAGGCCGACGACAAGCGCAAAGGCAGCGGCAAACCCACAGGCGAAGGCAAGCCCAAAGCAGGCGGCAAGCGCAACGGCGCGGGGAAGCACAAGGGCGAGGTAGAGCGGGCGGGAGGGGGGGACAACGCGGGTGGCGGGGGGCGGGGGAAAGGCAAGGCGGCGCGCAGACGCAAAAAGGGAGGCGGAACAGGAGGCGGGACACACGGCAAAGGGAAGGCGGAGCGCGGGGGCAAGGGGCCCGGTAAAGCAGGAGGGAAGGGAGGAGGCAAGGGCGGCACGGACACTGGCGCGCACGGTGAGGGCGTAAACACAGGCAAAGATCACGGAGCCGGCAAGCTCAAGGGTGCCAAGTGCAAGCACCGCGATGAGCTGTGCGGCGCGCGGTGGATACCGGGCACAAACCTGTACAGCCCGCGGCAGGTGTCGGTGTACACGACGTGCTGCCCGCTCTTTCAGGGGACAACTTGCCGGGCCACAGCGCTTCAAGCGGACGGCACTTTCGGTACGGCCTGCGAGTCCTACAAGTACTGCGAGGGCGACACGACGGCGTGCAACAGCAGCACCTTTGCCATGACCGTCTTCGGCCAGTCCGTGGAGCAGGTCTGCTGTCCCCCAGACATGCTGTGCGTGACAGACAAGAGCTCTAAATTTGCAGCCACCAAGTGCGTTGCGAAGAAAGCCTGTCCTAAGGAGGGCGAAACCCCCTGCGGCAGGGGGAGGGTTGACGGGGTGGACACTGCCAATGACACATGCTGCCCGAAAGGCAAGCACTGTTACTTGGTAGACCTGCCGTCTGGGGACTACAAGAGCATATGCTCAACATGTGACGTGCCGTGCGGCCGCGCGCGTCTCAAGGACCGCTGGGGCAACGACCGGTGTTGCCTGCCAAAGCAGGTGTGCAGGCCGGCGTTTAACGGTCTGAGCGATGTCACAAACACGGAGTGCGTCTACCCATTCAAGTGCCGCAAGCACACCTGCAAGCACGGCGGCAAGTGCATCAACAACCCCTCCCCGTACTCAGGTCACACCGGCACGTTCAAGCGCTGCAAGTGTACAGACGGCTTCAAGGGTGTCTTCTGCGAGATTGCAAAGACTGCCGCAGGCACGTAGCTGTGCCCTCTCTTGTTTTATTGCAGCTAGCTCATAGCCAGCATTGCCTCCCCTGCAGCATCCCAACTGCCCCAGTTTGCCTCCGCATCCGCTCAGCTGCTCAACAGAATGCTGCTGCTGGTGCTAGCAGCCCGCAGTGTTCATTTGGCCACTATGGCACGCCGCAACAAAATCAGGGGGGGGGGGATGCAGCAGGTGTCCCACAGGCGGTCCCGTTCAAGGAGGGGATTGGGGGACAGCATTTGGCACAGCAGAAAGCGGGCATTGGACTAGCGGCTGCTCATCCAGAGCCGTGCTCACACCACTAGACCTGTGCTCCTTTAGAGACCCATGCGGTCGTCCGTCAGCTCGATATCCGGTGGTATGGTACGTCGTGTCATTTTGTACTGTAGACGGTCGTTGTGTGATCATACCCCCCTTGTACACCATGCATGTCTGTAGCGGTTACCCTTTGCGAGAACTACAGTGCCTTGTGCCATTGTGCCTTCATGTTAAATCAGCACGATTTATTTTCGATGCGCGCTTGCTTTGCATTTGGCTTTTATGTGCTGGCTGTCGCAATCTCTGATGCGCTGCCGTGTACTGACATGCATGCAACATGCTGAGATATGCTTCACAGCAGGCCGTCAGTGCCAAACGTGCCTCCCATTGTGCATGTAACAGCACACTTGAGCGTTGTCACCGTGTCGTATTTGCCTTCACCAAAAGCGTCAGTGTATGGCTTTCTATCATGAGGCATTGATCACCTGGTGCGATGTAGGGCTTAATACTTGCTTAGGGTTAGGGTTAGAGTTAGGGTTAGCTTCATTTGCACAGGTAAGATGACATGGTGCTGATGATGATTCTGCTGCTCGCATGCTTCATGTGCACAGATGAAAGATGTATCAGCCAGACTATTGACCGTAGCTTGAATGAGCATTTGTCTTGAAGCATGTACTTTTTATTGATTCTCGCTCAGGGCGCGAAAAAGCCCAGATGATTGGCACCTAGCTGTAAGGAATCTACATGTCGTATGACAGTCTGAAAGTGTCGCAATGACAGCCACTCAAGCGCCGCCGCCGCCAAATGGCATCTCGGGGTCCTCCCCTACGTCCTCCTCCATGTGCCCCCCCCCCCTGGATTCTGCCATGTGTGTCATGACACGGCCAGAGTACGCCATGTGAAGCGCTGCCGACAGTGCCGAGCGTAAGCGCGCGCCAGGGCGATGCCCTTGAGAGCTTAGGGCGTGCATACAGGAAGCACGTACTTGGAAGTACTTCGTTATTTTAACATAATTGAGATTGCACAATGAGTCCTGGTGCAGACGATTTGCATGCAATCACATCTGTCGAGACATTGTCATGGCCAAGCGCAGTGCCACCCGTGCATACGCGCATGGTTGTTCACACGTCCATGTGTATATCAAGAGAGCCTGGGCTACACCGATTGGCTTGCACGTGTTACACAGTGCTGATATAGCTTTGATCAAAACTCAAGTTGGGCTGCAGGAGTTGTGTTTGTTTCTCAAGCTGTCATCCAAATTGCAATCATGGAGCAATCGGCCATTGACTGCTGCAGGCATGCACACAACTGCTACTTTGCTGCTTGACTCAAAACTTGCCTGCAATGGCATGCAATTACAGCTACGCAATCCCAAGCGGGCAAAACCGCACACGTGGTGACGGCATGACAGCAGCTGCAACGAGCGCATCACCCACGTGCATGCTAGCCATCAGCAGGTGACTGAGTACATGACTGTGTAGTATTCACAGGTTTGTTGACCTTGCGCAGCCAGTAGGAGGACTGGAGTAGCCATGTACAGCGCAGCAACAAACTGTGTTGAACGCGCCAGAATGCATCAGCCCGGTCAATGTCAAAGTACAAGTCAAGATTGGGTGTGCATACAGTGTGGCGCGCATTCGTGCCAAGCCTGCCCCTGTGTGATGTCCTATGTGGTGTCTCCTTCTCCTCCATCCTGCATGAACACAGGCATACGCAAACATAAGCATTGCAGAAAATAGCACTTGCATCCTAGTGTACCTCTCCAAGTAATTGCGGGTGATGCCTTGTGGCACTCCAAAAAGATTCAGCACTTGATGGAACTGAGATGCATGGTACAGCACGCAGCAGAGCCACACGTTGCGCACAGCGAGCAAAGTGCGCTATGTTTTGCGCATAGTCTTCTATTTAAGTATGCATGCTAGCACGACGTTCTGCAGCTGTATTTTTGTGTACTACAAACTGCTCATGCATATGTGGCAAAATGACAAGTCAGCCAGGCTGCATGATCCCAATAATGCAGCAGTAAGGTACTATGTTGACTATGTTGCAAATGACGCATGGCTTGGTGTACAGGCGCAAGTTCCGATCACCTAATGCTGTCATGTAATGCCCGATGTGACTGTCCGGGCTTAGCAAAGGCATCATTTCAAACTCTCCCATGCGATGCTGTGCACGCATGATGCTGTTGCCTTGCCATCCCAGTACTTGAGAAGGAGGCCTTTGCAACAGGCAGCTAGCTCACACATGATGTCCACGCACTGCATCTGGTTGCAGCAGACCCGCGTGCACTGCCCATATCCTGCTGCACATTACCACCGCCATCACTATAGCATCTGTATAATTCAGGAGCTCATGACTTGAGCTCATAGCTTTCAATCACCACTTTTTACTAACTTGCTGATGAACCTGCACGACTAACCTTGGCGATCCCAACGAATATTTGCTCCAGCGATGACTGCGAAATGCTGTACGTCACTATCTCCAGTTCCTGTCGCCGTGCCTCAATGGTGCCAAATGCATCCGCGAGGCTTAGCTGGGATCTTGCTGGCACGCTGTACTTGACTGCGCAAACAAGCAGCATGTAGGCGTGTGAGGGTCTTGATTTCAAAGCGCAATTTGCGCCAGAAATAGTGTCACTCCATTCATGCCCACTATTGACAAACACAGCATTCAATGGAAAGCTTTGCCCTCAAAACGACTATCCAAGAAGTCCAGCTTGTGCGAGCAACCGCACTTGTACTTCATGCAATTTGTGCTTTGGTAGGCATTGCAGCCGGAAGAAGCACTGTCATGTGTAGGCGCATCGAATGCATCGACCAGAAAAGCATGATAGGGCTGTCTCACCCATGGCACCCCTGAGTTTCAACTGGCAGACACCATGCGGAAGCACGATCGCAGCAAATCGACAGGTTCGTACAAATCCTATGTTGGAAGCGCCAGTGCATGTGCAATCGTGCCTTGACTTGTGAGCATTTGCGTACAGTGACCAATGTACCCCAATGTACCCCTCAGGATGATGAACATCACCACACCACCAGCAGTCAAAACGGCAACCAGTCAGGTTCTTGTCAGATACGAACCAGCAGCATGTGATGCTTGCTTGAACCAAGCCATGTACTTCTATACATACATACCTGACGTTTCATGCTCCTCTTCCAATACCGCATCACGGCTCAGCTCGGGCACAAGTGCCTTGACGCCTTCCGCAAACCCCTCCTTGAACTGTAACTCAATGCTGTAGCTGCCCCCGAAGCGCGACTTGAGGTGCTGGCAGGAGCCCAGGCAGCGCAGCTGACCATCGCGCATGATGCCCACGCGGGTACAGAGAGCTTCACCTGGTCCAGCAGTGAGGCAGAGAGGTGATGGGAGTCAGGGTAGTATGCATGTCACCGTGCAATTTTAACGTTGAAAGTATGACTAACCATGCAATGTCACCAGACAAGTATGGTGACCACAAGTATGGTGACCACACACTGCAGAGCATGCTGGCCTCTCTCAAGGGGCACTTGAATGAAAGTGATGGCACACGTGCAAGTACAAGCAAAAGATGAAGCCCATTCCGCACCGCATTCGCACGCCGTGATCTGGCACCGGTCCCCCGAGACATTCATGAAAACATAGCAGATTCGTCATGATCGGATGAGCGCAAACAGCGTCACAAGTTGCTGGGGACATGCTGCAGCACATGCCACAAACTCGCGTCAAAGAAGACCAGCACGTACTTGAAGTTTGTGATATAGGCCACAACAGGCGCCACAACCTCAACGCAAGCAGCAGCAGTGTCCTCGCATCGCCTGCTTTCCGTATGCACCAAAAGCGACCGTTTCATCTGATTGGTGAAAAGTGATCGCGCACTAGGTTGATCACCCATGCTCACTTTGTAGCCCCCCCAAATGCTGCCGTGCAAGTCGGCAGCCCCATCAGAATTGATGCCACTGTTCTTCATGATGTTTCACGCTGAACGTGGCCATATGTACAAGATGGAGCTCATACACTACTTGTCATGGATACTTGTCAATGTGCGCAGACGCTCTTTGTGCTACTCAAGCAGCTCCTGATTACACCATGACATCATGACAGGAAGTGCAGGGTACTTCACAGTGCATACGTTCAAGGTCTTGACTAAATCCACTCCCCACATTCACACTGTAAACGGGCGCTCAGGAAGGGTATACATGTATGGCAGCACCAGCGAAGCTTGTTGCCTCACATTCTTCCATGCTGTGTGTGGTGAGCACGATGCTGCGTGTCCTGCCTGAGCTGCGCAAGCCCGCTATGACGTTCCACATGCGCCGCTTTGACACAGGGTCCATGCCGCTGAGACGTCGAGCAAGTGAGAACAGTTTGAACTGGTGTGAGTGAACATGTTCGCTGCCAAGTGGCGTAGATGCTTGGTGAAGTGTGAGCCTCTTTGGATGCGTGGCAAGACAATCTGATTAATGCATCAAGCCGTGGTGAATGACAAATCTGTGACGTGCAACAGGAGCAGCGGAGGCTTCGATCTGGGAACGCCAGCTTCAAGAAGCACATCGTCTACTTGAAATGATGTCACGACATGCAATTGCTCACAAGTGCAACTTGATGTGTGGGCGCATGTGTCATGTACCTGAGGAACAAGACATCCATCACTGCTGCTCGTGCAGAAGCACTGCATAACGGCTTCATGACTTGCACACAACGCAGCTACCTCACCAAATCATGTGTGTGCTGTACAACACAAGCTACACACTGAGCTGTACTTAAAGCAAAGCTTACCACAGACCTGCAGTCATTCAAGACAACCATAGCTCCAACTGTCAATTGCGAGACACTGAAAACAGGACTTCACAGTACAAGACACGTACCAGCTGGGTTCATCGAGCAGTGCGACAGCGGGTTGCCCAGTGAGGGCTATGGCCAGCGACAGCTTGCGCTTGCTGCCGCCACTCAGGGTACCTGCATGCATCAGCGCACAGGAGTATGAGTCATTTTATGAGTTGTGTGATGGTTGTATACAGTGAGCACGTCGTGTTGGCTGTGGTAAGGCCTCCTGCCCATCATTGCTTTGACCAGCGGCTTGGCAAAGTAGACAGTACTCCACAGTTGTTGAGCGTCTTTAAATCAAGCAGCAGCACAAGAATGGCCAGAACTGATTCTGTACTTCTCCTTTCTTCCATGCCAACGCATCATTCGCTGGAAAAGGTACGACTGAGGCCTGGTCTTAGGGATAGCACAACCGAATAGCATTTGCATCAACGCTCTTGATTTCAAGCTGTGCAAGAACACTCCTGCAGACAATCCATACAGTGATGCCTTCCTGAGCACGCCGAAGATGAGCATTGCCGTGTTGATTGGGGTCCTGCAGACAAGTCATTTGGAGGCCATTCCATCTTGCAAGCCCATGCAAAGCATGCGTAGCTCAATGGCCTTGACGCACCACTTGTGGGACGCAAACGCGAGCGACAGTGCACGAAAGTACACACAAAGTACACAACTGGTACACCACAACAGCAAACTCACCTGCACGCCTGTCGGCGTACTCCTGCAGGCCCACTTGGCTGAGCGTGGCTGCCACTGCAGCGTTCAGCTCTGGCCCTTTGGGTATGCCCCTGAGCCCAGCATACAACATCAGCGTCTCTCTGGCCGTCATGAGGTCCAAAAGGGGGTCCACTTGGGGGCAGTACCCCAAGGGGAAGGAGCCCCCCGACCAGCCTGCATCCCCCAGGACGTTGCGCCCTTCAACAAAGATGTCTCCCGCAGTGGGCTGGACGTCCTTGGTCATCATGCTCAGCGTCGTCGTCTTGCCAGCGCCGTTGACGCCTGATGCAGCAATAACGTTGGCACACACAACGGCACGCAATGATTTTGTGATGCCAATTCCTGCGGCAATGTACAGTTGACGACAACAGGCCACTTGCAGCCCATCAAGGACTATGAGTTGCTTCATAAAGTGAAGTCTTGTGCCGCGCGCAGGTTGCAAAAACGTTAGTCTACCTACTTCAAAAATACAAACATTGAGTTGTGTTCAACATCAAGTCATACACTTCCGCATTGAAAACGTTGTATCAAAACCGTCATATCACAATGCCTAGCTCATGAGCAGGAATCACACCTTGAACGTTCATGACATACATGCCAAGCGCAGGGAGCACCAGTCTCACCTAGCAGGCCAAAGCACTCCCCGTCTTTGACCCCCAGGCTCACACCCCTGACCGCCCACTTGGCCCCCCGCTTCCCCCGAGGTGCAGTAGCCGGCGGTGGGTACACCTTGGTCAGCTCATGCAAAATGGCCGTGTTCACATCCCTGCCCCCCTGCTCCCCCCCATCAAAGCCACCGCTGCCGTCGCCGCCGCCACCACTGCCACCGCTGCCGCTGAGCCGTTGCACCGCTGCTGCCACGGCCTGTCTCTCTGTGGCCACGTCCACATCCTCAGCGCCATCGTCATCGGCTGGCGACACCGCGTCAACAGCATTGCCGCCACTGCTGCACGCCACAGCTGAAGCACTGTGAGACTCGTGAGACTCTTGTTGGATGGCCTGCTTGAGGGGCTTGGCAAGGGACACGCGCCACTTGTCGACCCTGACGCGCAGCTGACTGCCAAGGTAGCGCTCCAGCAGCAGCACCAGCGCAAAGTACACGACCTGCGACACAGCGCAGCGAGTGGCAATGAGCTCGTGTGTCGTGCACTAGCAGGAGAGGGTTGCTGTGGAACGCAGTCGCCGCTTGCGTGGGCTATGTAACAGCAGCTGCACAATTCATATTTATAGTATATTGAAAAAACTCAGTTGCGCTCAACGAGTGCTGAGGAGGTTATCGTGACAGCATCGTCATGCATTACTCACAAGTGCTCAAGTCACCGGCAAAAAGGCTGCCAACAGATGCTTTCGTTCTCAAATAGTCGTCTGCTATTGCTTTACAAATCATAGCCTGCTGTTGGTGCCGTTGTCACATGCAGTGGCAAACAACAACATACCTGAGGGGTGCTTTACAAGGCATGCACGTCAGTGTGTGAAAGCACATGTGGAAGCTGGCCGCTTTACTGGCATATACTTCTTTCGTTTTACTGGCGTATACTTCTTTAAGTATACAGCTACCGCTGCTTGTCTGCGACAGATGATGATGGCGCAAGCGACGCTTGTTTCTGACACCACACCACATGACTTGGCGCTTGTTTCTGACACCACACCACATGACTTGGCATCTCTCCTCTTCTGTAGCTTTACGCAACCAGAACTGCCTACGTCTCATGGTAAACAGCAACAGTACTGTAGCAGCATGAAGGCTGGTGAGCAACAGATGTTACATCAGCCAGTAGCACCTATGCGCCTCTCTGCAGACACAGTGGCAACCTTATGACACTTGCTGCTCACCGTCTCAACGGCCATGTAGGTCAGGTTTCTGCCAGCCACGACCCAGTCAAGTGCCGTCTGGTCCTTGTTGAGTACGCGCTGTTTGTAGTAAGACGTGCTCACACCCAGCATGCCCTCCCCCAGGTTGTACGTGGGGAAGATCCTGAAGATGGGGGCCAGTGCCATGCCTGCTGCTTTGGTCTTCTCAATGCTGATGAGCACAAAGTAGGCCAGTACGAAGACCCACCCCGTGACAAAGTTGAGCGCCATGATGGAGATTTGAGCCGTGCTGTGACGCGCAAGCGAGGAGAGTCACCGCGCACAGAAAATCAAGTTTCAGTGTACCCCATCGCATTCGAATCATGTCATTTGATCATTTCATGATGCAGCACTGGAATATTGATGCAGCATCTTGGGTACTTCAATGAGGACAATATCAGGCTGTGCGACATTGCGGGGCACAGATGCCAAGCTGCAAGTACATACCCTAGACACAGCCTCTGAAAAACAACAAAGACTCATGCTATCCACAAGCCACACGGGCAGAGCTGTGCGAGCAACGCAAACATCATGCAAGACTATACAGACAGCCATGCTGACATTCTGCCCTTTCATGATATGCAATGCGGTACCGCACACTGGAGCACGCGGCTCGCATTGCCTCCTTCACACAACTTCAATTTCACCCCCTACTCAAGCGCTCCAAACCTCAACATCAGCTCTCACCTGTGGTTGTCAAACATGAACGTGTACAGGTAGCACAGCGGCAGCACGCTGAACCCGTACAGCACAAAGAGCAGCGCCATGGCACCAGCACTCTCGCTGAGCTCCACAAAGCAGCGCGCGGCATGCTGCCCGTACGTATACAGGCAGCCCATGCACGCCGCCGCAAGCACCATGAACAGCGTCACATCCCACAGGTAGGTGGCCAGCCAGTAGGAAAGAGGTGACGCGCCAGACATGAGCTGCAGGCGCTTGCTCTTAGTAGCGCGCTCGCGCACGACAAAGGTCACAAAGGCCGCGGGGGCGTAGCACTGCGGAGAGGGGCCGGTGGCAAGAGCAGAAGATGCTGGTGCGTTAGGGGGGAATGCACAGGCAAGAGTACACTGGGCAATGGCGTATTAGTGGGTGCACAAGCAAGAGTACGCCATGGGGGTGCTGGGGGCATGCTGGAGGGGATTGGGTGCACTTTACACACATTCAAAGTTGAGGCACATATAGTGTCTGTGCATGAGCTGCAACAAGTACTTCAACAAGTACAGCAGACACCTGAACTCTACGAGCATGACTCGGCCTTGACTAAAGGCACACAAGTATGCCTGATCGGTCATCAGCGAATCTTGCCTCAACACTTCGAGTCTCCGCTTTGGGCAGTGGCGACAGTAGGTCAATAACAATCCACCAGCACCAAGACAGCAGCACACACGTTCTTTACATCAGACATGCTTGATTGAGCCTGGCGTCCTGTTGCTGAAACTCAACCGCTGTCGAGGTCATCTTTGCTAACCCAACCCTAATCCTAACCCTGAATCCTAACCCCAAACCTAATCCTAACCCTAACCCCATCTGCAGCACTGCATGCAATACGAGCTTAGTCCCAGCGCAGGGCCAACAACGGATATGCTTAGGAGTATTGCTGCATCTTACAAACAATGTCGTCGATCTGCTGCCTCATCAATGCAAGAAACTGTGATGTGCGTTTGCATGGTCGTCACTACCCCAGGCCTTAGATGATGATTCACCTGCCTTTAAATGGCTCTCACTATTGAATATTGGCGGAGGGGACAATGTGTTGAACATGCAGTAACGTGCTGTTGCTCACAATGTCACACAACAAGTGTTGCTCACCAGTGGTATGATGATGAACAGACATGCCAGGACAGACAGGATTGTCTGCGTCTCGATGGACTCCTGTGCGGTGACTGGCAGGGGATGTGTGCGCGCAGTGTAGGACGCCTGCTCATTGTTGAGGCACGTCCGGTACTTCAACTCCGTCAACTGGCCAAGCCACCCTGGCAGTCCATGGTAGCTGCAGTTGCGACAGTTGAGGGTAACAGGTGATTAGAGAGTAGAGAGAAGTCAGCGTTGGCAACATACGCCTGCATGGACACAGCGCACATATATTCTGCCAATGTTGGCATGAAGTTGGTTCAGGTGGTGCGTGCTTAAGCATCAGCCAGCTGCCTGAGCACTCAATACACTCAACAGAACGGGCCAATGTGCACCCATGTTGATCAGTGCACGCGCACGCTTCAACTTGAAGTTGACCTATCATCAGCTCTTGAGCAAAGTCACACAACAATCGCTGAACTCCAATTCATATGGCGTGCGTACCCACGCAAGCAACTGGAGATGCCTTGAAAGACATACCAACAAGCGCCTTTGGGAGCTTGCCCTGCTAATCCGAGCAGAGCACGCTCTCAGGTCATATTGTGTCACGAGTGATAAGTGTAACGGCGATGACAACATGGAACATGATTTTGTGAATGCAGCATGCCCTGGCACCACTCCACAAGTGCAGCATGCTTGATGGGATTGTCAGCACCTGACACTGGCAATCACCTTCCAGAAAGCTACTGAAGCACTACTTGTTCAAAAGAGATGGTGCCATGAAATTGCTTCCACTCTTTCGGGGCTGGCCAATAATGATAGAGCAATGATAGAGTATTCAACTCTCAACTCTTTTCGGCTACCAGCATACCCCAGCATCGGCTCACCTGGAGCTGTTATGCACGACGCTAGTGTACGAGGTCACATCCAGGTCAATCCAGTACTTCTTCAGCTCTGTCGGTAGACTGTCGAGCAGCGGCTGAACTTGAACGTTGACGACGGGCAGAGGTGACAACGGAAATCCAAGGGCTGTGATCTGTGACCATGGGCAGCATGCGCGAGGCAGCAGCGCAACACCGTGGCAGCGGCAAATGAGAGCATGACCACAACACATCAAATGATGGTGCTGACTTCCTGTGCAGTTTATGGTCGTCATAACTTATGCTCATAAGACTTGTGCCAGCACTCCATTCAAGACTTTGCAGTGCAGCTGCAGAAAAGACGGGGGCACTGTGTTCACGTCAATATCCTCAAACTACCACTTTCACTTTGTGCACGCAATGTGCACATGTGCACGAAACGTGATGCATGAACCGCCCAGGTATGCGCCGACATCCATTAATGCTTGAGGTTGAAAGCACTGATGAGGTTGAGCCAGCTAAACACCCGGTCACAGTTCACACAGATAACAAGGCTGGGTGGGCAGTATCAGGATGGCAATACGACACGGTGGCAACGCTCAGTAAGACCACAACATTTGCTGAACACCCATGCCTCAAACGCTAAAAAGCTTGCACACAGAAGTATTTTTTCCTTCTGTGCATATGGTGGCACTGTTTGACTCGTGGCCAATGACTGCAGCAGCGGCGACCACGTTTATTGGTGGAAGGCACTTGCGGCTAACCGTCCCTTGTCACCTAGAGCTCTACGATCTTTTAATTCGTTGTTTGATCTGCATCAGCAGCGGGCTTGTTGCTGCTGAAGGCGTTGATCTTCCTAGGGCTTACCTCCACATCCCTTAGCGTCACCACCATGTTCTCCGTGTTGAGAGACGCAGACGCGTACGTGATGGTAGTGGGGTTGGCCACTACCGCGTCAATGGCAGAGCTGACAGTCACCGTGCCGGTGCCGGCGCCGGCTAGTGCCACCAGCGCCTGCACCAGTAGTAGCACTTGCACATCGCTGAGCTGGGGCGCATACTGCTTCACCAGCGCCTGCAGGTCAGGCTGCGAGAGGCGAGACAACAGGGCGAGTGCGTCAGCAGAGGTTTCCTGCGTTTTTAGCATCAGAGACAAATCAAGGAGGATGTAGTGCGTGTTCAGGCACGGTGATTGGCACCTGCCAGTGATGATGCGTGCAGCAGTTGCCAACAGTCGCCAAATCGACCAACAAATTGTTGCAACCAGAAGCCAGTGTGGGAGCATCAATTGAGATGCACACCTCACACCTCAAGCAGCTTGCAGGATGTCAACACATGGCGACTGCAGCAAGCAACCAGCAGCAGCACCGAGCCTCAAGCACCAAAGCAGTCGGGGCATGACTCTCTGCATAGAAGGGTAGAGTCCGACATAACCCCACTGTTTGCATCGTGGGGCCTGGTGGTCCATAATGCCATACATAACATACCTGGTAGGCTGAGAAAGCTGATGTAACACCAATCTTTCTATTCAAGCAGGTGGGTGCTGTGTCGTGCATTCAAGAATCAATACACTCTTGATACTGGTGGCCTCAGCTGTTGGGCGAACGATATACGTTCATGAACTTCAACATATGACATCAACTGCACCGTTCTGCTTTGAACCTGAACTAATCGGCGAAGTTGAGACCACCAATTGTGCACGACCAGGGCAGAGATGTTTCTCTACTTCTGAGCATAGCAACACATTGTTGATGTTACGCTGTCGCCAAACAAGCTTTCTGAGAGCCGCAGTTCATTCCTCAACTTCAAGTGGTACTGTAGCTAGGCCTCTGCAACAAACAGCTGTTGGCGATGCTAGACTGACAGGCTCCTGCGTTCTAAAGTCGTGACAATGCTATCTGTCCTCAACACAAGACCCGTCTACATAGCGCCACGCACACCATCTACTCATGCCAAGATGCAATGGCGCCCTACCAATGTAGCAGGAGAGACCAGAACAGCGTTGGCACCACCAAGCAGCCCCTCCACCACATCCCGGACCGCAGTGTTGGACAGCAGTGCCTGTAGGTCGATGGGCACCACTGGCAGTGACCCTACCGTCATGCCCGAAGCTTGCACCATTTCGCGAGCTGCGCAGTTGAGAAACGCATTGAGTCATGAGTAAGGGTGCTTTCGGTGGTCTCCAAGTTGCAAATTCATGGCGACACGGCGTTGAAGATCTGACATTTGAAAGAGCTGCGCAGAAACGCAGATGCACATGGGAGGTGCATAGCATGCATATGCCATCAGTGCCAGCAGAGGTGATTCACGAAGCGCATGTAGGTGCAGGTATATGAAGAGCCAGACTACAGCACAAAACAGGGCCCTTTTGAGTTGTGACATGTAAGATGGCATGCAAGCACTGCGCTGCTCAGGCATCAGCTGATCCTCTTACTGTTCTCACTTGACGTTTTAAAAAAACTGGCCATATTTTTCATCATGCATGCACTACAAAACGGTTAGGACATGTACTTGGAAGTAGAAACGCATCATGCACGTCCAGCAGCGTGTTACCTGCACTGATGTCGGCGGCGATCGCAGGCCAGTCGACGGTCGCGTTCAACGGCACGCTGTCGCCAAATACGAAGCTACCGTAGCGCGTGTCCCTGCGGTGATCGTTGTACGTCGCCAGCATGTACTCGCTCAGCGCTGTGCTGTTGACCCACCCCCTGCCCCCCCCCGCCGCCCCCCCCACAACCCCCTCCGTGGCGTCCACCCACTGCATCTCATCATCGGGCTGCGTGAACTCAGCGTACGGCACCGTTGTCGCGTTGGCGCCCGCATACAGGACCTGCGTGGGGGCCCCGTACTGTCGGCTGTTGAGCGCGACGGAGGGGCCCGCCAGCTTGAGGTCGATCGTCAGTATCAGCAGCACCAGCAGCACCAGCAGGACGGGCAGCACGAGCTGAAAGAAGGCGTTCTTGGCGTCGCGCGAGAACACCACCGCGCGCTTCCACACGAGCCAGCGCATCTGACCAGCAACGGACGCGCCGCGCCCCGCGTGCGCTGCTGCTGCCCCCTCCCCCCCCGCCCCCCCGGGGCAGCGGTCTTGCCGCCGCCGTCCCGCTGCGCGCTGCCGCGCACGCTGATGAGCGCTGCGCCGACGGCGCTGCTGCTGTCGGAGCGCTTCCTCAGCTCACCAGGGCTGCTCGTTGTCGCTGCTGACAGCGCTGCGTGGCCGTTTGGCGCGTGCGAGGAGCCCCCGAGGCAGCCTGCCAGCGGCGCGCTGAGCGGTGTGGTGGGGCTGTTGGTGATGGGGCTGGCGTCAGTGCTCGTCACGGCGGAGCCGCGGGCGGCGGCGCGGCGGCGGCAGCAGCGGCGCGCAAGGCCGAGGCAGGTCTGCCGCAGGCGCTGCAGGCGCGTCAGTTGAAGTTCTGGTTGAAGTCCGTGCTTGAAGTCCTCTTCGGCGGTCTCGTCGAGGTGGATGAAGACCTCCTCCAGGGAGGTTACGCTCACTCCATAGCCTCCTATGCCTGAGGTGGGGGCAGGGCATAGGTTGGTTAGGCCGCGGTGATATGCACAGCCATTGGAGGGGGGTCTGCGCTACAATATGTAGACTTTCTCAGCAGCGACCGTGGCGGCAAGTTCAACGATGCACATGCACGTTGAAGCTGAAGCATCTGATGCGGCAGCGCCATAATCACACCTTTCAGCCACTTCCGCGCCATGTCTTTGGTGGTCACCAATCATACAGTTTGTAGCTGCTGCAGTACATGCATCTCACAAACTCAAAAGCAGCATTAATTAGTAGTACAATGTTACATGGCCAGGTGGTGCCATGAACATGCGCAAGTGCGCTTGCAGTACAACACGTGAGCGCAACTGTTTGCTGAGTTGGATAACGACCACACAGCACACATGGGACTCAGCTTCTTTTACGCCTTCCACCAAGAGCTAGCACTTGGCATAACCTGTCAGCATCAACATCAACATTGCCAATACACTTTCACTGTTGGCGATGCCTTGGCATGACGAGAAAGCAACACAAACGCTTTTGCAGAACACGCCTGCAGTGACCTCACCCGCCAACTCCCCATTGTCATAGAGCCTTGAGCACAAGGTCACGATGGTAACATCATTCTTGAAACTTCAAAGCGCGTTCTTCTGGCGCCGCGTGGCGGCCGCAGTGGCGTGTCCGCCCGACGTGAGTCGCGTCGTTCGTTTGCTACTTCCAAGTACGTCAAGAAGTATTGTTGTTCGCACTGGTACGGGCGGCGGTGGGTGGCGCAGTGTGAGATGCGTGCTCGCGATCAGCGCACAACAGTTCAGTATCTCCAAGAGAGTCGCTACAATCGCCGCTGTGTTGAATTAACATTGTGAAAGCAGCTTCTCACCTAGCGCGCTGCGGTCCTGCTCCAGCTGCCGGAACAGCCCCGCGAACAGGCCCGCCTGCGCGAACGGCAGCCTGTAGGTAACCTCGCCAGCAGCAGCGCTCAGCAGCTTCGCATCTGGCACGTGCCGCTGCACAAGAGAGTCCATGTCATGGCTGCTGAAGGCGCCGCTTGCCTTGACCAGACTGAGGTTGTAGCCCAGACCGAAGCGGGTCTTGAGGAAGAGGGGGCTGCCCACGCACTGCAGCCGGCCGTGGTTGATGATGGCGATGCTGCGCGCGTGCGCAGAAGTGCAGGTGCAAGGGCGGTGTGCGCTTCAAAGGTGCTGAGAAGACGTTGCTGCAAAACGACAACTACACCTTCGGCACAGCATCATGCAGGTGTAGGCACCATGGCTGCAAAGGTTGAGGGGCGAGCACCAGACATGGGTATGTCGCAAACAACGCCAAGCATCAAGTTGCAATCTTTAAGGATGCTGGAAGCACACGGTTTATTAAACCATAGCGTCAAAGGTGCTGTACCACAGATCCAGGCTAGGTTCAACAGCTGTTGTAGTATCACTCAACACTCTCACTCTGACGTGCATTGCCACAGTTGCGTTTTTAACAGCAGGGACACCGTACATGTACACTGCTTGCCCAGAGGGCATCACAGATGGACGTAAGCTTCCGCGCAAACAGGGCAAATGTAGTGGTGCGACTCATGTTGTGAGTTGACTTGTGACCAAAGTGGCTGACATGGTGCAAGTGCGCCTGGAGTTGAGGTTGCTTACCGATCTGCCAGCCTGTCTGCTTCGTCCATGTAGTGGGTAGTGAGTAGCACCACCCTGTTGGGCTTGTTCTTGCGAAGTACGTCCCATATGGCTCGCCTACAAGTGCCAGCAGATCAACACAAGAGCACAACGAGACAAGATGAGTGCGCAGACGTTAATGCGACTTAATTCATGAGGCCTTGGTGAGATTCATCTGCACGCAGAATGTAGTGACCAGTGAGCAGGATGAACCTGAACGAGTTGAACATGCCAGCAGCTAAATGACCCAGGAGAGTCGTACTCACTACAGTAGCAGCGCATAGCACCGTAAATTACCGCTCTAGCTCAGAACATCGGTGTAGCTGCAACTCAAACCGACCAGGTATCACATGCAGCTGACCCTCAAAAGTAACTCCAAATTCATACCCAACATGCCCTTGGCGTACAGAGGTGAGTGGAAGTAAGAAATCTATGAAGTTATGGTAATGGTGTCTCACCGTGAGTAGGGGTCCACGCCACTGGCCAGTGACACACAGACAAACAAAAACATACACGCATACACGCACAAAAGCAGCAACAAAAGCAAAGTTAGCCGCTTGTTTGTATGGTGCGTAGAACAGCGTTTAGACGGCGAGCACCTTTCCAACAAGAGCCATAGCCGCATTGTGCATCACCATGCGCCATACTGAATCTTACTACCCAGACCTGAGAGCACAAGTGCTGATGCACAATGACGATTGCACCAGTACGCCATTGCAGACCACGCATGCGCAACAGAACGTGCTTCTCTAGTGTTCGTTCCGCGCCTCACTGGACAGTTACACCAGTTGCACAGTTATCACTCACCTCGTGGGCTCGTCGCACAGCAGGAACCTCGGGTCGGCGGTGAGCGCCAGCGCCAGCGACAGCTTGCGCTTCTGCCCCCCGCTCAGCGTCGAGCTCAGAGAATTCAGCTTCTCGGTAAGCCCCACTTCAGCGGCACCGTGCTCCACACACCCCCTAGTGTGGCGCGCAGGTATGCCCTTGATGGCGCAGAAGAGCTGCAGGTGCTCGCGCACGGTGAGCAGCGGGAATAGCGTGTCGTGCTGCGGGCACAGTCCCATGTCCTGTCGAATTGCATCGAGGTCGTGCGAGTCCAGCACGCTGCGGCCCCACACCAGGCAGTCGCCGCTGGTGGGGGGCGTCAGGCCTGAACGCACGCAGGGACGCAGATCGAGAGGGGGGGGGGGGGGGGGAGAGTTACATTTTGGCCGTGGCATTGGCGCAGGTCTGCACAAACGACGCGTACTGACGGGGGCGATGTGTGGGCGCCTGTGACAACACGCGGCAGCGCTCAGGTGCAGTTGGACAGTGCTCAGCTGCAGCTGTGTGTGACAGCGCTCAGGTGCGGTGCTGTGACACTCCGCGATGCGGCAGCGCTCGGGTGCAGTAGCGGCAGCGCTCAGGTGCAGCGCGACAGCGCTCAGGCGGCGGCGCAGTTGCAGCTGCGCTCAGGTGCTTGTGGGCAACACGTCTGACCACGCACCTGGGCAGCAAACCGTGATATGAATTACATAGGACTTCAATCACGCTGGTGGCGCTGTCTCCGTGATCCGGCTGGTGAACTATCTCAGCTTCTCGTGTCTCTACCTTCATACGTCACTACAACCGTACTGCTAAGGCTTGCGCAGGTGAATGTCACCATCATTTGACAAGCTGTCAGCCTCTGCTGGTGCAACTTCAACGTGACAGCATTGATGCACTAGCATGACCATTGGCTCTATTCAATGAGTGGTGCATCAAGCCATATGCATGGCCAAAATAGTAAATACGCACGGCTGTAGTGCCGTGACGCAAATCTACGTTGGGCGCAAGCAGCGCATTACAATCACGCAACACACTGATGCACTGAAACATCCACAACTGCAGATAACTCAGTACAAGCACAAACAAGCCCGCCACATAACAGGTGCTCCAGCCCTAAGATGAGGTCATTGCGATCCTCACCTGTGCAGGCGCCAATGGTGGTGGACTTGCCAGCGCCGTTGTGCCCCAGGTAGCAGGTGATGTGTCCCTCATACATGCTCAGGTTCACACCCTGTACGGCATACTTGCTCCCGTACCTGACAAGAGCGCACACGCACGTGCAAGGAAACAGTATTTGCGCATGTTCGACTGAGTTGCACTCTCACATGACATGAAACACATTCAAGATGGGGTTGGCAAATGGTGGGAGGACCTCAAGTATCACCGTTTTGAAAGCAAGAAAATGTTTTCGCCATTGCCTGAGCGGCAACAGGATAGTACCCTTTACTGAACTCATTGACATCAGCCACATGCTATTGCTGACACCGGCTTTAGCTGGCAAGTAACCTGTTCAGGAACATTCATGACAGAGAGGCGATACCAGGTGCTGGACACAAGGTTATTGTATGGCAAGCGATGCGCGTCGTGACGGCCATGACATACATACTCACACACGCTAGACGCGCCTTGACGTGGACTGGCCAATGTCACCGTATGGACAGTGACATTGCAATTCAACCAGGGAATACACAACGGCTACACGTGCCGACAAGTGTGCATTCTGCTATTGCCGTGAAACTGCCACCAACACCATTGGCTACACCAACGACTACTGCCGCCCCGACACTACTGACAATGAAACACAGGTGCGTGTACGTACTGCATAGCTGAGCATCACCGCCCTCTTCCATTTAACCCCCATACATGACACATACCTCTTGGTCAGGTTCACCAGCTCCACCCTGCCCTTGCCCGCCACCTGCGCAGGCACCTCCTCAAAGTTGCCGCTGCGCGCTTGCGCCACCGCAGCGCCATGTCCCCCATCCCCCAAATCCGCGCTCACCGCCAGCGCCGCCCGCTCCTCGCTGCCGTCTGCGCCGCCGCTGCCGCGCCGCTGCTGCCGCCGCCGCCGGCAGCAGCGCAGGAAGAAGAGCGGGTGGCGCGGCGTTCCGAACTGCCGCGGCAGCACCTTGTCCAGGTACCAGGCTAGCAGTCCGTAGAGGAAGAAATCAAACACGAGCATTCCCATGCACGAGGCGAGGGAGAAGTCGCCCTCGCTGTAGTTGGACCAGTTGGCGCCCACGCCGGCGAATTCGTAGTCCGCTATGAAGTCGGCGCCGAAGGCAAAGGCCGTGGGGCTGAGAAGGGACCAGGCGTACTTGCTGGTGGCCTCTTCGTAGCGGTTGGTGCCAAAGAAGATGTAGCGCGGGAGGACGGTGGCAAAGAGGGCCACAGGGCCCACTATGGCCGCCAGCTGCAGAGCACGAGTAGTGGAGGCGGTAAGTATCAGTGAGAACACACTAGAGTCTAGTGGCATGCATGCACAGACCTGACTTGCGTGTTGACTTCATCACACACACCACTTGTGTCAGTGTCACTTGAGACTTGTGTCAAGTCATTGGCAGTGGACAGACTCCACAATTTATATATGAGTGCATGATAACCACGGAAAGGGGGCATGCATTGAGCGCCCTCTGATGTCTCTTGAATCAACTTCCCACAATAGTACGCAGAAGAGGGCGTATGGCTTGACGAGACTCTTTTCTGTTCTGTTGGGAGTCTGGCAAGTGATCATTGGACATACGCAATGCGGCATGCCACAAAAACACAGGTGTAATCATGGACATATGCAATGCCACACAGCCGCAGTATGCATAAAATGCATACCGTAAAGGCATTAGGTTGCCACACACACAGAGATGCCAACTACTTCAAGTATGTGGGAGCTCACCTTGGCCTTGTTGAAGAAGCAGCTCATGAGCAGCGCAAAGTTGACCTCCCCCAGCAGGAATACGAGGAAGAAGACGAACAGCAGTGACGCCTCACTGCTGGGCAGGAATGACAGGCTGGACACTACTGTGAAGCCAATAGCCAGAAGGATGGCCGTAAAGCTGCCCAGCAGGAACCAGCTGAGGTCGTGTGCGCCTGTGCCCAGGCCCATGATCTTCATGGTTTCGCGCACACCTGCCAGTGAAGTGGCAACAGACAGCAGGCCAGGTGCAATGTTATGCTATTAGCTGCGCTGGAGTGACGTGTACTCGCCCGCACAAGGAGGATGCATACTAGAGTACACAAGTTTAGGTACATGAGAAGTATTGAACTACACCTACGCACACATTTATCACACAAATGATATTGAATCATATGATGAATGTGAGTGGGTATGCATATACATGAGAGTGTACGCAGCGCAGCGCAGGCTGAAATCAAGGTCATGGTCACTCTTACAGCAGGCTACAAGAGCATGCCATGATCAAGTCTCTGAGTGATGCTGGCTCTAAACAGCTGTGTACTGTCAGATTTTAACAGGCCACTGTCATTGAGAAACACGCAAGTGGTGAGAGCACTGGCATTGGGACCAAGATGGTAGCCTGCGCAACCTGTCAATTCAACTATTCAGCATGACCCTGACGTCAATCCTCCCAGAAAGCTCAATAGCCACACCACTTTCGGCCCCTGCTGCACCTGTGCATTGCATTTCAGTGAGCAACGGCGCACAGCGGGACATGATGTCAAAGCAGGCACCACGCTATACGCGCTACGGACACAGCAAAGCCGTTCACTTCCCCTGATAACAAGCATACCTACCTACTTGCGCATCTCCTTTGACAACAATACCTACATACCCACTCACGTGTCTCTTTCTCCTCCACCACGCGCGACACCAGGCGCGACACGGGGAACAGCGTGCTGAGCGTCATCGACAGCCCCAGCAGAAACCCCACCGCCGTGAAGAACGTGTTCTGGTTGAAGTAGGGGGTAGGCATGGGTATGCCCAGCACATCGGGGGGTGAGCACTGCCCCCCCGCCGCCCCCGCCTCCGCTGCCGCCGGCACCGTGTAGTCAAAGAAGAACTTGTCGAGAGTGGTCTGCAGCGTGAGGAAGCCGCTGGCGTAGTACTTGGCATATTCCGTGGTGAGCTCCACGGCCAGGAAGTCGGTGATGATGTTGGTGTTGGGCAGCGTGGTGTAGTTCAGGCGGATGGTGTAGTCAACGTCTCCGGGGGCTGCCTCGTCGATGGCAATGACCGCCCACGCCTTCTCCTCCAGGTGGTCCAGCACATATTGCACGGCCTGCCAATGAGGGAAGTGCAATAAGAGTGGCGCTTACTATAAAGCTCCATGCCAGCGCTTGTGATACGCGGTCGGCTGACGCAAGGCATGCCATTGCTGCGCAGAGCACTCTGATGCACACTGTACTGCTGTCCCAGAGCTTGGATCCCAGTCCGGCAAGGCCTCTGCATGTACATCGAAGTACATCTCGACCTGCATGGATCATAGAGCAGAGGCCGGCCTCAGCAGTGAGCGCTGCTGCCTGAGGACTCGAAAGGTGCAAGCAATTAGTGCATACATGCATACCTGTGCTGCCTGAGCGCTGCTATGCGAGCATGAGCACATCAAGGAGCGAGCACGTTTGAGCAAACGCATGATGAGGTGTTGAAGTGCAAGGCCCAGTGCTTGCTGAGCCAGTTGGCCTTTGTCCAAAGGACTGCTGCTCCGTTGACAACATATCACAGGTAGTCGGCACGTGACGCAACTCAAACATACTGTGCTGCTCTTGCTGCAAGTGACGAAACAGCGTGACATGTTCCTTCCAGCGACTGCCACTGCAACTCAGCATCTCTGGGCACTAGTGAACTGAGACACCTCTACTGCCAACATCAATGCTATCACTAACACGAACGCGCTTGCGCCACCTACAGCGGACAGCGTGACATGCGCCATCACTGACGATCACTCACGTCGTCCTCCGTCGCGTGCAGCCGCCGCGTGACGTTGGAGATGTTGCCCACGTTGTCGTCGAGCCACAGCTGCAGCTCCTGCACGGCAGCGCTCCCCGCAGGCGCAAAATGCAGCGCCCCCAGCGACAGCAGGTTGCTGAACATGCGCCCCGGCTCGCTGTTCTTGATGAGATAGTCATAGTCGCCCGCGTCCAGATTGGCCTCCAGATAGCTCCCCACGCTGATGTACAGGTCCAGGCTCGGCACGGGGAAGGGCCCCTGCGTGAGCACCGGGAACAGCTCCATCACCCCCCCCACGCCCGCAGCGGTGCTGCTCGGGCCGGCAGTCAGCGCGCTGCTGACTGCTGACGACGCTATTGAAGATGAGGAAGTGCTGCCCAGTGCGCCTGTCAGGCCCAGCAGCGCGGAGCCGAGGCTGCCTGGTAGAGCGATGTCGACGCTGGTGTAGACGGCCGGCTGGACCTCCGTGATGCTTGACAGCGTGAACGCGAAGGCCAGGATCACGAAGATGAGGATCGGGCTGGGAGGCAGCAGCGAGCAGCAGTGAGCAACAGGCGGGGCAGGGCGTGGGGTGTGGTTAAGGTTCTGTTGGTGCTGCAGCTTATGAGAACTTTGACAATGAGTCAATAAAGTCAGATGCCACTGCAACCAAGAGCAACAGGGCAGGACATGGCTTGACAATGACTCTGACTGTGGAGTTGAAGTTACATTACATCGAACATGCAACACTCAGGAATCCGCTTATCAGATGCCGTCAGTCCAGTATCAATCACGGTCCAACGTCTTTTGCGCAGTACACCAAAGCTTAATTCTGTACCACTGTTCACGGCCGTGCGCTGCTGGTATCCCCAGCACGTTCCATCATCAACCATCTAAAGCACAATCAGCCCTTCGCCATTTGAACATGAGCCGGTCTCCACCATACTCAAGTGCGGCACAACCAGTTCGTGGCGCCGAAAGTAAGCGACGAGACCACCACCCAAGATGCAAATTTGACGCAGAAGAAGGGAGAAGAACTTCCCCCAGCAGCAAGGAATATATCGTACTACTGCCACTGACCTGAACAATTCGCAGCAGGTGAGGACCTTACTCCGCCGCTTCTCCCGCGCAGCTTTGGCCAGCAGCGCACGCAGTTGTTGACAAGCGAGGCTGCAGCCCTTGTTCCTATCATAGGCAGAGTCCATGGTGATTCCTGCTCGCTGTGTCAAATGTCAAATGTCCGCCTGATGCGCTGAAGCAGTACGCCCGCGCACGCCTACGCACTGCGTAGTGCTAGAACGCTCAAGCAGCCAATGATGCCTGCGTAGAAGTTGAGCATGATCGGGTGCTGATAGAGAGACTTTCTCCGCGGATAGCGAGTGCGAGCCCCTGCGGCACAATGGTCAGATCTCGTGCATACAACATCGCTAATTACAGGCGCCGCCGCCGCCCCGCCCGCCCCGCCCCGCCGCCCGCCGTCGCGCGACGCTGCGCACGAGACCCTGAATGTGATGCTGGAATAGTACCATCGTGCAGAAATACCAGTAGTGCAGCACCAATGCCACGTTAAGTATGAAGGCACCATGCCACTTGAACAACTGCAGTTGGCTCACGCTACATAGCAGAGATGTATTGTTTGAACGGTCAGCAAACACAAGCACGTACCAACATCTTTTGGCCACATGCATGCATCAGACACAAGTGCACACAACAGCCAGCACACTATGCAAAGCCACACAAGAGAAGCTGAGACACGGTTCAATGGGGAAAAAATGGCATGGTACTATTGTAACGATCAGCAACGTCCGCACTACAGAAGCCATTCCCCAATGGTCGCACAAACCTGGTTGCAGCCGAGTTTGACATGAATGAAACTCCTCTTTCTTTGTATATGGCACAACCCATGTAATTGGACCGCTGCATGTAACAACTTCTGTGCCCCCTCGTGGCACAAAATGACCTCTCCGCCCTCTGTGTTGTCGGTGTGTACAAGAACCCCACACTACTGTTGTTGCTGGCCACAGGATGCCTCCCCCCCCCCACCTTGTGGCTGTACAACTACCCTGCACAAATGTCGGGGGCCAGCCAGCAATCCGACCCGCAGGCCTGTCGCTTTGCTGTGTGCTGCATTGCTCAGCACACGTCAACTACCACGCGTCTTCACCCCCTGCTGTGACAATACCCATGCTAAACTGAGAAATGCCAGTCCATGTCAATCCTCTCATACGGCCACGCGGGCTCCCAGAAGCTTGCGTCCTCTGAGTAGTCCGGCGAGTCCAAGTCGAGCGGCTCCTCGTTGTTCTGCAGCTTCTGGTGCACCCTGCCGTAGACGCCCATGGGCGACACCGTACCGGCCAGAGACACAAACGTGCCTGTGCAGAGGAGCACTGCGAAGCCAACGAGGGCATAGAGGGAGTCGCGCGTGCACGTCTCGTGGAACAGGAAGCCGTCCCATATGAACCACTCGCAGCCGGTCCTGACAAAGGGGCAGTGAGGCAGGCAGGGGAAGGGGGGGGGGGGGGAGTGCTGGTTTGAAGACTGTGACCTGCTGATGTCTGATGTTTCTGATTAAGGCAGCCATAGTTTATCACATGTTGAGTACAATGCAAGCACAAATAATCGCTCAATGGCCTTCGTCAAGACACTTTCTGTGTACCTTGCTAAAAAAAACATACTCGGACTATGTGATTGCAGCACCGTAAAGCCATTGCTATATTCACAATACGTCGATGTGAGAATGTGTGAGCATTGCAACAATTTCAATGCAACTGAAACTGGCGATACTGGCTGGAGCAGATCATCATATATAATGATGCAGGGGTTGCAAAACACATTGTTGCTGATGTAGTACTTGAAGAAGTATCCAGCACTAACACAACAACTCGGCCATGTTAAGTCAAACAAAATGCTGGTGTTGCCCTCACACTTACCATATGAGGCAGACAGCAATGAGCTCAGAGGCATTCAGCAGCGTCTGCCCCATTGCTGACTGCACCTTGTCCGACTGGGTGTGCTTGCGACCCCCCTGACATGGTGCAAGGGGCAAACGCACAAGTGCTGTGTGAACTGTACAATGAAACAGTATGCCATTAGCAGGTATTGATAGGGTGCAAAAACGATAGGCCAATGCAGTTCTGGTGCAGCACACCACCTGTAACGCATCATAGCACTCTGTAACGCATCATAGCACTGACAAGTTTCAGCATCTGTGGGTGCCAGCAGACTGTAGCTCAAACATGACGCAATGTCTGCCATAACATCCAACATGCAGAGCGGCGCTAGACGACTGCAGTGAATGGCACATGTCACTGAACAGATGCATGCAGACCTTCTACTTGGTGCAGTTACTGTGCAGTGCACTTGAGAAAGAGAATGCACACTCCGATGCCGTGACTCACCTTGGGTCCACCATCGACAAGGCCCAGGTTGGTGTCCAACCTGTCGAGCGCCCTGAGCACAATTATGCCCCCCACAAACAGCGTGGCTGGCGCCCACCACTTGTCAGGCATGTGAGCCTCCACCAGCGTCTCCACACCCCACCAGAGCACCACCTGCGCAGTGTTGCACAGGAGCGCAGCCGTGTAGGCTGCCGAGGTGACGCAGGGTGGGAGGTTCTCGAGGTGCTCAAGCTCCAGCAGCTCCTCCTCTGCTCAGCATGGACAAGCACAGAAAACAGAACGTCCATGAGCTCTCGGCATCCTTGGTTTTGTGGATGAGAGTTGGTGGCACATGAACTTGAGGTAGGGAGCGTGTAAACTTGAGAAACACTGCAGAAATTGGCGTACTTGTCTGACATCTATGTAATCTGCGGTGGATGGTGCTTTGCTGAAGCACAAACACAGGAAGGAAACAGGCGAGCACACGCTGCTCTGCAAACTACAATGCACAGTGTCTATGGTTTGCAACCCAACACGCACGCGCTTGTGCAAATCAAAAGCCTTCGTAGAAAACATGAACAAGAAAGGGGTCTGACCTGAGCTGATGGAAGTGAGGGCGTCACGGTGTTGTGCCGTGGCCTGGTCTTCGATCTGCAGGATGAAGAGCACCACGATGCTGCCCATCGCTGCGGCGCACAGCTGCACAGGCAGACGGTGGTGCACGTTCACGTACTCCGTGCCAATGTCCAGCAGGTTGAAAATGCCGCTCCAGAACAGAATCGTTCCCACCATGCCAATAGCGCTCTGTGGTAGGCAGACAAAGAACAGCAGATGTGCTCACATTAGGGTGGGTGGCAGAGGACACATCTGGGCATTTTCACAATAAGCATACACGTTCGGGTGGCAAGCGCGTCACGCTACATGCGGACATGTCTCCCTGGAATCTTGCGAACTGCATTATCACTTCAGAGGTAGATCCTGCAGTGACTATTTGTGCGTGAACTGTACTGCTGTTCTACACAGCACTGAGCTGCACCGACCAATGTTTGTCTTCAGGTGCTGTAATATAGCAATGTATCCACTAGCGTTTTTATTTTGCGTCTCATTGTCCTTCATGCTTTGATGGTCCTATACACCGGTTGATGTGCTTGCCTTGAAGTAGAACAGGGCGAACTCGCATATGCCCTGCTCCCGACCGTCTCTCAGATCCCGCCCGCGCTTCCGCAGCGAGTGTGCCCTGTCAAATCTGTCCATGTAGGCTGCAGAGAAGAAGACGTTTGTCCCCAGCATACATACGATGCCAATACATACGATTGAGATCTCCTTGCCCAAGTCTTCCGAAGACCTGGGGACGCAGGTGTCTCCCACCAGCCATACCCCTGCCCACAGCACGATAAGGGCAGATAGAGAAACCAGGCCCCTGATGATGGACCTCGCCCTCGCCCCCTGGCAGCACTGGCCATCAGCCATCTCTAGCTGCTCCCTCCTATTCTGAGGAACAGTTTACGATGTCATCGGAACTTGTACCCTCCTCCGTCAAAAGCAGCCAGGTGCATTGGCGGTAGGGCGAATGCTGCGATGATGCTACTTGACATCCCTCAGCTTGCAAGCTCTTCCTCTGGCCTGTTTTCGATCTGAATGCTGCACAAATCGAAAACCCAGCCAACTTCAAAGCCAGCCAACTTCGAGGCGCCAACTGCAGATGTTGAACTTGCAACTTTGGGTGAGAGCGTAGCAACGGTCTGACCACTGGCAGTGGCCTTCGATGGCCGCACTGAGGAGTTGATTCGCTACATATGGACAGCACCTGCGTTCAGGTGTTGTGGCCCACTGCATTCAGTGCAATAGCGGATCCTAGCTCTAATGTCGACTCAGCTGCTACTGGTATCGTGATAGGATGGTGCGGGGTGGGCTCTGACGGCACCGTCCGCGCCGTCGTAGCCTCGGTCATCTGCAGCCGTTGCAAAGCAACTGAGAAGTCCGTGGCGCAACACAAGCAGGAGTGCGAGCAGAAGCCCGCCACAGCACATTGCGCTGCGACTGCAACAGCCATAGGCGTTTGGCACAGCGGGGGCACGGGACAGGGCGCCCCTGTGGCCGCAGCGAAGGCGGGGCCATGGATCATATTTGCAAGATCCAGCGGCGGACAGAGACTTCCAACAGTAGTGTCTGCCTGCTGGAACGCCACAACCTTACCCGTGCGCTGCTGCAGCGTGATACTCTATGACTATCGCTGCATACTGCGATCGCCATTACAAGCTGGCCCTACTACTGCCGCAGCTGAGCCGTGCTGGGACTGGTCCCTGCAGCGCGCCGCCTGTGCACATCTGCTGCACGAGCAGCTGCACTCCGTGTGGCAGCAGCGGGTTTCGTCAGAAACATGCGCACTCTGCCGGCGAACTCACGCATCAGCAAAAAGACGACAGCTCACATCATTGCTCAGCAAGCTCTTGGCGGCATCAGCGGCCAAGTTACCAGTGCCTAAAGCCGGCGATCGCATTGGTCGGCTGCTGGCCCGTGGCTCTCAGCGGTGGTTGCTGTGTGCACACCTGCTGGAACGACGGAAAGCGCTGGCTGGCTTGCCGAAGCTCGTCAGCGCCGCCACTGCTACAGACTCGTCACTGCGCGCTCACGCAGGTACTTTTTTCAAGTAGCTCATATGCTTAGACAGTTGAGGCACATTTAAACATCAGCTCTGATGATGGTTATGCAGTGCTGGGTACTGCTCTGGCATAGCCATCGCCTGGCCACTAGCTCCTGGACCTGAGGTCGTGGCAAAGTACCTACCTGTACGCGCACTGCCGCTACAAACCTTCGGGCAGTGCGGACAGGTTTTTGAGCTTGAGAAAGACTAATGCAGTCACAAAATGGCTTGTCTCTGCAACATGCAGCACGCCAGTTTTGACGCAGTAGGCTCTTATTCAGAAGCATACGACAACTTTAGGTCATGTTGGCAGCTGCACAATAAGCAGAAACAAACAAGCAACAGCATGGTGGCTGTGATGGCAGCATGTTGCTGCAATGATATTGTACGTTGCTGATGTTCAGTATGAATCACAGTGAGCGCCGTCTGATGATTTCCTTTTCATTTGCACGTGCATTCTACTCAGGTTAGATTTTTAACATGTATGCTCAAGCTGCGCGCTCTCTGCAGGAGGGGTACATACCGTCGCAACAATTTAAGCCATCATTGCCATAATACTTTGGAAGTACGTGATATGTAGGCATGATGAAGGGTTCGTCCCGAATGCCTGTGTGTTTTTGCCTCTTGAATGTGCAACGCTGTGCAGCAGTGCGGCGAGTCACTTTGTGGGTCCATCTGTCAGCTGATGGATCGACACATGTGCTGAAGCTGCCCATCGCATTGAACACTGGCGAAACTCGTGTTTACGATTGCGCAGTGATGCAGCAGCTGCTGTGGCGATCATGCTTGTAATGTGCATGCATATCAACTGGTGATTTCACACATCAAAAAGTCATTGGCTTTGCCACTGCTTTTGACATGCCTGCAGCTCTGACTTCGTCTCCTTTCGCCTCTGAAGTTGCCGACTGATGTTGGATGGGCTATGCTCCACTCACATGTCCGCCATCAATTGCACTCCCGCAGAAGCGGAACTGGCAGTCTCCACTCTGCACAAGCTATTGTGCCACGCAGTTGTGGACCTGTCACTGGGCTGCGCACTGGCTGCGGGGGTGTACTGCCATCAGGCCAGCCTGGTATCCTGCCTCAGCCGCTGCTCCAGATTTGTGCAGGAGGCGCCTCTTCTGCGGCAGATCACATGGCTCAATCATCACCCAGGTGAGGTGTGGGTGTGTCTTCTTGAGGCAGTGTGGTTGTGCTGGTGCAGAGTGCGGAAAGGCTGACATGCACATGCATCTCTGCTGCGACTGGCAGACCAAGACATTATGCTGTCAATCCATCATGAGGTACTTGTCCATGATGGTGCTCCCGAAGACTCAGGTCAGCACGTCCATGGATGCATCCAACAGATGTACTTGTTCATGGTTACAGTTCCGGCCTGCTTGCTGATGTCACACCTTGCTGCTGCTGTGTTGCAGGTGGTTTCAAGCTGAACCTTCCAGCAGCCACTACTCTGGGCCAGGCTACCATCATGATAGTCCAGGTCTACTGTGCCATCATCAGGATGGCACTGGCGCATGTGCAATGGCTGGTGCTAGCACTGTGCCTGAGCTCAGCCTTCGGAGGCATCAGCACAGCATCAGCCGCGGTCTTCGACCTGTTCTGGGTGTTGACGCTACATGTGACACTGGTGCGTGCAGTTATTAATCGTGGGCCCACTTGCATGTGCACTGCAGCAGGCTACTGGATGAAGAATCATATTTTGTGTGACTCTGCATGTGGCACTTTTTGTAGAGCACCGGCTCATATGCATGTTCAGTTAACGATGGCACGGTTTGCTTGCAGAGTTGGATGACGTAAACTTTGTGTCCCCTTTGTGCCTCATGTGGACATGATGTTGGTCGCAGAGCTCAGAACTACTTGAGTTGCAACATTGTGGTACATTGGCAACGTCTGAAATACTGTAGCATACATATGGGGTTCATTGCCTTTCTGCATTGCCAGTGCCAGGTAGCGCGCATTGCTCACCTGCAGCACTTACTCGGGTGTACACTGACAGCGAATGGTGCAAATGGTATATATTGCCAGCAAATGTTTAACGATGCAGATGCAGATTGATGCAGTGCACAATCGCACTTGACTCATGGCCTGCTGCGTGTGCCTTTGCCCCTGTGTCCGGACGTGACACGTGCAGATACACCGGAGCTTGTCGGTGCTGTACCGCGGCAACCTCACTGCCGTCATCAGCCTCTGGCACCTCTTCCGCGGCAAGAAGCGCAATGTGCTCAGGCACCGCATCGACTCTTGCAGCTTTGACCACGCACAGCTCATGCTGGGCACTCTCATGTTCACGGTGCTGCTGTTTCTGCTGCCAACTGTGGCGGTGCACTACCTGTTCTTCAGCTTGCTCAAGATGGCTCAGGTTGCTGTGCAGGCGGCACTGGCTGCCAGGTGAGTGATCAACTTCAATGTACGGCAACTCGACTCACAGTGCTGGTTTGGGGACTCTGTATCAATTGGGCGCTCCCGTAGCATGAGCTCTTTGCATGACCTGGACAAGTGTCCAGCGGCAATGCAAGCGCTGACAGTATGTTGACATCATGACTTAACAGCACCGCAGAAGGCTTGATTCTGGACTTTCATGATGACCAAAGACTCATGCGTGCATCGGATCCTTTGTCGAAAGGCAATAGAGAGCAACATACTCCTTAAGGGCGTTGCTGGGGTTTGCCAGCAGCACACATTCACACAGGCATGCACGACATGGAGCCACACATCATGTCAGTAATGTAAGGCACCTGATTGGCCATGATGCACAAATCAGAGCTTGCCACCTTCTATGCACTCAATAAAGTAATGCTCACTCAGCCATGAAGAACATGCATTTTCTGGGCATCCACTGCATCAAAACCATCTTTCCTTGCCAATGCAGCTCAGGGTACCTCAAACGATGTCGCTTGTGTGCTACCCGACCACTGTATTGACGCTCAGTACACTGACACTGACACGATTCATAATGACAATCACCATCACCAACGAGAGCCAACAAAGGGTGTGACACAGCCTGTGCTGTCCCTGCTCGCAGCTACGTACTGGTGTCCAACTTGCCGGTGTGCCACATAGTAAGTGGCAGCCATGGCAGCGATGTTTACATGGTGATGCTTGGCATCGAAACATCACCAGCATTAGCGAGCAACCTGGACAAGACAGCCGCGGCACCTCATGTGACTACCTACATGCAGCTCAAGCAACGCCGAGAGACGGTGAGACAAACTGTTGTCCATGTAGAGATCTTAGATCATGCTGTTCTCAACATGCTGGCCTTGCCTACCTTGCTGCTGCAACTTCAAAGCCTTGCCTGACGCTTGCAGCTGCAACTTCACTGTGTGTGGAATCACATGAAGATGAAATCTGTGTGTTGTCACTCTGCAGCTGCTTCCCGCTGGCACCATCGGCGCTAAGCCAAGGCATTCAGATACCAATGATTGACTGCACATGCTCTGTTTGTGTCAAACTGACAGCTAGCCACTGAATACAACGCACATTTTCAACAAGTATGTGAAACCTCAAACCTTCTGAAGCCTCACTCTAGGTACTGCATGGTGAAGTTGGGCTATCTGTGATGTACTTCGTGCCTTAGACTACGGTGCAGTAATGTTGAGACAGTGTCTACTTCGTATGCCATTTTCAAAACGCTTTCATTTGCGGCCCGAAGCAGGTGTCACAGCAGCTGACTCACCTGCACACACACACACGCGCACAACACGCAACTGTACTGCCGGGCGCACACCATGGCAGCCTGTGCCGCTGCGCACTCGATAAGCATTTATTTCTGGAAGCTTGCGAATGACAGATCGGTAGTTTGTTGGGCGTGTGGCGCAGTTGCACGTATGACAATGATGAGTCATTGATGACACATACTCAAATGAGCAGTGCAATGCGGAACTGCAGCAGCGCGCAAACACGGCCTTCCTAATATGCAAAGCAGCGAGACAGATGACACAACACCAGAGAGTCCGTTGAAACAGTAACTGTAAATGACATTGCCATGTGCAACGTGTCACAATGTGGGGCATTGTCATTTGTTGCACTGAGCAGGTGCTTTGCGCAAACTGTGCCTGCAGGTCTGGCAAGCCCTGTGCGCAGCCATGCACCCCACCATCGACAAAGTACAAGCCGCATTTCCCATTGGCGCAACGCTGGGCGCATGGGCCACCGGAAGCAAGCTGCCTGCATTGACTCCCAAGATTCTGACAAGTTGTCAGTGACCACCAACAGAAGCTGGCGATGCATGGGAGCGGTGCCCAGTGACACTGTAGCGACTTCAGAATTATATTTGTGTGCTGTGCCGAATCGTGAACGATGGGGGTCTTCTGCTGTTGAAGTACAGCGCGCCGTCCATGTCTAGCTTCATGCGTGACTGCGTGCGGGTGGCGTAAATGCAGCAGGCAAAAGGCACGAGAACCGTCAGGGCGAGGTGGAGTTGTGTTCTGCTTGCCTGCCATTGTTCACAACAGATGGCAGTCGCGTGTCAGTATCAACTGCTACTTCTGTGAAGCACGATGCAGCAACTGATGTAGGGGCGGCATAGGCATCTGGTGTGTTGCCAACGCTTGGAGGCGAGCTGCCTTGTACGATTGTCCATCTCTCTACCAATGCTTTGGGTCGCGCTCAACACTATCACAGCAGTGGCTGTCGTCCGCATGCACTGAGCACTGCCTTCTCGCGCAGAGCTAGGCCACACACCACCACTTTAAATGGTACATGTCGCGTTTTCGCGCCTCAAGCTAGAATTTACAAAAAGCACATGGCAGGAGTTGCTGTGCAACCATCTGCTTCATCCTTGTTCAAATCACAATTTGCGCTATCTCAATGGCTTGACTGCCAGTCAACTTGACAAGAATCAGAGTCCCCGCATTGGACCTCACGATAATGAGAGCTGCATCCATCTCCTTGCTAGCATTAGCATGCTCATATTGTGTCGGCATTGGTGTATGCCTAATATCATGCTCATTTGCTGCACGGGTGTATGCCTACCTAGAGTGGTCCATTCTGTATAACAAGGTGCGAGTGGTATCACTGCATAATACTAAGATGAATCAGTGCTGCCGACTGTGTACTACATTAGCTCAAGGCGCCGTGTTGGCAAGTGTGGTGCCGTAGCACAATCGCCGTAGAATTTGCCTAGAACTGCACACATATGACAATGAACATACTCAGGGACTGATTCGATTGCTGGGGTTTGAGACTCACAAATACAGTCTGGAAGTTCCAGATCGCCTCCAGCTTGTCGTTGACGCCAATGGAGAGCACTGACGTCTCCTCCCGAGAGATTATTACCTTGGCGGATGCAAAGTTGGTGCCAAATGCATCCAAGCCTTGCTTGATGATGGGAACTGCGTCTACGCTGCAAATGAACTGCGTGACACGGCCAAGTGAGATAGCACAAGGGTCAGCACAGCGTATATGTGGATGCACAAAAACACGCTCGCACAGCACTGCTACATTTGCTGCACAGTGCTTGAAACTGGATGCACATGCGTAGCCAGCCTCCTTGAACGCTCACACAGCCCGTAAATGTCAGTGTATCTTGATTGCAGTGACATTGAACCGGGACATAGCTGCGCTGCGGCGGCATGATGGTCATGCAACCCCCTAGCCTGCAAGTTTGACTACTTACCACAACAGTCAGGCATCAAGCGACCAGCGACTTGCCAGAAGACACTAAGCGGTAGTGAGCGCTGTAGGCGGCACACTGCAATAAACAGCTTGCACCCAGCACCGCACATGCCTATTGCCAGCGCTGCATTCATGAGCATCACTGACAACTGACAACTGCCCAGTGCAGCGAGCCAGCAATTGCCAACTGCTTGTGGCTCCTACCCTTTTGAAACAGCACTGAGATGCCGGTGCCAGCCATACTATGGTGATGCGGTCTTGAGAGCGCACTTGCCTTGGTGTAAGGGTCCAGCTTCCGCTGATGTGTGACCACACACGCCACGTCGCCAGACGCCTGCAAGCTGAGCTTTCCACTAGTGCCACGTACGAGCGCTGCCGCCACTGACATGGCTCCAGAGCGTGCTGCCAGGTCGTGTACCAGAACCACGTCCACATTCTGTGAGGCACGAGCACCAATGAGGCAGAGAACGGCAAGGCTTGGCCAAAGCAACGTGGGTGTATTCCAGTGTTGAACAAACACTGATCAGCGAATTGCAATGCGATCAAGTAACTGTGGCAAAACTCAGCCGAGCCAGCACAAATCTGGATCAGGCGATAAGAGATGTTTACGTCAGATTTCTGTGCTTGCGCATCGTGCAGCACACAAGCAGTTGAGTGGTGGCATTTGGTACATAGATTTTTCGTTTTATAGCTGAGAATATTATGTACCCCCTCACCCGTCCATCGACGTCAAAGCCAGCCGCCACGCGCACAGGGCCCAACTCCTGCTTTGTGTTCACGCTCGTAGAAATTGTTGTAGTCGGCAGAGCTGCCGTTACATCCAGCGTGCCCAGCTGGTACTTCCGGTCAAATCTGAAAGCAGCACCATGTACAAACACACAGCACCACTCAGCACGCCTTGTTATGCATGTACATGCAGACTCTCTCGCAATAAATTGTGATCAGAGACGGCGTTGTGAAGGTTCACGCTGGAGCTCACCTTGCTATAGCATTGACGACCGCCTTCTGCAAACGCAGCTTTCTTTTGAGGAAAAAACGAGAGGGTACCCGCTCGTCTCTTTGGTAGGACCAGTCGCCTCCCACATCACAATCCAGAGATGGAATTCTGGTTGTGAAGATGGCCTGGAAGTCTGCTTTATTGAAGCTGGTGCGCAGATCGCGAGGATCTTGCAACTGCACTGTAAAGATAGGACCTGCGGCGTGCGTGAGCGTCCAGCACAGCGCAAGCACAGCTACGACAATCATGATGTATGTTTGGCTGCGCGCACCTTGCTTGCAGAGATGTTACAACTCTACTGCTATTCGGCTGTGATGTCGTGGGTGGTCCACCAATGCGGAACGCTTCTAGTGCAGCAAAGGCTACCTACGGGTGCAACACTCTCCCTTAGAACTCTCAACCTAGTTCCACGATTCATTCTTCAAGTCCATGAAGGTGGGGACTCGCCATTTGCGGAGGTGAGCGAGGAACGAAGGGCTTAACCTCGTCGCAATAACCCTAAGGGCTAACTTCGTCGCAATACCGCTAAAAATCTCAGTTGCGTGTTGGCGTCTGCTCCGATCTACAAAAGATTTACCGTAGCGGGCGCACAGTCGCATTCAGTTCATCCTTTCCTCCGCCGAGAAAGTTACTTTGACCTCTGTCGTTGGGAGGAGTCGCGCAATAAACACAAAGCGTCAGCACAAACCGTCAGTCAAAGTGCAGCAACTCCCTGATGCTGGCACTACCAGCAGCATGGCAATATGCCTGCCAACACATGGCCATTCGCTGCTGCTTCGATCCAATGATCTACTTTGAATGTGCCAAAATCATGTTTGTCATAAATGCAGGACAGGCCAGAAGTGGAAATCATGAAAAGCAGCAGGGGGGGGGGGGCGGGGGGAGGCTGTGAAATCGCGCTGCTAGTCGGGTTTAGAAGCGCACCATTTGCCTGTGACCCCAACAACTCTGATGACATCTTGATGTTGTACTTATGATCTTGTATTTATAGCAGCCCCAAGGTGGGCTTGATGCGTTGGATAAGAATGCAAAAAACTAAAATCGGACGGGCCCTTAGAGCCCTGCGTTGCAGGCTTGTACTAGACTCATGGGGGGCAGACACAGCGGCACCCAGTCTGAGCCACACCTATCGTAGCCGATGTCTCCATCTCTTGAGCGAAAACGCCGGAGGACCGCGGTTATGCCTCTAGTATACATTTGGGCCAGAGGCGCCCGGTCCTCGATTCCTTGCCTAAGCACGCCGCTGACGTGCCTGGCCGAGGTTCTCTTTCTTGCGTGTTCAAGCAAACGATCTACAGTGTGCCCTGATGCTATCCGTATCCCCATGGTCCAATATCCCCTGCTGCTGCCCAAAGCCGTATCCTCACCACACGCGACTCCGCAGCTCCTGCTCACAGCCAGCATCTCCCATCCCCTTGCTGCCTGATGCACCCTCGCCACCATCAGCGCCACCGCGAGTGCTGCCGCACCTCTCGGTGCTAACGAGCAGTATAGGTACACTTCAAGATGTTGTACTCAGCCAGCGTCACTGTGACTTTACGTCAACTAATCGCAAATTAAGGCTCAGCATCCGCTATGCCTGATGGAATGTTCAAAATACTGCCAGCGCAACCGCCAGTATTGGAGCGAGACACTAGTAGGACGCTCAGCTTTGTTGAGACGTGTCATAGGACGCTGCATCATACCGTCACGTTGTGCATACAACTTCGTATGAACATAGCATGCCGCGGATATCCGATACGCGTGGAACGCCCCACACCAATGCCACAATTTGCCACACGGCATCCACTGAGGCTTTTGTGCACTAGTAACTGTTGACAGAGCTTGCAAACTTACCAGTAAGCGTACTCATGGACTTGCATGCCAAGATTCACTCTTAGGTATCTCAATTGAATTTTTCGTTGCATCAGAGCTTCTTAAAAGCTTGAAAATTTGGATGCAAGTAGTGGGTGGCACACTGGGTCTCACGTCATCCTGAAGGCAGTACCAAGCCTTCTTCTAGTTTTATCTGCCTGTCAGGTTGCCCTGCTGTGTCAGGAAGGCTTCAATGAACTTGACATACAGTCGTGAACCTCACACTCTCGAGCATGTGCCTACCTGTGGACCTGACGTCTGGTTGCTCAGTGCTATAGCAATGTGAGAAACGGCAGCCTTGACTGCACGCACCCCAGCCAGTGTCTCTGGCTGCTTTGTTGTGGTGCCCTGCAGCATGTGCAGAACAGCATGTGCAGCTGCTTTGACCTGGGCTCTTGGCAGAATAGCTAGCTCTTTCTGAGGATAACAATGAATAACTCAACTGTTTTGTGTACATACATGTGCCATGAATGTAGTAGCAGATCAGCGGAGCTTGTGATTCATCAATGTAATGGAGGCAGCAGGCTGTGGCAAGATACACCATCACAATGACAACCAGCCTTCGCGTGCTTTGAAATAACATCTGGAATTTCCATTGTGCAATGGCAATCAAGGCCGGACTCCAGTACTTTCCTTGCCTGTTGGCACGAGAGTTGGGGCTGCTGCCTAAACTTGGAACCAGCTGCCTTGCTTTACCTCAGCCTTCCAAGCACACAATGTCCAAGGCTCGTAGCTGGCCAAATGCGCACGGGTCACCTGCAAAGTGGCAACGATGCACAACACACCACCTGAGGCTTAGCATTGTTTGTTGCACACTTGACATCTGCTGAATGACAGCAAGCCTTAAGTTAGGTGGTGCACCCGATGAGTCATGGTTTGCTTCGCAGAGAATACTCAGAGCCACAATGACGATTGATGTCATCTCTTCCCACTGGCAGCACGACACTTCATTTCCAACAATCAGAGTGCTGTTTTTGGCAGCACTCCCGTGAATGTCAACTTTCACATATGTCTGGCCTCCACTGCCACAAGCTTGTGTCACGCTGGTTGGCGCATGTATGCATGACACAGTGCGCAGCTGAAACCAGCAAATTCAAGGATGCGCTGCAGTCATGGGTAGCATTTATGCACCGTCATCTGACAGCCTGAGGGCATCGGTTGTATACATACAAGTCAGTTGCAGCTCGTGCAGTTGCATAACATAGCTTCGGACCTTTTGCTAGCAGCTGATGTCAGTCTGAAGTTTACCCTCTGAACCTGCACCTTCAAGTTCATACAGGCATCACAATCAGGATGCCCTCAGAAAGTTCTGTGTGCCTATGATTGGGATAATTTTGCGGCTGATAGATCTTATCAACTATGGCAGACACTATAAGGATGATGATGCCACAGCTTGACCTGCAAGTAGTCTCTGAAGGCCAGCGATGATTGCAGTGCAAATGTAATTATTGAAGCGCTTGCAATACACTCTGGCCTTCTCCTTTTCCGCAGCGCGCTCAGCATTGCTGCCATCCAGTGCCTTGGGCCCCAGCACCATAATCACCTTGCTCTGCTCATTGCCCCCAAAACGTTTCAGCGACGAACTGATGTGTAGAGCGTACTACTGTATTATGTCAAGTACCTGCAAAGTTGCTTGTCCGCCGCAGACTTTGGCGCGTTACCTCAGGACCTGTTGTGGAGGGGGAAAAACCGCTCCCAGTGGTTCCTGTAGCAGGTGTTGCATGGATAAGGTGATGGGTCATGGAACACATTGTAGATGTTGCGCGTTGATTCAGCTGTGTACGTGTCGTAGTTGTTGCCAGACCATCCGGGCCCAACGTCAAGGGTCCCATCTTCGTTGCGGCGGTAGGTTGACCAGTAAATGGGTCTGCCGTGCGCCGGCCCGCTGGCAGTGTAGGCACTAGCAGCGCCACCCTCATGCCCGCCATGTCCAGACTGAGCGTCGATGCGTCCAGCGTCATCGGACAAGTTGGATGCCATGTCGTGCTGCACAGCCGCCGCCGCCACCTGTGCGTGGCCGCCCATGGGTGAACTATCCGCTGCCGTGTCATCGCTGGTGCTAACATGCTGAAATGCTTCGCAAAGGCTGTCAACTGCAGCCGCAGCACTGGAGTCGTGTGTGACTGGAGCGCTCGAAGAAGGTAATCCTGTGCTGCCATCCTGAACTTTTAAAGCCCCCGGCTCAACGGCAAGGTCAGGCGACACAGTCACTGCGGACTGCAGAGGACCTTGAGCCTCGATGGCAGGTGAAGCAGCAGGCTGACGCGTCAGAAGCAACGCCGCCCCCCTTGCTGCCGCAGCCGCGGCTGCCGCATTTGCCGCATTTGCCGCGTCGACAGCAGAAGCGGCAGCAGATGCAGCAGCTTCTCTAGCAGCAGTCACAGTTGCCGAGGCCAGTCTGGCAGCAACGGCTTCACCGACGGCAACAGCGGCCGCCGCAGCAACTTGAAGCTCGCCTGCGGCCAAGGGTTCCTCAGGGTTTTCCAGAACCGCCATGGCTGCGCTGGTGCCTAGAATGAAAACATGCAAGCATGAGATCGTCTTCTCATCTCCAATCGATGGCAGGTCCATCAAAGTTTGCGACGCTTCAGACTGATGAAGGTCAAGCTTGACCCCCCCCCATCAAACCAACTTCAACCGTTGGCTCGCTTCCATTTCACGACGCACTCGCCAGTGGCACCTGCTGCGATTTTCGCTCTAGCAAACAGAATGCTACAAGGCGCAGCAACATCAAAGGCGGCGCACCTGCCCATGCCTGCGTGCGGCAACAGGTGACAAGCTCAGCTGGGACATCTGCTGCCAGCACCCGTATCGCCGCTGCAGCAGCAACAGCAGCAGCAGTCGCCGTCATCGGCACCTGGTCCATCACTGACGGCCTGTCTCCCCTGCACTGCAGTGCCACTGTTACTGTTCAGCCTGAGGCTGAGCACTGCAGCACTTGGCGGCACGCGCCAACACTGCCGCAGTTGCAGCAGCAGCAAGCAGGTGGCGGGACTGGAGCTGCAGGTGCTGCACATGGCGTACTTGATGTCATTGCGCTGCACTTGCAGTGCAGTCAGAGATGCCTGACTCAATGTGCGTTTGCGGACGCCTCGCCTCCAAACTCCCAGTTGCCAAGTTGTTATGACTTTAAAAAAGGTGGACGTGGAGCTACAACAGCTGCTGCAGGGCACGCAACGCACGCAAGCACTTGCTTGATTCCGGTCACAGCGCAACATGCACTTCACCAGCACGGCTTTCTCCAACGAGCCAATGTACCCCACCATAAACGTGTGACAATGGCCGCGCTTGACAGAAGCTCAGACTGGCTTTGAAGCCGCTCTCCAAGTCCATCTGAGTGGGCACAGTGCAGCCTGTGCAGCAGGCCATCGGCGGCAGTTTGCACGCGCACCTATCAGATTGTCAAGCACCACTGGTGGCACGCAATAAGACACATGCCATCCGTGACACTATCGTGCACAACAGCGTCAAGCGGGCCACGCAGCGCATCCTGGGGCAGGATTGTCGTGAAGCGGCATATTGGCGTGCATTAGGATGATGGATGTGTGTTGGCAGCACGCAGCACGCCTTGAGGTGGCCAGGGCTCAACTGGAGAGTTGTGCCCGTATTTGTCAACAGTCACCTCACTTGAAGTCGAATGGCAGCAGCGCTCAGCTGCATCTGACAGTGCTTGTGTTTGCCTTATGATCAGAAACCTGATCTACATGCTTGAAATAAGGCTTTTTGTCTAGTTTTTCACCGCCACGTTTACCGGCGCCATGGCTCTTGGTGTCTGGAGAGAGTAGGTGCAAGCGCCGCTGCTTTTTCAAGGCAACACTTGCAGGCTTGAGGCTGCAACTGAGGCAAAGGAGCAGTGACTGTCCTTCACCTGAAGAGTCAACACTGTGAGCTGGGACACCACCTAAACACCTGGACGCCTTGCCTGGCTCACAAGTGTACACCATCACGCGATTCCCAATGTACGCCTAACTGTCGAGCAAAAAACAATCCCTTCAGCGTCAGACAGTCAGCTGATCGTTTTAGGGTCGCTCTGCACTCGGCGAGCAACGCAGCATCGCGTGCAGCCTGAGGCGCGCATCTCAGATTGGGCACTGCTCAGGCCTATTTTTACAAGGTGCGAGCTGTTGTTGCCTGCCTCGTTCCTTTAGGGGAAGTTGCGAAGCCCTTGGAGTAACTTCAATTCCCCTGCTCACGTGCTCACATGACCAAGGAACGATGATAGGTGAAACATCAGACTTGCACGCCTCCATGGAAGCCCAGGATGACACCAGCAGCGGCGAAGCAACGCCAGAGAAGGATTGCCCTCCTGCTCTGGTAGAAGCCTGCCGCCAGCTGCTCTCAGCCACTGCCTCCTACTGTGGAGAGGATGTCAGCAGGGCAGGCTTCGAGGACACCCCACAGCGCATGGCTAAGGCTTGGATGGAGAACACCAGCGGATACAGAGTGGACCCTGACCTACTGCTCAATGAGGCCCTCTTTCCGCTTGAGGGAGCCTCGCCTGGCATGGTAAGCAGACTGTGTTGCCTTTGCTGTGGCTTCGTCACGCCAATAGCTCTCTGCAACTCTCTGCAGCTCGGCTGTCACGACATCAGCTGAACGACATCTCAAGTCGCTACAGGCGCGAGCTTGCCATCGCAGTGCCATCTATGCGTAAGTATGCAGATTCCTCATGCCGCTTGGCTGCGAACAACTGGCAGAGCATGCGTTGACCTGAACCTGTGTCACCCTTCGTTCGCAACTCCTTCGATGAACTTCAAGGTGGTGGTGCGCAACATCACGTTCCACAGCACCTGCGAGCACCATCTGCTGCCCTTCCACGGGCACGCGCACGTGGCCTACCTGCCCTCGCAGCAATCGCAAGTCATTGGGCTCAGCAAGCTGCCGCGCGTAGTCCACATGTTCGCGCAGAGGCTACAGGTTGGGCGACCTGTACAAACTTTGAAGTCGATGTCACTGCGGCACACAAACCCTGAACCTTCGAGTCGAGGCTGAGTGTTTGTTCATAGGGCTACTGTGGTGTACTCACTGGCAGTTCCATCCTTTCCTGGCATACATGTGCTTGTGGCTTTGGTGGCTTGGTTTTCTGGCCCTGGCATGAACACACATGCCGCTGCAGCAGCGCCTCACAGTCTGCATGCGTGGTAGCTATGATGCAGCGCCTGCAATCACAAGTACCTCTTCGTCTAGTAGGATTTGAATTACTGTGCTAGTTGGCAACTTGAAGGTGCCAGGTGCAGCAGCACTTAGTCTGGCAAGCACAATGCATGATGCTGCGAGCTAGGCGAACAAGGCAATTCCATCCTGTAATGCTTCACGCACACTGCACGCTCACGCGCGCACTTGGCTTTAACGTTGTGCCCACCGTAAAATTCTTTGGCACTCGCTGCAGGTGCAAGAGCGCATCACCAGCCAGGTGGCACAGTTCATCATGCAGGCCGTGAATGCACGTGGAGTGGCTGTCCTCCTGGAGGCAACGTGAGTGCCCGCAGTACTATGGTCAAATACAGGGCAATGGCTCATTGACAAGTGGGCATGATGGCTCTGCATGCACCACGCTTGCTAATTGATAGACCACTTTCGTGAAGGAGCCACATGCATACCACTTGGTTTTTTTAAAGCCTGAAGCTCCTTGAGGAATGCACATGTGTCGAAAGCACACCATGACCGCAATATGCGCTAGCATGAAGCTTGAAAAGACTGCTGTTGCGCAGGTGCAACCGTGAAAGCTCAACATTTTGCATTTTCTGCTTGTCTTGTTCGTGTCTGGCGCCATCTCATGACGGTTGCTCGCTGCCATGCCTGCAGGCACCTGTGCATGTCTATGCGCGGCGTGAAGGCTCTGGGCTTCATCACAGCAACATCAGCCTATTTAGGCGCATTCGACGGTGATGACGCCGCGGCGCTACGCATGGAGTTTCTCCATCAAATTCAATCTCAACAGCTTCACACCAGCCCCACCGCACCTCTCATGCCACCGCTGGACAAAGTGACGGCCGTGAGTGCAGCCGGGGCAGGGACAGCAGCGCTGCCAATCAATGCCAACGTTGGCGGCAGCTGCGGTGATGGTGTAGCTGCTGTTGCTGGCGACCCCAAAGGCTGCGCCATCGACTGCTGGCAGCGAAGCAGCAAGGCACTCCTGCATGGACTGGCCGAGCCGCTGGCTGCCCCTGATGAAGAGCGTGCGGCGGCGTGCCTGAGAGCCTTTGAGGTGATGCTCAGCTAGCTGTCACATTTACAGAACATGACTGAGCTGTTGATTCAAGTGAGCTCTTTGCTCACACTGATTGCAGCAGCTTCATCACCGTCGGCTGCCATGGCTCTTGCTACACTGTAGTACACGCCACACTACTTATTCCGTATATGTGTGCCGCATTGCCGCAATTGGAAACCTGACAGTATGCTCGAGAGTGTTTTGTTTGACTGTTTGACATAAGTATATGACACGCACTGCTGTGACATCCACTGCTTTGTCATTGTGGTGCTCATTTGCCTACGACCTTAACACCGCAGCCCGACATACTCTGAAGGGTGGCTCCTCACCTCCGCCGTCCTCTGCACCCAACACAGGAAGCACGAGCTGCGCCGGGCGGCGCTCCCCCCCTCCTGCCCATCCCCCGTGCTCTGGCGGCAGATGTCCTACCCCCCGCCCTCTCCCTGCTCGATGTGGGCGCCGGCGCCGGCTCCCTGCTGTCACTGCCCCGCCCTTGGCTGCCGTCGCACGTGCTGGCCCGCAGCGCCCGTTACTGTGCACTGGAACCCAACACGGCGCTGGCAGGGCCGCTGGCTGCGGCGGCGGCGCACGCGCGGACAGCAGGCACGCTGCACCCCGGTGCGCGCATCGAGATACGCACGGAAGCGTACGCATTTGCAGACGGTGGTGGCGGCTTCCGTGGCGTACAAGGGGAGGCAGATCTGTCGTTGGGCGAGGGACAGCACGCAGCAGCAGGCGGGACGGCTGGCCGCATGGACGTCGCCAAGACGCCTGCTGCAGACCTGCCGCAGCCGTCAAGCGCCCCCACTGAGATATTGAATGGGCCACGTTTGTCGCCGCAGCAGCCGCCGCAGTGGGACGTAGTGGTGCTGTCGCACGTGCTGTATGGCGTGGAGGACAAGGCGGCAGCAGTTGAGGCGGTCTTGCGGCGGGAGGTGCGCGCGGGCGGCTGCGTGGTCGTGGCTCACCGGCAGCGAGGCGCCGCCGCGCTGCGCGATGCGCTCCGTCGGCGTGACTACGAGGCGAGTGAGCAGTACGGTGACTCATTCTGCAACTTCATCTCAGACTGCCACTTCTGTGAATTTGTCAAAGACTGGCCACCTGAAAGCGCCAAGTGCCCAACCCTTGTGACAACACATTGAAGCGCGCCATTGAGTTAGGGCTTGTGTGAACTATACTTCTATTTGATAGGCGCTACGCGCAGCACACATGCCAGACATGATCAAACATGATGCGCACACCTGTGAATGATCAACGGTGCTTTGGAGCCACATGGTTCAGCTCTGAAGTAAATGGCAGCAGCTACATCATGTCAGACAATGTCACGTGGCATGCCTGAAAGCGCTGATGGTGTGTGTGTGCGAGTTCCTTTCCGTAAGTTGAGCCTAGCCCTAACCCTACCGTTGACCCATGATTGCTGATCGGCAGGCCACACGCGCCTCCCAGTGCAGCCTGGAGTACTACTCTAATACTGTCAGTGCCAGCCCGTCACCTTGATGATGACATCTTTGACCATAACGATTGCGCCGCTGCGTGTGTGTCACGACGACAGGTGGAGTACCTTGAGGTGCCATCATCGCTGCGTGTGCGCCCCAACACCGCCATGGATGTGGCCAGCCACCTGCTGGGCGTGGACATGCGCCCTGTACCAAGCGACATTGCTGCCACCATCACTGCCAACCTCCTCGAGATCTGCAGCCACAGCAACAGCGAAGAGCAGTGCGGCAGGTGCCACCAGCGCAGCACCGCTTCCGCCAGCGACGCTGTCAGCGGCGATGCCACCGCCGGTGGCGACTCGGCGCAGTGGTGCCCACAAGTGTACTGGGAAGGCGTACTGGTATGCCGCAGCCGCGCAGCGCCGCTGAGCGTGACGCAGCTGCGCATGGCGCTGGTGGCTGAGCAGGGCGATGGTAGCAGTCACGGTGCTGCCTCTGCACGCTTCAGCGAGACAGGTCTAGTAGCAGGCAGCTGTGCTGACAGCACAGATGGCAACTGTGGCAGCGCTGGTGGTATCTGCGGCGGCCATCATGGCAGTCATATTGACAATGGCAGCGGCGGCAACGGCGGCAGCGGCGGCAGCGGCGGCAGCGGCGCACGCAACGGCAGCGGCAGCAGCCATAATGATGCTACTGAGAGCGACCTGGAGCTGCTGCTGCCAGGCACAGACCAGTTCGCAGCGGCGCTGCAACGCGTGAAGAACAAGGACCTGCGCGCGGCACAGCTACAAGCGGCGTCGGCGGAGGCGACGGTGGGAGTGGCGCCAGACGGCGCCGTGCTGGCCATCGCGCGACCACGTAGTGTGACTGGAGTGCGCGCGTGCGTGCAGTTCTGCTTCAGGTGCGTTGCCACTCGCCACGTCTTTGCTCATACTTCAAAGTACATGAACTCCAAGTTGCTGAATAAATTCAATTACTGCGTACGCTAGTCCTGGAGGAATTGATGGTAGGTGGCACGGTGACCGCTACATTCCCCAGGGCAATGCCCACAGCAGCAATGACTGCATGCTGGGGGTGTAACACTACAACTGATACAGGCCCTGGTGCTCAGTCTGGTCAGCCCTCTTCCGGGTAGCACCCGCCTGTTTGACGTTAAAACCTTGAGATCCAGGGCTTGATGCTCTGATGGTTTAACTCAAAGTTCAAATCTATTCTATAAATCTGTACAGTGGTTCTGATGGTTGTCACAAGCAAGAGCAACAAGGAATTGGCCAGCGCTTTTGCGCCTGCAACAAACTCATTGTCATGTTCAACTTCAACAATGTGCAGTACTTGAAGTTCTTCCAACGCGCTGACCAGTAATCAAGCAGCAACTTCCGAAGTCCAAAGTTTTCATATGTGTGACTTATCTTCAACGCCGCCATGCCACCGCCGTCGCTGCTCTTTCAACGCAGGCACCGCGTCGGCTTCACGGTAGTGGGCGGCGCGCACAGCGGCCACTGCCTGGCGCCAGGCTGCCTCGCCATCGACCTCTGCGAGCTGGGCGGTGTCACTGTTGACGCCGCAGCGTGCACCGTAACTTGTGGCGGCGGCACGACAGCTGGCGCTATTGCGGCGGCGGCAGCGACACACAATCTCATGGTACCGCTGGGGGCACGGCCCAGCGTGGGTGCGGGGCTGGTGCTGCAGGGCGGCATTGGGCACCTGACGCGCATGCTGGGGCTCACGTGCGACAGGTGCGTCATTCACATATTATACTTGTAGTATACTATTAGGCTGTTTGCAGAGTCTGACGCCCGATGAATGTCCTACTTTTTGAAGTACATAAGGGGGGGGGGGGGCACATGGAGGAGGACGTAGAGGAGGATCCCGAGATGCCATTTGGCGGCGGCGGCGTTTGAGTGGTTGTCATTGAGACACTTTCAGACTGTCGCATGACATGTAGATTCCGTACAGCAAGCTTCAAGTTAGATGCCATTCATCTCGGCTTTTTCGCGCCCTGACTCAGAGCGAGAATTAATAAAGAGTACATGGGGGGGGGGCACATGGAGGAGATGTAGGGGAGGATCCCGAGATGCCATTTGGAGGCGGCGGCGTTTGAGTTGTTGTCGTTGAGACATTTTCAGATCCGTACAGCAAGCTTCAAGTTAGATGCCATTCATCTGGGCTTGAGCGAGAATTTAATAAAAAGTACTTTAGCAGTTCATAATATTTGGAATGATACATGTTCGGTGCAGTTCTATTTTACAGTACTACAAGGCACAATGTCATGCTGTAGTACAGTGGTAGCAGCTCAGCGTAGCTCTTCCGCAGCACACACAAAACGCAGCCTGGGACAAGACAAGAAACTTTGAGTCATGACAGCTGAAGGGCATGGGGGGGGGGGGGGGGCAGTAGTCATGCTGTTGCTAATAGTGCCCATCGAAGCAAAATATAAGCAGCAGCTGACATGATGCTGTGAGCGCGGCAGTCACTGATGTCTAGGCACTTCAGTGAGCCGGAGGTTTGAGAGTATGACACGGTTGGTGCATATAATGAAGTACTTATTATCAATAGGCTTATGATGTGTCAGTGCCCTCAGTTTCAGTCTTGTATACATACACTCAGAGCAAAGGATTTGAGACTGCTGCACTGTAGTGGATCTTCATGACTATTAAGACTTGCCCCTCAATTGTTTGGGGGTTTGCAAGTATTGATAGCTATGAGATCTCTGCAGGAGCGCACAACCTGAGAGCTGGAGCGGCAAAACCAAGTAGAGGCACAGTGACTGAAGCCACCCAATAACATCCACTATGGCTCTCCCGACAACAGCAGCATCATCATCAGCAGCAGCAGCCCAGGCTGCAGAGACAAGTAAGACATGCATGCCACAGATCTTTACAACCACACACCTACATAGTTGCTTGTTAGAAGTGTACCGTTCACCCACTCACTGCTCTGTTCCACGATTCTGATACAGCTGGCCTTTCACGCCTTGTAATTTACTGGCAGACGACATGCATTGTCACTTGCCAAGTCAAATTGCTCGACAACATGCATCGCTGCCGTCACGCTGCTCAATGACATATTGGCATGACGATGATGCACCCGGGCTTGAAGCTGAGCCTCTTTGTACCATTCTGTCCCCATGCCCGCTGCAGCATCATGAGCGTCACGATCATCGCCCCCGATGCGGATGCCACACCACTCGTCATCACCGGCGGCGCCGCCACCACAGCCGCCGCAGCACCTCCCATCACCGGCAACGGCAGCACTGGTAGCACTGATAGCAGCCCAAACACTTGCAGCGCCGGCGCAGGGAGCGCCGTGGATCTGGCCTGGGCCGCTCGCGGCGCAGCCACCAGCCTTGGCATAGTCACCTCTTTCACGCTGCGCGCGGCGCCACTGCGCACTGTGAGCGTGCATGAGGCGCTGTTCCCCCTGCCAGCATTTGGTCTAGGATCAGGCGCTCTGGCACCGCTACTGAACTACGGCGCCGCCTGCGAGCGCGCCGTGCCTGCGGTATCGGCAGACACCTACATCTACTGGGAGCCGCCCGGGGCCATACAGTTTGCCATGTGTGTGTACGGCGTCGACAGCGGCGACAGTAATGGCAGCTGCGGTAGCGCTGGCGGCGGCGGCAGCGGCGGGGATGGCAGCAGTGACATGGGCCACCGTGCTGCAGGCACCAGTATCTCTGTCAAGACTGGAGCTGGCAATGAACTCGGTGCAAATGGCAGCCGCAGCAGCGGCGAGAGCGGCAGCAGCAGCAGCAGCAGCAGCAGCAGCGGTGGCGGCAGCAGCACCAGCAGCAGCAGCAGCGGCGGCAGCAACGTCGGCAGCAGCAGCAGCGGCAGTAGCGAGGGCGGCGGCTGTGACACCGCTGGCGGGGCCGCACTGCTGGCTGATGTTGTGCAAGCATGTGGCATCACGCCGCTGAGTGAGAGGAGCGTCTCTGGCCTGAGCCCGTTGGAGCTGTTTGAGCAGGAGGTGATCAATTATTAGTAGTATATGCAAGAAGATGTTGTCAACACTGTGACTGCCAAGTGCTGTGTGTATGCTAGGGCATGCACCCTACCTGTGCCGTGCTCTATTTTGAGCGCCAAGCGCAGTCCAAGATGCAGCACTACTGTACGTTGACCATCCAAGTTTTGCATTACTTTATTCACTTCCGCTTGAGAGAGAATACCCCCCAAAATGCACCACGTCATCAACAATGTGCTCCCACTGAGCTTGTTCACGCCTTCCCTTTGAGAGTCTGAGCTGCTGGGAACAGACATGAGCACCTACTACCTACCAGTAGTACAATGGTTTTTATATTGATGCTTGAAGTTCTACGCGTGGAGCTCAAACGCTCCTAAGTACACAGTACAGCCCCATCAGTCACTGTCATAATGCTATGTACATTCACAATCTGCATCATCCGCTTGACGCCTCTCGCGCCGTGCCTGCGATGCAGCTGTACTGCCGCCTCATGCCGGAGCGCATCAGCGGGCCGCCTGGCACGTCCCATCCTCAACTTCAAGTTGAATTTGGCAAGCCTCACGACTTCAAGCGATGCGTGCTGCTGCATGGGATCACGCCCACGGTTGCGCGTGCGCTGTTACATGCGGTGAGTGTAGCCTTATATATCGAGAGAGCTCATCATTGACAACATGCATGGCTGCCTTGATTGGATGCTGTGCGCGTGGCAGTGATGTGTCATACTCTGAGTCTGTGTGAAGGTGCAGATGACTGAGGTGTATGTAGCCCGTATGACGTGCTTAGTGGTGATGTCGCTTAGAGTTAGGGTCAGGGCATGGACGCTTCTCATCTCAGCCGACAGATTTGTGAGGTCACGAATAGGGGTCAGGATCAAGGGTTGGGGTTAGGGTTAGGGTTGAGGGTAAAGATCAGGTGGCACGTAGCCGTGGCAGGGGAGGGTTGAAGTTAGGGCTAGGTCAGGCAGCAATTAGCCACAATGTGCTCCAAGTGTACTCAGCCTGATTCAACACACATGCAGGCAATAATAATTTCAAATAGCAGCCTACTAGTAGCATGTATACTGTAGCTACCTATAAGCAAGGGTATACACTGCTACCATAGCATGGGGGATGGTTAGTACCGGCTTGCAGCCTCACTTCTCTGAACCGCATTCCTCGGTCTTGGGATCCTCACTTACACTTTGCTTGCCCCACCGGCGCTGCACAATGCACTGCCCCTCTCTCTCTGCGCGCCCGCTACTGTGTGACAGGTGAGGATCACACCCTCCAAGCTCTGCTACGTGCACCTGCTGCACTGCGGCCCAGTGTGTGGCACTGGCAATGCTGCCACCATTGGTGCCGAGGCCACCGCAAGCGCCAACGCCACAGGCGCTGCTGCTGCGAGCGCCGCTGCGGCGACGCTCTCCTGCTTCGGCGACCGCACCTTCACGCACGCAGCGGTCATCACAGGGATGTGGCAGGCTGCCGCGCAGCGCACATCCGTAGTGGACTGGGTGTATGACGTGGCACAGAAGCTGCTGCGTGTGCAGAGCGGCAGTGGTGTGTACGGCGCACTCGACGGCAGCAGCGGCGGCGGCGATGTTGATGCCAGTGGCCGCAGCGGTGGCGGTGGCGCAGGCAGTGGCTTCGGCGCCGACACCAGCAGCATCGGGAAAGGCGGCGGCGGAGGCAGCGGTGGCATCGCTAGCGGCGGAGACTACGGCGGTGAACACAACGTCAGCGGCACTGATGGCGACGGCAGCGGCGCTGCGCGTGTCGGCATGGACAGCGCTGCTGCAAGCGTCTATGCAGCTGACCTGGGGCCAGGGCGCGATGTGGCACTGGCGCCCCGCGCGTTTGGCGACAGGCTGCAGCGGCTGGCCGCAGTCATCTCCAGCATTGACCCATTCAAGCTGGTGCGCGGGGCATGCCCCATCGTAGCTGCGGCAACAGAGGAGGAAAATGGCGCTGCTGCAGAGTCGGCGGCTCAAGTTGGCCATCGACTGGTACGCCAGCTTGTTGACTCAAGTTGAAGTTGAAGTTGTATGTCATAGATGCCCTTGTATGTCAAAGGCGCCTCCACTCTCCCTGATGCTGTATGAGTTTGCAGCCTCTTTCTAAAAGTAAACGCGCCATGCAGGACACAAGCTGCTGTGCAGCTCCGCGCTGGAACTTCGATGCGACGAGCTTGATTGAATGTTTTTGCGTTTGCAATCTCAGGCACAATAGCCAGCCTTCTGGCTCCAAGCTGCAGCGCTACACATTCGCTTACTACAAAATGACAAATGTCATGCTTGCACCAACTCAAGCTCCCTTCTGCGCCAGAGTTCACCGCCCTTGTGTACTCACTAGTAGGGTTGCAAAAAAGCGTATTTTGAAGTTTATTTTGGAGTTCAAGTGCCCCTTTTGTGGCAGACTGTATGCTCAGAATTGAGCAGACTCACCGCATGCCCCACAAATACGCCCTTCACGCAGCATACTATCATGTTGGAGTTTGCTCACGACGTATTCCTGGTTGCCAAATACGCCCCAAATACGCCATATTTGTGTGGAAATACGTTTTTTTGCAACCCTACTCACTAGCGCACTGCGCCTACGCTGCCGCTGCCGTGGCGCGCAGCCGCCCAGCGGCGCTCGCCCTGCCGCCATCGTGATCATCCGCGGTGACCATGGCGCCGGCAAGGACTGGCTGGCCGCGCAGCTTCAGGCTGCACTTCAAGGCGCGCTTGAGGCTGAGGTCGCAGTGGAGCGGGTCTCCGACGCCTGCAAGGCGCAGTACGCGCAGCAGCACGGCCTCGCGCTGTGGGATCTGGTGGCCGATCGCAGCTGCAAAGTGAGTCTGCACAGGCCATGCAGTGTCATGTTTATGCAACAGGCAGCTTCTTTCTTGTCGTTTTGCATACTTTAAGTACTTTTCACGCTGACTACGGCGGGTCCAAGGCCCGTCGGCAGCTTGAACTTGTGATGATAAGTTCACCGATTCTGGTATGCCTCCAAATTGAATCTGACACTGGCAGCAGTCCCGCAAAGCCTTCGTCGAGATTAATAGGAGCGCAGGCTCACGCTGCCTCTGGATGCTCTCAGCTCTTGTCGACGGATTGTGTGTCGTTTGCCGCGTGCACGAGCGCGTTTTAGTAGGGCGCTTCACGGTCATGCAGCTAGCACTTTCCATACTTCTATATTAGTGCTGCGCTGACAAGGGCGCACTGCTCACGCCGTCAAGTCAACCACCCGCTTTTGAACCATCTGCGCACGTGCGTGCTGCTGCTCCCTGCAGGAGCGTCACCGAGCTGCGCTGTGCGCGCAGCACGCGGCAGACGTGCGCGCGGACCCGCTGGCCGACCTGAATCACTTCCTCTCGCTGCTGGCCCTGCACCCACGGTGAGGGCAGTGCACCACGGTGCCATTGTTTACTGAGTCTTATAGTAGGATGTACTAAGTACTAATTGTTTATCAATGTGTTCTGTAACGGCGTGCACTAGCTTAAGGTGCATGCAACCTATGTGAGCATGATCATGCCTCATATACACGACATTACACGTGGTAGTTCCACTTCAACAAGTATGTCTAGTACTTCAATCACAAATTGAAGCTGTTCAGTTTCGTTGCTAATAGTGCATTTGCACTTGACACCTGCAGGGGGGGGGAAGGGGGATGGCACTTTCCTGCATTATACCATATCATAAGCCACTTGTGTAACAGTGCTTCAAACTGTGGATGCCTATGTACAGTCATGGTCTCATTCGATCGAAGTTCAAATCAGGACTAAAGTTACGTTTAGGGCTCAAAAGCCCCCATGAAGGCGCGCCGAGTGCACTAGCACCGTGCTCGTGCCTTGTTAGTGACAAGGCATCAGTGCTCAGCTTCCTGTTGGACGTTAATGTACAGCTTGTCTTGCTGACACATGCGCCACCCAGAAATGGTCGCAAGTGATGCTGCCTTCGCCTGTGCACAAGTGTAAGAGGTAGCGCCACAACTGAAATACGCTGTTGGTCCTTGTGCTACTACACGCTTACGCTGACGGTCCGCATTCAACCTACTGCAGGCGCATCCTCATAATTACGGGCATGCAGGAGGACCCAACCGACGCCATCACCGCAGCGCGCTGCCCAGCTATCACCATTTTGGTGTGCGCGTCCACAGCGGCAAGGGAAGCCAGAGGGCTGGCCTCGGCCGTCGCGACAACAGCAACAGGGTCCACACGCGCGCCCGAGGATGCAACTGCAGCTGACTCAAACCACTATTGCGCCGCCGCCATCAGCAGCCTGGTCTTCGACAACGAGCCAAGCGGCGATGGCGCGAGCGGCGAGGCGGCGCGCACTTGGTGCCAGTCGCGCCTGCTGCCGCTGCTACAGGCCGAGCTGTCTTCAGCTGCTGCAACTGCAATTGCCACTGCTGCTGCCGTGCCAGGAGCGACAGCGGGCGCCGCCGCCACCGCGTGCGGCGGCAGCACTGCCATGACTGCCGCCGAGGAGGCAGCGGCGACTGCGCAGCTGCGAGCCATGATGCCGCCACCGCCGCCGCTGCAACAGCAGCTGCTGCCGGCCAGAGTGGACGCGGCAGACGGCACAATGTCTGGTAGTGTGCAGCCGCCGCCGCTCATCTTCAGAGATGTGCTGGGCCTGGCAGAGAGTCCGGGTGCGCGGGGTCTGTGTACGCGTCTGCTGGCGCCGCGGCTGCTGCCGCCCGCGGGCACGGCCGCCGCCGGCGACATAGCGGCGGTCGTGGCTGTGGAGGCTGGTGGCTGGCCGTTTGGTACGTCACTAGCAGACCACCTCGGCGTTAGCCTGATATTGCTGAACAAAGGGGCGCGACACATGCCAGGCCCGGTGGGGCAAGTAGCCTACCGTGGCTCACACATCTCTGGTGCCGCGGTTGAAGTGGCCGCTGGCGCAACTGTGGCAGCGACGCCAGCCCTCAGCACCGCAGGCGGCAATGTGGGGAGCTCTCTGGCTGCAGCCACTGATGGCGGCGCAGGTGGCGCCGCCGCCGGCTGCGCCAGCGGAGCGGCTTTACATGCGCCAGGCGGCGGCGGCGGCGGCGGCGGCGGCGGCGGCGGCGGCGGCGGCGGCGGCGGCGGCGGCGGCGGCGGCGGCGGCGGCGGCGGCGGCGGCGGCGGCGGCGGCAGTTGTAGCAGTGACCGCACAAGCGTGCTGCAGCTGCCATGGGGCGCTGTGCTGCCCGGCGCGCGAGTGGTCATTGTGGATGACATGCTGGCCAGCGGTGAGACGGCGGCCGCTGCAGTGGAGCTGTGCGTGCGCGCACGGCTGGATGTTGTCGCCTTCGCTGCCATTGCAGAGCTGCCCTGGCACGGCGGTCGTGAGCGGCTCATGCAGGCATGGGAGAGCAGCTGCGGCGCCAGGGATGTTCCTCTTGCTGTTCACACACTGCTGCAATTTGAAGGTCGATGAGCGGCATAGCACTGCCGCAGTGCTGTGCGCTGATTGGTTGCTGGTCTGCTGGCCGGTGCAACGCTGTGTTGATCATGCGTCAGACAAGGGAGTGTGGAGGTCAGCGCGGACAACACCTGTGCTGCAACATGAAGGTTCTTAGCGAAGCACTGCATGCCACACTTGTACATCAGTTTTTCACAACGGCGGCTGCCCTTGAGCAGCCACGACTCATCTGCAAGTGCCAAGCATTAGCACATTGCAAAGAGGAAGTTCCATCTGCATATGTCGGTCATGTAATGACCAGTGCGCGCTGCACAGTAGCGCATCATGCTTGTCTTGAGACCGGTCAGCGCAGATCTTACCTAGGTAATGTATTACATCTCATTCAGGCACAGGGGCTGCGGTGGACGACGCCATCCTGGAGGTCCACATGTAGCTGGTCTGGCTGAGTGTAGGCAAGGCTTGCTTTCAGCTGAGCCTACAGATGCAGAAGCACGGGAGCTGCATTTTATCTTGTATGTTTCGTAGGGTTTCCTACCCTCCAGCGGAAGTAACTCAAGTACATTGCTCAATAGTGGTACTACTACTAGCCTTCTGGTAGTGGTATGCGTGCTGTATGGATTACTCAGGGGCAGCTGCCTGTGACTTGAATTTCTTCCAAACTTCATGATTTTTAATATCACTCTTCTAGCGCACTCCTGGTTCCTGGCCTGTTGTCTGCCAAAGTTCATGTGTCAGTGAGCTCATCATGGTCGCAACTTGGCTTATCATGCGTGCACCATGTTGACACTGGTCAGCGCATACCAAGCAGTTCATTGTTTGCACTGTAACAGCGTGCAAGAACTACCTGCTTTAGCAATACCTGCTTGCGGTCACTGACCGCCAAGTCTCCTAGGGGGACTTCGCCGCCATAAAACCTACTGTCCTTACGAGCTTGCGGCGCCGCATGGTGACCGCCTCAGACATCTGCTCAACCATTATCTTGAATTTGCCTCTCATTGAATCATTTGCGCACGACGTCAGGTGGAGCACACTGCTGCTCTTTCGCGCGCCGCGCGTGAGTTTATGGTGGTTTAGGCGCTCTTGTGGTGGTAAATACTCAAGGCCCGTCGTCATCAAGATACCATCCTTGCTGGCCAGAACCACACTCATTGGGTTGAACAAGATCGTCGCAATCGCTGAGAATCTAATGATCAGCTTGAGTGCAGTTTCACTTCGGCCGCCTGGCGCCTGCCACCATCAACTGCGCAGCGGTGCGCGGAGTGGGGCTCCGCACACCGCATTGCCCATGACAACGTCGCGCCGCCGCCACCCCTGCCAGTGCCCGCCTGTGGCATAGGCTGAACATTGTCCTGCCATCACCTCGTTCATATGCACATCATCGCGGCACTGCTCCGCCCCGCCAGTGCTGAGAAGCTGTGCATCCTCGCCTCTCGTATGACGCCGGCGATTCACAACAATGTGTCGTGTCACTTTCGCGTGACGCCCCATGTCATATGCGCCTCCCAAAGTGGCATCACGCGCTCGGGCTGGTATGCCTGCGATTACCCAACCACGGTGGTGGTACAGGTCTGTTCTGAGGGTTTTACTACGCTTCATGGGTCATGGTGCAGAGTGGCTAGTCCTTACCCTCAGACTAGTTGTGACTCTATTTGAAGGTGAGCTTAGAATTTGGGGTTAGGGTTAGCTTAGGGTTACGGTAGGGTTAACATCTGCTTGATTGTAAACTATGAAGGTAGGATTAGGGCTTGGGGTCAGGCCTAGCTTAGTGTTACGTTAGGGTCAGCGACTTGTGCCCTTGCCAAACACCAAGGGCGGCAGCACGCATGCCCGCCACCGCATGGTTAACAATGCGTACGCATGCCGCGACCAAACTCCAATGGCAGCAGCGCCTATGCACATATATGAGTGTCGTCGCAAGATGCATGCGCGGCAAACACGTATGCGCGCCAGCATGTGGGCGGCGACGCATACTTGCGCGTGCGCGCCGCGCCAGAACTCAAGGGCGACCGCGCGTATTTGCGCCGCCGCCGCTGTGCGCGTAGGCATGCCGTAAAGGCAGTGACGTATGCGCATGCCGTGTGTTGGTCATTGTCATCACTTCCACGCATGGCAGAGCCTGGCTATTGACGGTGGAGGCTGCAACGGCTGGAGGTTGCAACGGCGCAACAGCGCCCTTTCTGCAGCAGTGCTTCCACTTCGTGACGAGGGCCAATGCGTCACCACTGCAACCGTCGCAGGCGAAGGTTGCACGCAGCCTTGCCCATGCGACGCATGCGTGTTAAGGTCGTGCCGTTCCGTCATGCGCCGTCTCTTCCAGTCGAATTGCTGAGCAAGCAGATCCTAACCTAATGCCCTAACCCTAAGTAGACCCAGACACTGAGACCTATGTACGTGTGCCACACGAATTTGACCCCGAATTTTCCTGAGTTTTGGCGCGCGGCCAGCAGCTGCGGGGCCACACACGTCGGGCCGTGTCTGAGAGCTAGTGTTCATACGCCGCACACACAGCGTCTCGAAGCAGCTCGAACTTGAACGTGCCACTCACTGCAAAAGTCGTAATATCCAGTGAGCACGGTGACCGCGGTGATTCACCTCGTTCAAAAGAGGATCTTGCAGCATGCCAAAGGCTTATCAGCCCCGGGTCGTCCCTTTTGAGGCAGACCACGTCTACTTGTTCACCTACCCGCCCTGCCATGGCGGCACCAGCAAGATGTCCTTCACCCCTTTTGGCAAAAAGGCAAGTGCTCAACAATGCAAGTTGACATCGCTATCGCCATGTCGATGCCTGCACTCAGAGAGACAATTGCACAGTCACTAGGCTCGATTGTGCTCTTACCCGTACACTGAGCTCAACATCTTTGAGTTGCTGTCTTACAACAGCATGCGCAATCCTCTGTGCTGTCATCATCCAAGTTGATTCAAGTGATCATGTATTTCCTCTTGCTCGAGCTGAATCAGATCCAACTTGATGCTTGCCTTTTCCAATGTGAATGTGTACTACGTGTGACTTTTCTGAGGCGGCCACACAGTCTCCAGAACCAGCGGTGTATTTTGAACCTGTTTCAAAATACAGGCTGCCATCTGCAGCATGTGAGAAATGTAATTTGCACTGTGGCACTCACTGACAGTCTGCGCGCACTGCATCATGACTCAGGATCATGATGCTGCATACAACCGCAATCACATGCAAGCGCATACCTAGGTGTCTTTGCTAGCTAATTTTCCATATGTGGTTCCCTTACAAACTCATGCTTGGCTCTCTGTGCAGCTACAAACCGCTGCTCTGTCAACACGGTCATCATCATCTGGAAGTACCAAACACTGAGTCATCCGAATACACATTCGTGGGTTACCTTATCGTAGCAAATAGCCCGCAAGGCCTACAGCGCACACACATAGACGGTTGCGTGCGCTCCACATAACATCCTCACTTTTGAAGGCTGCTCCCCTCTTCACTGTACCTCAGGTGGAGGCTTACCTGCGCCTGACGGGCATTCCTTTCACAGTCAAATTCGGCACCACCGTAGGACGCTACGGCAAGCTGCCCTTCATTGAGCTGAACGGCGAGCAGCATGCCGACTCCAGCACCATAGTTGAAGTGCTCACCGAGAAGTTTGGCCACGACCTCAATAAGGGACTCTCCATGGAGCAGAGGGCTGTGGGGCACTCTTTTCAAAGGATGATCGAGGAGTCTCTGTACTGGCACATTGTCTACTCACGCTGGCAGGATGAGGCTGGGTTCGCAAGCGCGGTGCCAGCGTACTTTGGGCAAATAGGGTTTGTGATGCACAAATATGTGGACTACCTGATGCGGCCCACCTTGGTGAAGGAGCTGCATGGTCAGGTGGGTGATGCTCAGCGGATTTAATGCTACAGTACAAAACTATTAGTAGGCTAAGCGCACATGCCGCATAGTGTAGGCCACTTGTATGATGATCTAGCAGCGCCTGCCGCTGCTTACTGATAGGTCAGGGACATGTCTGAGTCTCACATACTGACGCCTATCCACAACATCTGGTGCACTGCAGTATGTACATACTTGTGCCAGCACCTAGCACACAAAGTGTTTTGTTGTGGCTGAACAAACGGGGCAGGATCACCAGGCCTGCCGTGTGCTGCAGTAAAACTCCTGACAAGTACTCTTCAGGTTGTCAGCACGCACACAATCAACCCATTCGTCATGTGACCAGTGCAAACTTGAAGTAGCACCAGAACTTGCGTGTTACACAAGCCATGATGGTCATGCGTTGCACGCACTCTTTTGTGCTTCTGCATCTACTAACCCCTAAAGTAGAGCTCCAAAAGGAACTGGCGATTTGCACTTAGGCACGCCCAGCCACATGTACCCACGTGCACAAAGCAAGCAGCTGCAGCTCACACACCACCTTCAGTAGAGCAGCATGCTAGCGCAGCGTTGAGCTTTGCAACGGAAGATCACCTTTTACCTCAAAAGGTAGCGCCAAAACATGATGAGCAGCATGATGTGCCGTTACCTGAATGGCTTTAACAGTCTGTGTTTCCAACTTCAGCGCAGCAGAACTTCAAGAGTCAACTTGAGTGATCAGTGTGGCAGAAGTTCAACACTGGCATTGACACTCATTCTGCAAGTGATCACCTGCGCCCCTATATGAAAATTGTGCTTTGCCTCACGCAGCAAGGTAGCTGATGCACATGAGCAGGTATGCCAGCGGCCACAAGTGATAGATAAATCAACAGCCAGTATGACTACGACATACATGTATCAGTGCCACAGTGTACGCGCCTTCTCTGATGTTCACCTACCACATGTGACCCTCACACCGCACCTGCATCAGATCTGCAAGTGTGCACGTGTTCGTCACTCTGCAGCAACACAGTTTTTTGTAAGCAGCAATTGCGCTTGCAGTCATCATTGGCTAAAGTCTATGCTGATGCCACGTGTCACTGGTGCAGGGCACAGGGCGCCTTCCGCCTGACGTTGTGCTGGACCGCTGTGGCAAGGACTTGGCAGCCATCAGCACCTACCTCGGCGACAAGCCCTTCTTCCTGGGGACTGCAGGGCCCACATATGCAGATGTGTGCATATTCGCCATGCTGGACTGGCTCTTCAACAGCGGCGTCACGACCATGCTCGACGCTAAAGCAGCGGAGTTTATGAACCTGCCAGCGTTCGTGCAGCGCATGAATGGCCTGCTCTATCCATCTGAGGAGCATGCGCCGTCCACATAACTTCAACTCGGAGGCACCGTGACTGTACTGCAAGTGACGAGACAAGCGGGGGTGTTGAGCATGGCAGCCATCGTGGATATACTGTATTATATATTACTTATAAGTATAGGCTTTTGAAAGGCCGGCCTGCGACAGATGAGGCATGACCTACATGTAGCGTACCCAGGGCACGGATGCGTTGGGCGGTGTGCAGCATTGTCATAGCATACTTCGAAGTACACAAGTGAAGTTGGCACGTGCACTCACGCTACACCCAATAGTACATAGTCACGAATGGTGGGTGCACAGTGGCGGTTGTGCACGTTAATTTGTGTGCTGTATTCCTTGCAGGCACTGTTCGCTGCTTGTGTCGGACAGCATAGCAAACCTGGTCCGACACTGCTTTCGCAATGCCATATGCTGCTTGCCTTTACCTGTACCTCAATGACCAGGTCCGACACTGCTTTCACAATGCCATATGCTGCTTGCCTTTACCTGTACCTCAATGACTTGATGTGCGCAGCCGCATACAATGATTTGGCACGGTTATGTCAGCACAATGCACTGAGCACAGTGTCTGGTTGATTATTGTGTACTAGTGCGACAAGAAGTAACACTTTTGAAGAGAGAAGATTGTTTGAGGCCTGTGATCACACATGCAGAGCCCTCAGGTCAAGCCACCGTCATGGTCTTACGTCAGTTAGCTGAGCCACTTCAAGAGTTGCTTCCCTTGATGGCTTGTGGATGCGCATGAGGGTTGCAGACAGGACATGAAGGTATGTGCAATGAACTCCGCCTTCACCATCAAGACCTGCAACCCTTCAACTTCCTGCTTTGATGACTTGCCTGTGGACCTGGCTATCTATTGACTTGTGCTCAACAGCCTGAAGTTACATCTTGCCATCACTGAGCAAGCTCATCGTTTACCCCCGCAACTTGGTTGCTTTAATTGGGATAAGTGGAATTGGTGACATTCTCGTTTTCACACTGGCCGTGCTGGGTGAATTGCATGTGTCGGCAGCCCTCACTAGCAGGCTACGTTGGCCAAACACTTGACACTGTGCGGAAGGCATCTTGCGAAGGCAGGACAATCAACGACGCACAACAAATTGTCGGCTTAGTGGGATGCACTCAATGTATTGGCACTGACGGATCTGAGACGCACCCATTCTACCTTTCATAGACCTGGAACCAAGTGCTGCTAGTGTGCAGGGTGCAACCAACCAGCCTGAAGTGTTGCTGCCACTGCTGGGCTGGCGACACACCACAACTGCAATCGACGCATCGCGTGTTCAGGAAGGACATATTCAGGAAGCACACCGCTCTCTAGTTCTACGGTATCGGGTCTGAACCACCAGACCGCACGAGGGAACACGCACGCTGAAATTTCGTAGCAGCGGCGCCTGCTAGCAGCTGCTGATGTGTACCGCCCCCCATCAAACATGTGTGCTTTCTACTGGTGACTGCCGGACTTGTGGATCTCCATCATGGTGATGGAGGGAGGGCCCATGATTCCTGAGTCCTTCATGATGGTACGAGTCTTGGGGTTGGCCAGAAAGTCCTTGGCCGCTTGGATGCTGGGGTACTCCGCAATGACGCTGACCTGTGCATGACGGCATTTGGCAGTTACAGGTATGAGATGTCGCTGTGCATCAAAGCGGCCGGTGTGAGGTGCGGTGCAACCGTTACGCTGCGCGTCAAGTGGTGAGCAGCAACAGTGCCGCCATGATTTAGCTATACGCGTCGTGGCTGCTTGATTGAAACAGTTTGAGGTGATACGATGATGGGCTCCTTGCATGTGGCACAAAATCATGGTGGTGATTAACTTCAAGTTAAACATGCGCGCGTGCTGCCGCCCCTGTTGCCATGAGCTTGCCAATGCGCACAGCCGTCAGGAGCAGCAGACTTATGAAATGCATGGCACCGTGGCTTGCAAGTAAGTAGATGACATAAGTACTTCAAGATATATGCAAACTGTGGTCGCGCAGCCTGCACCGCCACATGTGCTCGCCGAACCTCGCAGCACCATCTCGTGTTCATATTTCAGCTGGCATGTCACGTTCACCTCGAGAACGCAGAGTGATCAGCCTCAAGCTGAAAGAAACATCACGCCATGGGTGTGATTATATAGTGGTGCCCAGTGCACGCGTGTGGGGCAATTACATTCTCTAGCACACATAGGTGAAGCAGCAGGACAGTCGTAAAACATCTGCCATCCATTGCCTTCCAGCCTCTATGGCTGCCAGCTAGAGATGTCAGTGACGTTGACGGATTTGGAAGAGATGTGCAGACAGCAAGCAAGCTGACCTTGCTGGAAGACGACACACAACCTCGATCATTCATCATTATCATAGTGTAGCTTGCCAAGCCCTGCCCATATCGCACTGGGCATACGGAGGCTTCCTTTTTGTACGTGTCGATTCACCCAGGACGTCGCCGCACACTTTGAAGTGTATAGCATTATTCATGCAAGCGTGCTTTGTATTGCTCATGCAGAGAGAAGTGCATCAGTGTGATTAATGTGCTTGACGCTAGCTCGATCTCAAGCCGCATCCGCAAAGCTAGAGTTTTCGCGCAAGGTAGTCAATAAAATAAGTGAGAGATCCGCGGCAAAGATTGAGAGCAATTGAATCACACGACCAGCATGACTAGCCACTGCGCTATGCATACCTGATTGGGCTCGCCGGGGGAAGTCAAGATCTTCCAACTAGCAATGCCGTTCTCCTTCCGCCAGGCGACTACCTCGGGATCCGTGAAGGCAGCAACATACTTTTCGACGCTATCCACAGTGTACTGCCCAAACGCCACCGCCATCGTGCCCCACAGTGTATATCGTATAACCAAAGGCGGGGGTCTGGAATTATAATTCGTGGAATTGCTTCTTCCTGGTCTGTCTGTCCTCAGAATAAACGCGGACTTGAAGTTGAACTAGAGTTGATGGCGCGCCTGGTGACAAACGCGTTCCTGGCATATTGAGCAGTCTCTCTATAAATGTGGCACTTGAACTACCCGTGCTCGCAGCATGATGGGGCTGCGCAAGTGCTAATGCCGGCTTACGTCAACAAGAACGCGGTCACACGACACGCGCGAACAAGTGAGTAATTCCTAGATGGTCGTCCTTCGCAGGTTCAATAACATCACAACATGTATTATCACTTAATGATGCTGCAGCGTCAGGCGCAGGAAAGTCCCTGCGAGCACGCCATCTGGAGCCGAATGTTAGCACGTGTTTGAAGTTTGGTGCTCAACTGCCTGTTTTTAGCTTCAGAGTGTTTATGCTTTGCGCTCCTAATAGTACTACTAGTAGGGCTATGCTGTTCCCCGGGGGGGGTGTGGTGCAACATCACACAGTGCAACAATGAGGGCGTTGCTCACGCATGGTGTGTTGTACTTTTTATCAAGTCTCGCTCAGGGCGCCACAAAGCCCAGGCGATCGAGTGCATATGGCGCTGCGACCGGAACCGAGCACGTGCTTGCGTGCGCTGCGTGTCCTGCGGCAACTGTTGTCGCCTCCACTTTATCTGCAAGCTCGGTAGGACGGCATCTGCAAGCGCACTCTGCTTGAGGCGCTTCCTTCACTGCAACTGACATCATTCCCCATGGGTGTGTTGTACGTATGGACTTGTATTTATAAAGGCCCAAGGGAGGCCGGGTTGCCTATGCAATCGAAAAGGTTGCGTCAACGCAGCAGCCTAGTCTGCGCTGTGCCCTAGGAGCTTGGATACCGGCGCCGCAACACAGCCCAGCATTCGCGCTCCACGTGTGTACGCCATGACGCGCTCCGCCAACTCCCGCGCCAGCGATATGCTCAGCTCAATGAGGATCTGACGCTTAGCTAACCCGGTGTGTTGTACCAATGGAGGGCACTCTGTCAAATCGATCAAAAATAAGGGTATGCTTTGCCTCGCTCTACTGGAACTCTTTGTTTTTTTAAATCCTGCTGTGAAAGAATGCAGCTCTAGAGTGTGTGTAGCCAAAGCAGATCGATCAGACAGATTTCTTCATGCGCTCATCAAGTTATGTGGCAGCATTCATGAAATGGTATGAGCAGATGTGAAGCTGCTTGTGTCAGTGAGTGCTGAGAAGAACTGATGGAGGCCTTGTAACTAGATTGCACTCATATTCTAGCTTGTGAGTTCAATAATCGACTTTGGTGGTTTGGTCAGCTGTTGTGTTGCACGTATTGCATCCAAATTCGCATGTAACACACCATTGCTACTGTACAGTAGACTGTAGCTTCATAGACGTTAAACGTATTAGCACGCCTTACACTCCAGAACGATGTCTGTCAGCCCGATCGACAGCGCGCGGAATGCGCGGTCGCGGCAGCAGGACTCGCCGCAAGGTGCTGCTGGGCTCTGATTCGTTGTGTGAGCTGCCTAGCACGCTGGCACGTGCCCACTGCGATAATGCTGCAGCGAACATCCTGGCTGAGGAGCAGTCTGGTAGCGTCACCATTAAGGCGACTTAGCTTTGCATGTCACGCTGCAACGTACTCAGCGACCCGTGCAGACGAAATCGGGAGACCACGCGAGCGAGCGCGCATCCAGGAAATCAGGTTGGCGGACAAATTGATGTTCAATTTGAAGCTGCGACCTTTGCTCACGTTTTCGGAGTTGGATTGTATACCACCCCCCCCGGGGATAAACGCGGACTAGAAGTTGAACTAGAGTTGATGGCGCGCCTGGTGACAAACGCGTTCCTGGCATATTGAGCAGTCTCTCTATGAATGTGGCACTTGAACTACCCGTGCTCGCAGCATGATGGGGCTGCGCAAGTGCTAATGCCGGCTTACGTCAACAAGAACGCGGTCACACGACACGCGCGAACAAGTGAGTAGTTCCTAGATGGTCGTCCTTCGCAGGTTCAATAACATCACAACATGTATCATCACTTAATGATCCTGCAGCGTCAGGCGCAGGAAAGTCCCTGCGAGCACGCCATCTGGAGCCGAATGTTAGCACGTGTTGCAGTGACTGCGGTGTGGCTGAGTGGCATTGTGACATGGCTACCTATCACATAAGGTGTCTCTACAGCACGTCAAAACCAGCGATGATTGTGCGACCATTGATAACAGGTGTTGTCAGCTGTGGTAAGGACGATCATCAGCAACTACCTGGGCAGCAAGCTCGTCCTAGCAAGGACAGCAGCGACCACATGATGCAGACAGTCGCAGATTTGGCATTCTTGACTCCCTCTGCATCAGCAGCATCACAAATATGCTCAACGCTACACCACATGAGTATACATTTAAAACCTGTCAGCTGCGTGAATTTTTTGCTCACTCGGTCAAAGAGCAAGCAACATAGCTTGAGGTGAGGCGATGCAATTGGCGCAACTGATGCTGTTGAGCCTAACGTTGTCACAGTGCATTAACTCAACCTCTCATTGCCACAAGCCCTCACTTTGATGTTACACCTTCAGCCCACGGAAGCTTGCAAGCGCTGTCAGCACGGTCAGAGCACATTTGCCTGTGAACGCTGGGATGTAAGTGACCGCCATGCAGCACTGGCATGTGTGCACACGATCCGGTCAATGCATGCCAATTACCGGCACACACAAGCTGGTCAATGCTGCAGCCTCGCCAGCACCGCTTTGCCGTCAACATCAGAGGTGTCTGCCAGCGCCATCTCGAGTTCTGCACCGTGGCTGCTACTATCTAACCGTAACTGTTCGCCCAGGTGTTGCTGATGCAACGCATACTAGGGTACCGAGACTCGTTGTGTCGACAACACCAGGGTGCACACAACTTCAACCTCAACCTTGACCTTCATCATCACCCTGAGCGCCTCCTGAAAAAGCCATCGCAAAAAGGTACATGCCGTTTGGTGTAAGCGAGTCTCATCTCGTGAGCAGTTGCTATTTGCTGCTGCTGGTGGTGGCGGTGTGCTGCTGTTGGTGCTAAGCATCAGTGCTGCCAGTTGCGTGTGCCAAATAAGCCCAAGTACGTCAAATACGTACCTTAAATACGGCGTACCTACTAAATATGGCGTCTTTGCTCACACAAATACACTTCTGTGCAACCCTCATCTTGTGCTACCACGCAGATTGCACGCTACTCCCACTCAGCTGCAGGCTGCAGAGCGGACACAGTCACTGCTCTATGCGGCCGTCTATATGCGCTGCAATCACACAGTGGGCGCAGACAGATCTACCAGAAGCTGCATCATGGCAAGCGTCAGCAAAAAGCATGAAGAATCACGACCCTGATTACGCCATACATGCTACAATGCAGCGCTGTCGTCGATGGAGCGCGCCCGTCAAATCAGACAGAACAGAACCACTGTTCCCTTTGACTGAATTTGCAGCTCTCATGAGTATGCTATTCACTGCATTGATCAAAACTTTCATTTCTGCTCTGCAGGTTCGCGAGGAAGTGATTTGGTGCATCGACCAGAGAGCCAAATTGTTAATCAGACATTGCCAATGAGTGTTGACAACTAGCCGTTTTTCAGCGTCAGCCTGAGTGCGCTCAAAACTTTGAGTCAAAAGAAAATTGCTGTCAACATTTTTACTCTGGTGGCGTCTCAATAGAGGTTTCTGCAGCTAATGTTGTGCATGACTAGTGTCACTTGTTCAGATTTTGTAGGTGTGTTGGCCACAAATCGCATGCAGGAGCCTGGTGTTGAGATGGAGTTCGCACACTGCAGGTGTAGGCCTGTGAATGTGCTGTTTGTGCCTCATTTGCACCATGCTGGTTGCGCTTGATGCAACACAAATCCACTTACTGTTAGCATAGGGGACTTCAAACGTACAGAAGGCTCGGCACCGGGGGAGGGCCTACACACACTTCACTACTTTGACAGTTTCATCCGCCGAAACAGTCGCTCTTTTTTCTGATGAACGGGTGCAACTCTCCATCCACAGCGCTCTGCAGAAAGAGCAACTTTGAAGTGTTGCACGGTGATGCAAGAGCATTCGGCGGACCTGCGTTTGCCCATGGCGGTCACCGAAGAGAGTGCGTCTCGGACGAGCAGTGTGTGGTTTGAGGTGAGCCCGCTCAGCTTCTAGCGTGATCAGGAAAACCACCGTATGATGACTCAACAACGCCAGCGACAGCGGTCCCGAAGTATCGGTGTATCTGCACTTCAGGAACTCTCTGGTTTTGGCGCGTTTGCAGCCCCGTGTACTGGCCAAGTTGCGAGCTATGCTGAGGCGACATAGGCGACAGGCCACGACTTGCTTTGGCAGATATACGCCATTTACCGCTTTCGCACTGTACCACTCAGCATTTTCTGCATGCTTCATTCTTTTCTAAAGTGAGCACATTGGGACAAAGGTGTTCGTGCTGATCAGGCTAAAGCGCTGGGCATGACTATTGACCAGGGCGACAGAGCTCCACCTTTTACCTAGAGCACCAGAACATGCACGGCCTACAGAGTTCCATCCTTACCCACTTTAAGGAGCGCCAGAGCGTGCACAGAACTCCAGGGCACTCCAGGGCCATCACGAGAGGCGCACTTTCTTACGGTCCGGGCCTCTTGCAGCGCCAGCTTGTTTAAAACCGTTGGCACCACATTACGGCCGGTGCCTCGCCAGTTGCGTGAGCGGTTGACTTGCTGCGCATGGAGCCTGGCTGCCCAAACACTGCGGCACTTTCCAAAATGCGTGTACGAGTAGCTCGTTAGTTTTGCCCATGGTTTGTACTGTACACTCATTACTACTGCATCTGCAAAGCAGGGGACCTTTGGACCTAGCGCGCACTGCCGGTTTCGTTAAGAACCACGCATTGCAGCAGCGGCAGGTCTGCAGTAGCAGCTGGTGCTGACACATATGTTGCATACAATTCCGGCTGGCAGGCAAAATGGACACCACTGTACTTTGCGACGGCAAGGGGAGCTGAGAACCTGCATGTATACCTTTGGATTATGAAGGACTTGTCGTGGTCTCAGGTGAGCATAGTGGCTGACCATATAGGGGTTTGTGGGGTGCTCTGATGCTGCAGTGTGGAATAGGCACAGCAAGCACAAAGCATATGTAGGATGCAAGCATTGGCTGATAGTATCAATGCTGTCGCTTTGTCACACGCTCAATAACTTACCAGGTCAAATGCGCGCTTAAAATGGCCTACACAGCAGTTGCAGGCACATCACTGCAACATTTGTACTTGCATACAGGCGCCGATGGTCTATCGTCACTTTTGAGCTGCTGTTGACTCGTGCAGTGACAAAGGAGCATCAACACACGGTGTCAAGCATAGAACTTCCAGTATCCTGTTGCATCACTGACATGTAGCTTCACCACTTGGTATTGTTGTCACTCATGTGGCTGTTGACGATGTGCTTGTGCCTTGCCGTACGAGCACCTCTGCAGGCGTGGTACTACTCTGGTTACTTCTTTGCCATCACAGCGTTCTGCTGGGCAGCACTGCTTTCAGTCAGATCCATTTTCTACAAGGCCCCGTCAGAGATCATCCACAGCGTGGCACAGACCATTTGGCTTCTTGGAAACATGTGGTAAGTCGGCGGTGTGAGGTCATGGACTGCATTATGGCGCTGGCATTATCATAACTTTTGATGGATAACCTTTGAAGCAACAGCAGGGGACTAAGCCTAGCCCTGCTAGGCCCCAGCCCTGACCCAACTCTAAGAACAGGGGTTGCCAATCACTGTGTGACAGGGTAGACTGCAGCTGGAGTTGTCACAGCATATCGATGCCAATCTTGAGCGCAGCTGCCTTGTATGCACTCCGTTGCCAGATGAAAGCGTCATGTTTCAAAGTGTGCATCTTGCAATCTCAAGTTTGGTCATGCCGCTTCATGCTGTCCATGCAGTCCAGGTACTGCTGCGCACTAGCCCGTAGCAAGCATCCTCACGTCACCCACTGAGAATGGAAAAAATGCCTGCCTGTAGCTCTTGCAATATGCGAAAGCCTGGTGCCGCTGTTCGTATGCGAGTATTTGCAGATTGACTTTGTCAGCAACCACACACCAGAGCCACACTTGAATGATCATTTATCCTCATTGCAATTTTCTGCTCCCTTGCTCCTTGCTGATGTGTTGATGTGCTGCCTGCCCTGCAGGTGGATGATAGGTAGGTATCAAGAACATACAAGTATGTATGTATAAGCATGCTCAGGGAATGAGTACATGTCACAAATGAAGGCTTTGTCAGAGGCTGGCGCATACACGCACAATCCTGCACTGCACCATGTACCAGCACATGCAATATCAGTTGTGCCTTATCCCGCAGCAGTCACGCCCTTCTGGGCGTAGGTCATGCTTGTCACGCTTTCCATACTGTACACTACGCAATGTCATGTGCGTTAGCACTAAGTGCGTATCTGCTTGGCAAACTCCTGCGTGATTGCCATCTACCATTTGTTGATGCTCCATATACCTACATAAAACATACGCTGCTCTCTGGCTCATCACTGCTCATGTTGTAGACTAATGGCATACATGAAATGTTGCAAGCTTTAAGGCCCATCAAGGGGCGGTATTGCATGATGCTGTCCGTGTGCACGCAACGGTGCACCACGGGTGAGCCACCAGGTAGCACTTCTGACGGACGCCTTAGCTGTGCCAGTTTATGTGAAGAGTGAGACTGTCCTCCCATGTTTCATGACATGCTTTATTATGCTGGCCACTGTTGGGATACATGGTGCTTATTGTGCCCACCAACTCGTCCGTGCAGGCGAGCTGGATGACTTACGCACGTTTGGTACATGGGCGGACGAGTACGAGACTCACACACAGCAGGCAGCTTGGATGCTGACGGCTGCCATGTGCCTCCTGGCCACGCATTACCTCATCTTCAGGTGACGTGTACAGTCACTGCCGCACTTGAGCTGAGCAGTGCAGCTGAGGACTGCAGATCACCATTCTTTCACAGCGTTGAGCAGCGCCACAGAGGCCGGGCCTAGTTGTTGGATGGTGCCATTTGCTGCAATTGTATGTAAGGAGCACATGCAAGGCTCAAGAGTCACCACCACGTCTCAACTGCCACTCAATGTACTAATGGAAGTTGGAGAAAGCATATTCATGTGTAGCTCGGTGCACAAGCTCGTGCTCATGTCTGTTTTTGATGAACTGTGTTTGAGGCTCGCCACTACTAGAACTGCCTGTGATGCTGCAACCTATGCATCAATCGTATGCTGCTTGGCCTAAGCGAGCGACTGACTCAAAAGGAGCAGCCGCAACCAGGATACACCACATGACGACTGCAACTGCCTCCCCCCAGCGCAACTGGTTGCGCCCAGCATTCCGCCCCCTTGCCAATGTTTGACTGCTTTGCGTTGCGCCGCCCGTTTTGCACGCAGGCCCCTTGGCCTGTACAACGACAGAGAGAACCCTTTGGTAAAGATGTACAATGACATACACCCCCCCCTGAAACCCCGCCTGCCTGTCTACTTCACTGACTGGAGGTGAGCAGCATCTCTCACACCACGCATCATTTTCATCTTTGAGGCCTGTTGATGCGGCTGGGTGTGTGCTAACACTCAGATGGCAAAAAGTAGTGCTTACAGCTAGCTCATTGCGTTGCGGCTGCAGGGGTTGTGGTTGCAAGCCTCATGTAGGGTAGACATCATGCTATGTGACATGCGTGTTTTGATCAGTCATGATGTCATGCAACAAGACAACCACACTGCCGCGCTGTGATGGCTGCTGCACTGACCACGCAGAAGTAGCGATGTTTATGCAGGTGACTGGTTTGCACAATCAAATAAAGAAAGGGTACAGACTTTTAAACGTAACTATGACTTCAAGTTGGCTGATGTCTCTCGCTGCTGCTGCATTTGCTATCTCTGTCCTGTTCATTGCACTCAGGTGCTACACGAACATCCACATTGGTGAGTGTGCAAAGCATCGTCAACTGCGCGCAGCAGTATCAGTGCAGGCAATGTGTCGAACTTGATGTCCTAAGAAACACAAATGGTGCAGGGATGGTGTGGTCTTGTTCTGTACAGCTCGACAAGGCAGTGCTCGCATGTGCAGAGGTTAATCCATTCCGTAACAGTCAGGGACATGCCATGAGTGTGGTCATGAGCATTCATCTGCTAAGGCCCTCAACCGTACTTCAACTCACCAAGCAGCGAATCCGTAGTGTGCTACTAGCCATCAACAAGTTGACCAAACTTCATGCCCATGACCATTTGCAGGCTCCATCATATAGTTGCGTCCATGGATTTTCTGCTCTGCAAACCTATTGATCAATACATGTATGCCTGCACCTGAGGCCCGCTGTGTATGATGGCAGCACTGTCACCCAGGTGCACCCAGCAGTTGAGCACTATGAGTTGCTCAAATTCTCCACAGATTGTGTGTGCTGGCGATGCTACTCGTGCCTCTGTGACAGTGCAGCTTTGTTCTGCATGCGATGCTGCAGTCTTCTGGTGCGGCAAGGACCTGGGATGGATGCACCTCAATTCTGCGGTGAGCGCCTATGCAAACCCTAGTCCTACTGGTTTGCGTGCGCAGCACCAGTATAGCAGACCAAGTAGCTCATCATGTAATGCCGAGTCACTCAAGCTGCAAGTCTCGCCAGCTGCAGTGGTCATTGGTGACATGCAGAGCGCTTAAAAAATAAGTATGTATGAACGTCAACGAGGTATGTCTGTATGCATGCATGCATTTGTGCGTGAGCCACGATCAGCCGCCAGCACCTGCTGAGCTCTGCTGAAGCAGCAGTGGCGTACATGTCATGCTATAAGTCAGCAACAATGCTGGTTTACTCAGGCCCAGGCTTGCCCTTGAGAGTAGCGGGTAGCCCCCCAACCCCCAGTGGCTGTTCTGTGCATACCTGCAGATTGCTCATGCGACAAGCAGCCGACTGTCATCACAACTGCGAGGTGGTATGCAATTGTGCCCCGAAGCTGAAAGGTGCAGTGTTATGCTTGGCCACACCTGCATGCTGTGAATGTCAGTGTCACCTTCCGACGCAGGTTATGTCTACCCATGTTGAACAGCTTGGTTCTGGGTCAGCCTGACATGCGGCAGGCGCAGGTCACAGTTCACTCATCCAGGCCATCATGTTACCACCTTACAATGCGTCGTCATGGTCCGTAAGCGTTTATGACCCTCACTTGCAGGCACTCATACCTACCTGCAAACGCATATTGACGCTGACCTGACATTGCACGTTTGACATTGGTACCGCCATTGCCCATTGCTCTTTGCATTCCAGATGTGGCTTGTGTTCATGATCCCAACTGTGCTGGTGGCGGCTGACTTCGTCCTCCTCTCGTAAGTGCACCATAAATACGAACACAACTGGCACACTGTCTCTTTTATGGCAGTCCCTTGTGCTCATGCCGTACATGCCAGCAGCATCATCGTTGCTAGATCGCCAACAACTTTGATGGCGATGAAAGCGGCATACTGTTTGTTGCCGAATGCCTTGCGAGCGGACAACGGCAGCACCACGGCCGAGCGTTTTGTGGTATTACGATACTCTGCAATTGACTGCAAGCAGTGGCAAATTTCCAATCATGTCCACTTGTTGGCTACACCACGTGGTCGCAACACATTAGCATTGGCTGCCGCCGGCTACACCATTGCTATATTAGTGAACTATGCACAGAGCTGCAGTCCCCACAGTTGATTGCTGAGCATCAGAGGTTGCAGCTGCTGGACTTCTGTGCATGTCAGCCATGCGATGTGCTGCGCATCAGATGGACATTGGCAGCGGCGGCGGCAGCAGACTACTCTATGGTGACACCGAGTTCAGCATAATTCCCATATAATGAAGCACTCAAAGATGCTGCAGACGGCCAAAGGTTAAAGCAGCACCAAGTAACATTACATGGTGCGTAGCGCCCTCGGCGTGGGGATGTGTCAGCGGTCGCACAGATGTAGACGCCAAGCCCTGGTGACACCACACAAAGGCAACAACATTCCAAGCAACCGTAACGTCATTGTGACATACCATGTCCGAAAGAAACCGCTGCATCTGACCAATTTCGCCCACTTGTGCACATGTGACAGGGGCTTGCACAAGCACATAGCGGTGGAGTTTGCGCATTACTTCCTAAGCAATCACAGAGTTATAGTGACATGCCATGTCGTACAGGAACCGCCTGACCTTTCTCGCTCACTTGTGCACATGTGCCAGGGGTTTGCACAAGCACATAGCAGTGGAGTTTGCGCACTACTGGGCATACCTTTTGTAAGTGATACGATACACTGGCTGTACAGGAAACAATATTGCTATGTAGTTGCTGCTCCAGGACTGTCAAATGCTCGCCTTTGCCGATCGTGGGGCCGCCTGGCATGAGCACTGTGCCATCCTCGTGTTTCCATCCTCATGTTTCGCATGTACAAGATTGCTACGGTCTTGTGCATTGCTTTGTTCCTGCCGGCCCTTGATTGTATTGCGGTCATAGTCATTTTCATGAGCATCATCGTCCAGTACAATGGGTCATGAGCTGTGCAGCTTTTGGTGATGGTCATTCCGTGCGATGTTCGGTTGCCTGTGCCATCTTGCCTTGCCAAGTTGGCGGCCATTTCAACAGCCCCTTTGACGCACTTCCAGAGTATGATGGCATGCTTGCGCGAATTTCCCAACCACTGCTGTTGCTGATCATGAAAAACAATGATGCTGCTGCCCCTGACTGAGGTTGTAGTTGCATCGATAAAAGGCAAACCTGTTGATATGCATACATCACACCCATGGAGTGTATGTGTAATGCACTCCACTCAACGAGCATTGCTCTTCTTCTTTCCTCTGCCCTCTTTGCAACAGCTGGGTGCTCGGCAACATGGTGTGGGCGCTGGGGGACAACTTTTTTGCCGAAGATGCTACTGAACGTCAGGACATGGTGAGCACTGCACCAACATGTTGTTTGTGCTCATGTTTCTCATACCATGTACAAGCATACCCCCAACTCAAGTGAGTAGTTGCTGGAGTAATGTGGTGCAGTAGCGGCTACAGCTTTGCACCTCTGCCCGGGTGCTGCTTGTGAGCTCTTTGCAACATATTCGAATCCTGATGGGGGCTGCCAACATCATACATCAGCCTTTGTACTGAACCTAACCAGAACCATAACCCCAACCCATACCATCTGCATCTGTCCCGTCACTGTGTCAAATTGTCATTACGCCCAACAAAAGGAGAGTGCACAAGCGCATGCCGACACGCATTTCAACTTGAAGTACAAGTACTGACCTTATCAGGCTGACTTTACATCACATGCACTCATACCCATTGTGGCAAAGCCAGTCCTGAGTCACATAACTCCAACTTGAAGTTGTGACGTCCAGCTCTGATCCGCTCTGAGACGTCGGTGGTGGCAGCGTCATGGCATCATGATGTTGGACACATGAAGATCACCCCATGTACAGTGCTATGTGCAATGCCACGCTTGCATGATCATGCACCCACAGGGCGCATCAGGGTCTGCTAGCGCTATAGTGGTTGACGCAGCCTTTGCTGGTGTGCCATTTTGCTGTCACCTATACCAATTTACATGCCGCAGGCGCACAGGAGACAGATGCTTATCCATCCAGCTTTACTGCATGTTGAGTCTTCAGTCAGCACCCACACCAGCAGGGCTTGCCAACTGACCCATCACCCGCATGCTTGACCTATGTTATCACTGCAGTGGCATGAGCCCTACCACTGGAAGACAATGCGCTGGTGGGCCAGCTGGGCCTTCCTGATGGCCTTTGTGCCATTCGCTATCCTGTACATGGTCTGGATCCCCTGCTCCCTGTTGAACAAGCACATCGCGCCGTCCGACCACAAGGATGGCAAGGCCTTGTCGGTGACCACTGATGCCGAGGCTGCCAGTTAAAACTTCAAAGTGAGATACATCTGTCCGGGGGGTTCAAACATCAACGTGTTTGCATGCGCAGCCTTTGCACTCAAGAGCACGAGTCTTTCAACCACAAGAAGAGTTGTTTCCAGTCAAAGATATTGTGTGGCCTGGCAGCTCAGACTAGCACGGGCAATGAGTGCAGCTTTACTGGCATCGTTCAGTTTGCACCTGCTGCACGCCACATGATGAGCGATATTCTCAGGGCCCTCTCGCAAACACTTTTCTGGTACAGGTTCACTGAAAATGCTGAAATACTTTGATGTCCTGAAGGCACTGTCAGGTACTCTGTTCACCAGGGTGATGTGCTTTTGTGACCTGATCCAGGCATTGCTCTCACAATTATGCGGCTCATGCCTCACGATAGTGACTGTTGCTGCTGATGCTGAGTGCGCAGGCCCCCACAGCTGCAGATGTGTGCTACCAAGACACACATGCTCAAGATCCTCAGGCTTCCAAATGCAGTGCTGCGCCGCTCTTTACAACCAAACCCCCTGACAATCCTGTACTCCTCGCCAGGTCACACGGTACCCTACGCACTGGGCAAGCTTCCTGACACCGCCTGAGGGTCTTGCACTCCGATCCATACTCTATACATAGCCGTTGACGCGCTCCCTGGTCCCAGCATCACTGGATCCGCCGTAGTGTTTCTTCATCCTCGATAAGCTTACGCGGTTTAGATTATTGTTGGTAGCCAATGGGGCATTGTGGTTTCTTTGAGCTGCTGGGGTGGGTTTCTTTCTTTCACATTGGGGCAGCTTGGTGCTTTGTTGCTGCAGGCGACTTGCTCTTGTTTGACATTGTAAATAGGGAGCAGAAAGTTGTGTTGAGTCTAATGTGATCTGGTGCCAATGAGCATGTGCGAACTGTGTGCAACACTACATAGTGTCCTGTCCTGCCTGCTTGCTTGTGCCGTTTGCGTGCTGTTGTGAGCACTGCTTCGCAATCAAGAAGCTGCAGCCAATCTGTCCCCTTGCGCCTTGCAGCGACCACACTAACTGTGCCATTTCATATGCACCACTCTGTAATCTAAGCTCATTTTGCTTGCCTCCACCTGCATCTGCGGAAAAGGCACATGGTCACAAACTGCTGCATCAGATCGTGCACAAGTACGGCACATGGGTGTTTGATGGCAAAAGGCGTGTCGAAGGCCACTTCACAAGCATTCAACCAGACATGAACAGGTAGAGGGGGGGGGGGTACAGGAATGCGACTTTTCTTGCTATGAGGACGCACGCGCGTTGCGCACAACACGCGTCAAGAATGCTGTTGTGCCCCCCTTTTTTACAGGCGTTTTGGTGCATGTACAAGCCAACTTCAATGTGCAGAGGTCGTACCAAAATGAACATGGCACTCAGACACGTAGCCCGCATGTAGTGAAACACAGGCGATCAGCACAGATTGCATGCTGTAATGCAAGAGTCTTCCATGTGCAAGCTTGTCCTTTGATTGAGAGGGCAAGAAGTAGTTCGGCGCTTGCCTGTGTATGTGGCATGCGAAGAAGGCGTGGCTGTTGCAGTGCTGCAATTCGCAGCGGCTGCTACTTCTCGTTCTGCATATGTGTGCGTGCAAGTGTGTGTGCTGTGCAACAGCTACAAGAACTGCGTTGTATTGCACCAGCGCGACATGCAAAACGACACCTTTGAGCAGCTCTGCGCTCCATCAATCATTGGGACAGTGCGTACATGCTGCTAGGTCCTCTTCATTTCATCAACGATGAAGCCGCCGTCGAGTCAAGCTTGATCTCTGCATGATCCGGGCCTGGCTTGATGTCACTGGCAGTGCATGTGACGCACGTCTCCGTGCCAGCGCCGCGGAGGCCGGCGGTACACAGATATAGACGAGCTCCCATAGTATTCTGTGATGCATCGGGCACATGAAGTGCTGTCCGCGGGAGTCTTGATTGCCGACATATCAGGTATTCCCCAGCCGCTGCGGCACCGCTGCCAGTGGCTTCTCCCCTGCCACTGCGCCACCGCTGTCGGTGGCTTCTTTTTCACTTGCGACTCCAATCGCATCGTTCGAAGCAGCGTGTGGACCACTAGTGGTAGTGGATGGCCGCACCACCCGCCGCCTCAGATGCTGAGGCATTGGCATTTGCTCAGCATGTCGCCTCAGCAGAATGGCTCTGACCACTTGGCCTCAAACTCCTCCTCAGTGGCGCCACTAGTGCCAGTGGTCACGCGCTCAAAGTACTCCAGGGCGGTTGATCCGGCATCAAATCCGGCCTGATCCCATTTCTGCACTGCCCTCTTGGCAGCGGCAGAGTCGGGGTCGGCCAGGGGGTCGGGCTGCAGGTCCAGCACTGGATACGAACGTCCACAAGAGCCAGCGAGGTACCTCTGGGCTTGGTCCGCAGGAAAGCGGCCTGACTCCAGCAGCTCTCCCAGGCGCAGATTTCGGGCGCACTCCCACCTGACGGCCTTGGTGAAGGCCTCCAGCACCTGCACAGCGGTGGCGGGGCCCTGCACCACAACCTTAGGTGGCTCCCGCAGCCTGTAGCAGACGCTGTTTCCACTATTCGTCGTAGTGGACTTGCCCGCCAAGCCTCCGTGGTGCAGGCCCGTGCCCTGACGAAGAGATACGGTGGCGCCAGGGGGGACGACGGTGGGGCCGGAGAGGAGCTGCTTGCCGCTCCGGGGCCGCGCCAGGTCGCCCTCCAGGACCTCAACCTGCCTCAGGTAACTGTTGAAGGAATCGAGATCCATGGCCCGTGCGAAAGATCTGAACCTGGTAGCTTGTTGTTTTTTTAGCCTGAGGTAGCCCTTTTCTACAGCAGTCGTGCGCCGCAGCCCCGTCAGTTGGCAATGGCTTGGTGTTCTTTCGCTTCGTTGAAACACACACAGGTGTCACAGAGTCACCTCACACCTTCAGAGGTGCATGTTCAACTCTAAGATGAACTCTCACCTCAACTTCAACTTTAATCCAGTTGGTGCGCGCAGAAGGGTTTTGAGGAAGACGGTGTTGCAACCGCTGCAGCCGCTGGGGACATGCCAGCAGCTGCCAATTCTGATGTATCCAGCAACGGCAGTGCCTGGTTTGAGGTGAGCGGAGGCTTGCGTTGCAGGCCTAGATGTACCGAATCGCGGACTTGAGAACATCTCCTTTAGGAGACAAGCGCGATGTGTGATGCGTGACGCGGATGCAAGGCACGCATCCAGCGCGTATCTTCATCCTCCGACCACGGTGTGGTTCATGTAGCAGACGCAGCAATCTCGCTCGTCACTTCCCATCTGCTGCTTAAGATGCATGTCAAAATTTGCCGTTCTGAGCTTTGCTCTGGTGTTCCGCGCACTCAAGCTTTGCCGTAAGATGAGTGATTGCTCAGGTGCTTGTGCGTCGAGTGATTATGATATATGCGGTAGCTACACTCCAACGCTGATGTGGTGCGGGCCATAAATGTCATCTGCTGCGCAGACGAAATGGAGACCGACGTACTTCCTCACAGCTCGAGGAGCAGAAAATCTGCACATCTATCTCTGGATCTTGAAGGATCTTTCATGGTCGCAGGTGAGCACAATACTTTGCTGAAAGGTTTCATGTTTTTCGAAATGCATGTGTCTTTAAGGGTTGAAGCGTGTTGCTGATGCAAAGGACTGTACTAATCAGGCACCGCCCACGGATGCTTTCTTTGCATGCAGAACTGGTACTATGCAGGCTACACGTTTGCCATTACGGCATTCGCCTGGGCAGCGCTGCTTTCCATGCGGGCCATATACTTCAGAGCTCCCTCTGAAATCATACACAGCATAGCGCAGGCGATGTGGCTGTTTGGCAACATGTGGTAAGTGAAGCGGTCTGCCATGATTGCTCTATAGTTTTTGGCTATACCAGTGTAGGGCCAGAGGTTTTCTGCGAAGTCATCTGCAGTGCGTCTGCGCTGCACGTTTGTACGCTTCAGGCTGCTGACACTTGATTGTGTAACCAGGTGCAGCGTCACCGGATCCCATGGGCACTTCCAAAACCGAACAGAGTGCGTTGATGGTACTTCGAAGTATTCACTTTGACTTCAAGTTGTAAGTAACCTCAATGTAAGGCGTGAGTCAGTGGGATGAGATTGCAAATCACTCGTGACTGGTATGCAGTTCATATGCATGGTATGTACCTGTGTAGCACTTCCTTGTTGTCGCTGACACCATAGTCTTTAAAAGTCCATTGAAACTACCATTTACCATTTACCATGCACTACTTCGTGCACACTTGCGCCATGTCTCCGTCAGCTACTTTGCATGCATAACCATTTAATGAGCACACTTTTCCCCCTTTCTCAACTGTGACAGTAGCGTCAGTCACAAAAAGTGTTGCTCACCTTAAAATGTCACCTGATATCTCATACCGGCCCCTCTCCTCTCTATGCTGTGCCGCATGTTTGGCGGTGCAGGTGGATGATAGGTGAGCGCCAGCCGCACTACCTGCTGTTGTTGCCTGCGGCGGTAGAGGTGTATGAGTGTTCGTATGTGTTTGATATTTGCGTACGTTCACAAACAGTACAATATGCAGTACACAAGAGGCACATGTGCAGTACATAAACAGCACAGTATGCAGCAACAATGCCACATCTCAAAGCTGCGCACACCCACGTTCAGACTTTGAAAGCATCAAATTGCTTTCGTAGTGGCTACTCCTATGGAGTCCAGTGCCAGCAGAGGCTTGCAGTCCGCGGCAAATGCCATGGTGCACTGCTGCAGACCTTCTGTTGCCTCATGATGATCATGACGTGGGGGGCATTGTCGCATGGTGTAGCACTGAATATAGTGTGTGTGTTTGTGTGCGCGGTTAGAGAAGAGCCTGTGAACCCTGTTTGACCATGCCGTTGATGTTGTTCACTGTGTGTGATTGCAGGAGAGCTGGACGATCTGCGTGAGTTTGGTACCTGGGAATCGGAGTATGAAAACCACACCGTGCAGGCGAGCTGGATACTGACATCAGCTCTCTGTCTTCTGGCGACGCACTACTTGGTGTTTAGGTGAGGTCTGAGAGCTCAGTACCAGTACAGCAGGGCAGACTTCGTAGCCCTTGGGATTGGTTGTAAGTTGCCGCATGTGGGAGAGTACGTACATTTGTGTAGAAGTACTCAACTGCCAAGCTCGTATGGGTCACGTCCTGCAGGGCACATACCCCAGGGACGCTACAGGGTTGGGGTTAGGCGGGGGTAGGGCTAGGGGTTGGTTAACCCTGTAGATGGGCGCGCCTCCATCGTTTCTGATGCTGGATGCTGTGGTACCTGATATGAGCCCATTGCAACAACTCTGATGGGGTCGTGGTGGGCGCTGCTTGTATGCGGCATACAGGACAAATGCGCCATGTTTGCAGCACACACAACATACATTTTTGACAGTCTGGTGTGAGGCATGAAATATGACTGTTGGAGAGGGGCAAAACAAATGTGCGGCGCAGGCGAACTGCGCATGCTCTGCAACGCTGCCACTTTGTCCTTGCGTGTTTATGGCTGCCAAACCCGCCTATGCGTGTGTGCGTGCGCAGGCCTTTGGGAGTTTACAACGACAGGGATAATGCCCTGGTGAAGATGTACAATGACGTCACACCACCCCTGCAGCCCCGTTTCCGCTTCTACTTCACAGACTGGAGGTGAACACTAATCACAACATCACTACAGATTTGCCTTTGTAGTAGGGTTGACCTATGGTAAGGGTAACCAGCTGCCTTCACCAATTCGACGAATCATTGTGTGCCGGTACCCGCCGCCATTACTGCCTTTCACGCGTGATAAAGTTTAGCCTCGCATATCATCGCCTATTGTGAAGCAGCCAGGCACCTTAGGGTTAGGGTTAGGGTTAGGTGTTATGGTCGCACGTGTTCCGTGCTTCCGGCTGTGTTGTTCCAAATCAAGCTCAGAAGAAACTGCTGTTATGTGAGTCCGTAAAAGGTTGCATCGCTCATCATATCACTTGCTGCGCACGGACCGCAACTGTAATTGGCAAGTGACAGGCAACCTGTCATGCACTCTTGACCTGGTGACACAATTATGGACGCAGGCCTGGCATACATTAGCGGGCGGTGATGTGTGGCATGCATTCTGTTCCTCGATTCAGATGGAAAGTCACATTCTGCTGTTTTCAGCGCAGCAGCATTTGCCAATGAATGGCAATGGCCCTGGTCTACAGTGACATTTAAACACTGTGAGGCGTATCCTTGGCCATGCTGTCAGACACATTTCATTGGAAAGCAGGTGGCGACATTGAGATTTCTCATTGCCGAAACACACTTGGGAGACGGTTGCCACATACCTACTGCATGTATGCATTCTCGTCCAACTAACGCCTCAAAGCCTTGCAGTTCCAGTATATATGCTTTGAAACCTGAAGTTTGTGGCCATGCACTGACACTCCCCCACATTGTGCCTGGACCTTGTTTGCGTTGTCTGGCGCATGTGGCCAGGTGCTACACAAACATCCACATAGGTAAGCGCTTGACTGGTCTGGGCCTTTATGTACTTCAGCAAGTTTTTTGTAATTGATGCTCCTCACTTCAAACTGCTGCAATGACTGCCCTGAACTGAATGTAAATGTGACAGCGCGCTTTGAGTTTAGTGCATCGAGTGCACAGCACTGCATGAAAATGGGATTATTAAACACTTCTGTACCGCTTTGCAAAAGAGCAAGACCTGTGGAGGGCGGCTTGAGAAAAAATGCGAAATGCAATGAATGAAGCACTTCTTGAAGTAGTTCGCTGCTCCCCGCTACAAGAGGCCAATGGAGTCAGCAAAGACTTCCTAGGGCACATCATCTGTGCTCTGGTTTCTGCACGTGTATCTGTGTGTTTGTCAATGCCGGGGTGTTTTTTTGTGTTGGGCGTGCTTCACTGTGGTTGACCCACTGACTGTGCCTTGCCAGCTGCACAATCCTAATATCGTGATGCTGATGCTGTTGTGCTCCATGTCACAGTTTTTTGGTGTGGCAAGGATCTCGGGTGGACGCGACTCAACTCCGTAGTAAGTCACTAATTTGTGTCCTGCAAGTGGCTTTGCTGCAAAGGGGAAGGCTTGCATAGGTTCTGCGATTCAGCCCTTCCATGTGAAGGGGTATGCTGTCACGGGATCAGATTTGGAAGCCCATGAACACAGTCATGAGCAGTGTTTCATGGCAGATGCCATGCTTCACATGCAAGCTGTACTGCAGCGTCCGATGGAGCTTGTTTGTGGTGTGTGGCTGGCCCCAGCGCCACGTCTCGCCAATCTAGAACTGCTCAAATTGGTCATGAGCATTCGCATGTGCTGTGCCAGTTATGCACTACTTACTTCTTCACCTTTCAAAGTGCAATTCACTCAGTGGCTTCTTATGCAGGTAGCAAGTTTGCATGAAGCGCCTTGGGTGTGAACCAACACACCTGCGTTCTCGCGTGCATTCCAGCACAGGCTTGTTGAGTGTCAAAATGATAACACTGTGACGCATGGCATCTCTGCTCGTTCGCACGTCTGCTGCAGATGTGGGTGGTGTTCATGATCCCCACAGTGCTGGTGGCAGCGGACTTTGTACTCATCACGTGAGTGCAACATGCAATTCTCATTGAACCTCTCCCTGGTTGAAGGTCCGATGACTGCTGGCCTGCTGAAATTTCGACACCAACTTTGTTGTAGCACTGCTGCACTTTGGCTCACACGCTAGCTGTGGCACCACTACCAGCTGACCATTGCCTACATCAGTCAGTGCATTGTTAGCCATACATTGAACCTTGTGTGTACGTGTTTGGACGACTTTTCAGCACAGTGGCGTATACTCTGCATGTCAGTGTCAGGTACATGGTTGGCTCAGTTAAAGAAACAGCGTCATATGGTGGTTATATACAATGATGTTATCCCTTTACCTGGAGATGCTTTGTGGTTGAAGTATGTGATAGAAGTAGCTGACGGTCGGGGCTAATCATGAATAGCTTGGTCACGGCTTCGAGCGTGGTTTGTGTCAATGCGGCGCGCCATTTGTTGCATAAAACTGTATGCCGACGCAAGTTGCTGCACAATCAACACGTCCGTATGGGCGCGATGTGTGTTGTGCTGCCTTAGCTTCGGTGATGATTTGATGCAGTGCTCATGTCTGCCACATACCAGCTGCTGCTTTCAATACTGGACACTGATTTTGTGTGCGCGCCCTGTGTCTGCAGGTTTTTGCATGGCCATATTTTGGTGGAGCATGCCCACTACTGGGCCTACTTAATGTGAGTCAAGCCTCTTGCCACCAGCACGTTATAATATCAAATGGTCATGTCACCAGCAACCGCGCATCAATGTGATGATGGCGTCTCATCTCACTCCAGTGTCGAGCACCTGCACATTTGACCAATTGGTGTTGAGGCCTGATATTGGACTTCAGTAGTCACTGGCATGAGCTGACGACTGGCACTGAATTTGAACGGCCTTTCTTTGTCTTGGTTTCAGCTCGCTGCCACACAGAGATAGGCTACACGCTTTCGAACCTTTTCAATGAAGTTTTTATAGTGTCATCCGTCAGCCCTGTGAGGGGTTAGGATTTGGCCACAGCTGGGTGCTAGGGAACATATATGAGCAATGGGAGACAAATTATGTTATTACACTAGTATGGCGCATGCTGATTTGTCAGGGCAAACCCTGCTGAGCCCTGAAAGTTCTGGTGCTCTTGTTGCATATTCCAAACCAATGTCTGGTTGCCTGCGTCATGTTGCCTTGCCAGAGTCACCAGCTGCATTTCAGAGCCACTGTGGCACAGTTTGATGTACAACAGCACGTGATGCACGAGATGTTCTGGCTGTATAAGTAGTGTGCTTGGCCCAATTGTGATGCCTAGTGGTGATGCTGCCCCTATCTACGTCTGTCGCTTCCGTGCTACAGAATCGACTAGTGAGTACACTTCCTCACTTACAAAGTGATGATGTGGTGCATTCATTTGATGAAGACCTGCATTGCTGCCTGCCCTGTTCTGCCCCTCTGCAACAGCTGGGTGCTTGGAAACATGATTTGGGCAATGGGAGACGAATACTTTGCTGAGTCAGCCGTGGAACAGCAGGATATGGTGAGTGATGCCTCTACTCAGATGCCTCTACATGCGAGTACCTGCGCGATTACTTGAGGTATTCACTGTTTTGACAGTGAACAGGCGTGAAACCATGTGGTCAGCATCATCACCAGATGACGCGCGTGAGCAGAGATTTGCCCTTCTGCTTTCTTTGGAGTGTACTGAAGTTGAAGTTTGCGCAGAAGTGTAAGTACAATGCTGCCATGTCCACACGCGCGGCGCGTATGGAACAAATGTTGACAAGTCTGACAAAGTCACAATGACATGCTCAACAGCATCATGTCAAGCGTGTTACAGGCGACACGCGAATCAACATTTGAAGTATGGCATCACTGTGATGACATGGCATGACAGGACTGACATGCACAACACCATAGCATTAATACACGCATCTTCCGCTTGCAGCGAGCGTGACAAGTAGGTGCGACATTACAGACAGCAAGATGGAGTGCACCACCACCGCGTGTAATGCAATCTGCTGCGCCGCAGCAGCACATTTTGTTGATGAATCCGTTGGCAATGGCGTTACAGTCGCCAATCACATAGGAGTAGGTGTGGCACCGCATGGAGACCATTGGCACTTGAGCCGGCTGCCTGATTGCGCTGCTGACCATATGGTGTATCAGCATCTTCTCTCATATGACAGGTTTGCTAATTGCATGGCTGTCGCTGTCTGTTGATTCTTTCACTGCAGTGGCATGACCCCTACCACTGGCAGACCATGCGCTGGTGGGCCAGCTGGACCTTCCTCATGGCCTTTGTACCACTGATCATCCTTTACGTAGTCTGGATACCGTGCTCGATCACCGGCAAGCACATTGGGGAGCCGCAAGCAAAGGAAGTGAATAAGGAAGTGCCTGTAGCGGATGACGACGTTACAGCCACGCAGCAAAAGGTGAGCACCGCAAAGAGTGCATCTGACGAAGGACGTACTTTGGACATGTTGACCTTCAGCGGTATGCGTGCTCAAACTAGCATATATATTGCCTTGAGCACCTAAATGCTGCCAGACCTGATTCTTGTACAAGCCCTGCAAATCTGCTGCTGCCCCAGTCTGCTCTGTGTTTCACGTACCCATTCTGCCTTAGCGCACGTCCATAGCTTCGTCTTGATCCGTGCCACTGTTATTTGTCTCATCATCAAGATCTTCACTGGGCCTTTGAATAGTACAGTATGCAGCCCATGTAGTGACAAGCGCATGTCGTGGGGTGCTCCGGTCGCCTGTTGCCATTGACTGTCCCGTTTTCTTCAGGTTTGCTGTAACTTCAACTTTCAGCTGGTGTGTCAGCATGCTATGAAGCAATGCGTAGCGCTTGCTGCATTCAACTATCGAAGGCTTGAAACCAGAACCGTATACCCCAGTGGAGTCATTTCAATGCATGCGCAATCAATAAGCATTCTCAGCTACATGCATGTGTGGACCACTTTTTTGTTTCGTTGACTTTTTGTGCTTCCTAAAAGTGCACATCTCACTTCCAATACGCGTCCTGTACATAATATGTACATGCTGTGCTTACGGCTAACTGAGAGATCCTCTTTGTGTCTCTTGTGCTGTGCTCTTGTTGCGCCCACACCTATTGCTCAGGCTGCCCTGAGCACTCCACCAAGTGCAGAGCCGCTGGAACAGGCCTGACTGCAGTGTGCAGCACGCACCGCTTTCGTTTTCCGATCCCCAAGAACATAAGCCAGGTGCCATCCGTCGGTTGGAATCCCCGACGACTTTTCAGTGTTAGCGGCCGACACACCATGCTAACGGAGGTGTGCGACATTCATCAATTTGTTTGATGTACATGACCAGATGGGTTGAAGAGACCCGAACAAGTTGGAACAACGTCGTCAGCTGCAGATGTGCTGCTTGGCACTGTCATCATAGAGAAAACTGCATCGAGTTTCTGCAGCAGCGCGGCTGTAATGACGTATGGCTGGGGCAATGACGTGCCTCATGTGTAAATGCCACATGCATAACTGCTGCTTGCTCTTTGGCTTCTGTTGTGACTTGCTTGTGACTCTTGAAGTTGCATGTATTCAGAAAACTGCCACCACGGATGCAGTTTAGTCAAGATTGCAAAATGCCTGTGTTGTGAACTGTTGTGGCATGCGCACAGTTTCGGTCATGTGTGCGCAATTGAGCTGCCTTGTTGATCTTTGTGCTCTGCTCTGCAGTGTACCAGTACAAGTGATCACTTGCTTTGTTTAAACTTAAAAGGTGTCTCCCTGTTCCACAGTTGTTGTTGCGCCTAGCTAATTCAGCAGCATTTTCGCAAGCACCGCTGCGCAGGCCCAGCGCTGCACATGAAAACTGCACCATGGCAAGTTTTTTTTAAAGCTTCAAACTTCCGCAGGATTGAACTTGAGGCTGGCAGACTCTGGCTTCGAGTATAGCTCTAATGGAGTACCCTTCCTCAACTCAGGAAGTTTTGTCTATGATATGAGCAGCGATGCGGAATGAGGCGAGAGCAGCACCCGCGCTGGCCCACCGAGTCGCACCAACAGGAGCGGCCCTGCATTCAGCAGCAGCAGTGCCGATGCGGATCTCCCCAGCAGTAACCGCGGAAGTGCAGCAGCCAGCCACAGCAGCCCCGGAGGGGCCCCTGACACTGCTGCCTTGCAGACTGCAGTGCACAGCCCTGGCATTCGTCGCCCAGCACATTGAGCATTTGTTTGCGTGAAAAGCTGAAACGCAAGGCCCTGGTATCCATGTCCATGATGCCGGCAGAAACCCTTTACCAATGCATTGTGAGCGCGCTCTGCCAGGAGATTCTCAGCACCAGCAACGGCGCACCTGCTGGGACAGCGCTCGCACACACCACCGCCCACATTCAGCAACTGCTGCAGAGCCAGGCGCCTCTGGAGAATCTGATGATCATGTCGTTGATACAGCCAGACACCCTGCACCAGTGCGTCGTGTATGCACCAGCAAAGGACACATCACGATGCCGGTTGTGTTGAACATTATTTACAAGTGGCGCTGCGGCAGTTTGCTCACCGCCTTCTACAACGCCGCCGCTGCCGCAGTCGCTGAGGTGCTAGTGACGGTGCTCTTCCCACCGCTGCTACCACCCCGCCGCGGTCGCCATGCGCCAGATCATGCAGCACTGCTGCCTCCGCCGCGGCTGCTGCCGCTGTAGGTGCCTCCCATGCTGCTAAGAGTTGAAGAGCTCGGGGTTGTCAAAGATCGCACCAAAGACGTCGTCGTCCATGTTGTCGGAGAGGTCGAAAGGTTCAGTGTCCTGCAGTGCGCCAGCCTGCCGCACGACGCACTGGTGCAGGGTGTCTGGCTGCATCAAAGACATGATCATCAGATTCTCCCGAGGCACCTGGCTCTGCAGCAGTTGCTGGATGTGGGCGGTGGTGTGTGCGAGCGCTGTCCCAGCAGGTGCGCCGTTGCTGGCGCTGAGGATCTCCTGGCAGAGCGCGTTCGTGATGCATTGGTAAAAGGTTTCTGCCGGCATCATGGACATAACCATCGGGGCGTTTCAGCTTCTCACGCAACAGTTGCTCAATGTGCTGGGTGACGAATGCCAGCAGTGTCAGGGGCCGCTGCTGTGGCCGGCTGCTGCACTTCCGCGGTTACTGCTGGGGAGATCCGCATCAGCACTGCTGCTGCTCCGCTCCTGTTGGTGCTGCTCGCCTCCATCCGCATCGCTGTTCATACATAGATTGCGTTGCTGACATGGTGTGCTGTGCTACTGGATGTTTGTGTTGTGAGAGCAGCGTATGTGCCTGCACGAAACAAAACCAATGAGATCACCATGGCATGGCGTCACGCATCAGCTGCACTCATTTTTCACATCCCCGCGTCAACTGCACCTTTAACTTGAAGAGTGTGGGGGAGAAGGTTTTTGTTGCATGCAACACGTGGAGAGAAGACAGGGCCCTATCACGATGACAAAGCACGCGGGAGTGCTGGCCGTTCTCCTGCTGCTCTGTGCGCAAGCGCAAGGCGGGATTGGCAGCACCTGGACGCGAGCGCGATCTGTTCGTCCCAGCCGCAATCTTCATGAGCCGCGCAGTTGCAGTAGCAGTGATAGCCGCAGTGCAGCAGTGGCTGTACGTGGAGGCGCGTTCTCCGCCGCCAGAGGGATGGTTGAGGAGGCGAAAGCCATACATCCCTCAAAAGCTGCACCCAGCTCGGCGGAAGCGATTGCGGAGCAGGCCGACGACAGCGATGATGGCGGCGAGGAATCAGCAGATGATGCGAGCAGCAGCAGCCCTCCAGAGGGCTACGAAGTAGTCTGCAAGGATGGCGTGTGCGAGTTGAAACCCAAGGCTCAGGCGACCATGCCTGTACCCCAGATGCCCGCAGCGACAGATGATGCAGAAGCAGCTCCCGCGCAGCAGCTGCCGAGTGCACCAGCAGCAGCTGCCGCGGCAGAGCCGGCCGATGCAGCTGACCACCAGGACAACAATCAGTGGCAGGAGCTGGTGAAGATGGGCTGGGATCCGGAGCGCGCAGCGCTGGCGCTCTCTGCGCACAACAACGACGTCGTCCAAGCAGCGGAGGCCCTGGCGGCGGAGGAGGAGGAGGACAGAGAGCGGTTCAGCGAAGCCCTTGTGGCAATGGCGGCAAAGGGCTGGGACGACGACACGGCGCTCAACGCGCTGAGGTCCGCTGACGGCGACGCCGCCGCCGCCGACCGCGCGCTCACGGAGGAGGACCAGGCTGCCGTGGACCAGTACGAGGGCTCCGTGACGGACATGGTGAGCAGCGGCTGGGACGAGGACGTGGCGCGGCAGGCGCTGCTCGCGCAGTGGCTGCGGGACATTGAGAAGCAGGGCGGCAGCGAGCGCGCCCTCAAGCAATACCAGATGGCGGGCGGGAAGCTGAGGAGCGCGGCGCCCGCGGCGGCTGCGCCTCAGAAGGCCAAGCCTGCCGCGAAGCCCAAGGACAAGGGGCCCGCGGGGCCCAAGCCAGCCGCAAAGAAGGACGTGGTGTTTGAGGCGACTTCGGAGACGCTGCAGCAGCTGGTGGTAGAGTCGCCTGTGCCGGTTCTGCTGGACGTGTACGCGGACTGGTGTGGACCGTGCAAGCAGCTCACGCCCATGCTGGAGGACATGGCGGTGCGCTCAGGAGGCATGTTCAGGCTGGTGAGCACTCCAGATTGCTGTGTTTGTCTGGTTTTATTTTGGCCTTGTTGTAGGCAGTGTACGCATAGGTCAATGGGCGCAGCTGATTCAGTGCGCAGCAGCATGATGGGTATGTATGTAGGATCCTAGTGGAACAGTGCTCAACCTCAAAGTGCCGGTGCCTGTGTCACTGCCATATCAGGCACATCATGTCAGTGGCGATGCTGACTTGAAACCACGATACCACTGGAGTGACGCTTTCACATGCTTGCAAGGAGTCTAAATCGCGAGTCACGCCAGGACATGGTTTTTTTGAAGTTGCCACGGAGTAGTGATATTGGAAGAAGTTGCTGAATGATGCTGAGCATTGCATTCACGTGCATCACAGCTCGGTGGTACATGTGTTCTCCTGCTGAAATAGTTGCATGTACCACTGCACTGCACCAGGCATAGGGTGGCATCGCACTGCTGCGTACACGTCGGCTAAAATTGCACAAGTCACCATGTGTTATTGTGCCAGCGGGGCACGCACATCTTTGAGCCAAACTGTGCTGCAGAAGTGACAGACAACTTCAATCGCTGCAAACCTGTTTTGCTACGACTGGCGTCTGCACGCGATGCCTCTGTGCGCCCATGAGCACAAGCCCAGGGAGAAAGCCTAAACTAACAAGTTGCTCCTCATGATGAACTCATGTGACTCTGATGATGGCGCGCGGTTGCAACAAGCACAGTTTTGTCATGCCTCGGCAACATGTCTTTGCAAGTTGCAAAGCGTCCATATATCTACGACTGTGCAGGTGCATATGTGAGCACACATCAAATGTCAACTTCAATTTGCAATGTGACAGGTGAAGCTGGACAGCCAGCAGGAGCGCTCAATAGCGGAGCTGCTCAAGGTGGAGGCACTGCCCAGTGTGTTTGCGCTGCGCAATGGAGCCATCATCAACAACTTTGTTGGCGGACTTGACGCTGATGAGATGCAGACGTTCATGATGGACTTCCTTACAGGTGAGCAAGACACTCTAGCATATCCAGACATTACTTCAAAGCTCAATCACTTTTTGTTTTGTTTTGTGAGAACGCTTCAGACTGGTATCTGCCCACCAGATTCTGCGGAATCACTGTCTTGTCATTGTTTCACCCAGAATCTCATTGTTGAGGTGAACTTCAATTTGAGAGCTCACATTACGGTAGCTCCTGATCCTTACTCAGGGCACTTAGGGCTCAGCGCTATCCCAAAACTGACGAAACACCCAACCATAATGCATCCTGGGCGGGTTCGTGGGTTTAGGGCTGAACCTGACCAAAAGTCAAGCCTCGTGAGTAAACACACAAGTTGACAAGATTCCTGCGAGTTGCGCCAGTTGCGCCACCAGCTGACTGGGCCCTCAACTGGTGCAACTGGCGCCATTAGTTGGCGTCACTTCTTGCAAAAGCGCAAATGTCTACTTCAGGTGCTGGCCTGCATTTGTTGTTAAGTGATGTGATGCCTTATGATGACAGTGAGTAAGTGCAGCGAGGCAGCAGGTTTACTCTGTCACAACTTATTTTTCCTCTGCCTTTGTTTCACAACTTCAACGTAACCTTGCTGCTGACACTTCAAGATGCTCGCAAATACCCATGGCTGGATCCTGCACCAACTAACTCAGCAGCGCGTGATTGTATTGTCGTATTTATGTTTTGTGGTCTGAAGTTGAAGTTGACTGCACTGCACGGAGGCTGCTATAATCAATAGGTTGGTATTGTCAATTGCTTCCAAGCACACCCAAGTGCAGCACACTACTTCAGCACAACAGAATTTGATGCACGCTGGGATTTACATGCATGATCGAAGACGTCGTGCAAGCCAACAGAACCTGGGTGCATGGTGCCCATTCCTCCATGGAATTCTGCGCTTCACCAGTGTACAACATGATGCTTGAGTATACCTTGAAAAGGTGCGCACATGAGGTAGGAAGCAGCTCACATTGAGGTCAGACCACTCATCCTCATGTGGCCACTGCACCGCTCTGAGCAGGCAAGACACCCGCAGCGGACGCGCCCCTGAAGGAGCGTCAACTTACACAGAGGCAGCGCAAGGACTGCAGCTTTGCGCTGCAGCAGATGGCGGGGCTGTCGCAACTGGGCATGGCGCGGCGCACCAAGTTTGCCAAAAAGGTGGACGCAGCCCTGGCGGACCTCCTAACGCGGAACGACGATGGCTCGGTGAGCCCCGAGGTGTCAGCCAAGGCGCGGGCGGCGGCCAAGCTGGTGTCGACGCTCTGCGGGAACGCCGTGACAGGCCTCAGCTGCGGAGACATCGGCAAGTTCCAGAAGGTCAGCCAGGCGGGCAAGCTCTTCCAGTCGGTGCTGCTGGAGGCTCCCGCGTCGGTGTCGGTGCTGCACCTCGCAGGATTCAGGGAGAAGGAGGGGGAGGAGGGGTTCCTGGTGCTGGGGCACAAGAACGCAGCGGTGCTCACGCTCGTCAAGGACAGGTGCGACGCCTGGGTGAAGAGCCTCAAGCACCTCATTGCGGCGCCTGCGCAGGCGGCAGCAGCGTCGGAAGTGCAAGCACCAGCAGCAGCACCGGCAGCAACAGCAGCAGCACCAGCAGCACCAGCAGCAGCAGCAGTCGACGCGTCTGATGCAGCAGGTGATGCCGCTGCGGATGTTGAGGCAGCAGCGCCCACGACAGAGCCGTTGCAGGTTCAGGAAGCAGAGGCGCAGCCAGAGCCACAGCCTGCTGCTGCTGCTGCTGCGTCAGAACCCACGCATGAAGCCGATGCAGCATCTGCGGACGACGCTGCGTCGACAGACATGCCGCATGGCGCTGAGCAGGCAGAAGCAGCAGCAGCAGCGGCGGCAGCAGAGGAATTTGTGCCCTCAACAGAACCAGCCGCTGCTGTTCCTGAGCCTGCTGCTGAGGCTGGTGCGCTGGAAACCGCAACGGAGGCAGACGCGCCGCATGCATCGCAGGAGGAGGATGCGGCACCAGTGACTGCAGCAGTTCCGCCGCCATCACGAGCAGCAGCACCAGCAGCAGCAGTAGTAGCACCAGAGCCAGCAGCAGCAGCAGCAGCAGCGCCAACAGCAGGAGCAGCAGCAGCAGCACCCATAGCGCCAGCACCAGCAGCAGTTGCTGCCGCCGTGACCCCTGACTTTGCAGAAACCGCCGCAGCCGACGGCAGCGTGACCGTCATTGTGGACGGCATGCGCGGCACAGCTTCAGGCAGCAGCCGCGTGACGCTGACAGCGCTGTCACCCGCCAGCACCCTGGACGATCTGTTTGGCCAGCTGGGCGATGACAGCATAGTGGCGCTGGCCGCGCGTTTTCCCAAGGGCACCTTCACGAGAGCCGAGGATGGGCAGCGCACCCTTGAGGAGCTCGGTCTGACAGGCAGTGTGCGCGTGCGAGCGTTGAGCACCAGTAGTTCCGCGGCCCCAGCTGCGTCCGCTGCGGCCGCGCAGGGGAGCAGTGAAGCTGCGGCCGCTGGCAAGCCAAAGCGGAAGCGGCCGCGTTCCTCGGGGCAGGCTGTCAAGCGGGCACCCGCAAAGCGCGTCAAAAAGCAGGGCAGCCTGTATGGGGATGGGGGCATCATGAAGAAGGAGGACAAGAAGTATGAGGAGCACTTTGGGGGGGGCACCACGGTTACCGTGGCGGCGGCATGTGAGAGTGAGGATGAGAGCTCTGATGTGCAGCCTACATCGGTGCAGTTGGGCTCTAAGCGCAGGCGCAAGCGCAGCGCTCAGGACAGCTCTGATGACTCAAGCCACGAGAGCAGTGAATAGACTCAAGTGTTCACTTGATGATGCATCAGAGATAGATCTCCTGTAGAGGCACTGGCCGGGCAAATGGACACATCACAAAGCCAAGTGCAATTGCCTGATGGTGTGCAATGCATGGTTGCTCTTGCCCAGCTTGCTGCCAGTGCTCTGTGTCGACTTGAAGCAGCAAGGCATGCGGCGTATATCTGTGCTGCAGCATGAGTGGTGCAGTTGTGCATTCTCGAGTGGTAAGTTTCCTTCCTGCACGCAATGGCGGGACTTCTGCATGTGCATCACATGTCATGGAGCGAATATGTACTGCGCAGCGCATTGTCATTCCTTAGCATGATGCGATTGCATGTTCAGCTCCGGCATACACGTCAGGGACCACTGCCTACCCTGAATTGCCTGCAGGACAGGGCGTCATCGCGACCTGTCAGTTTTGCAAAATGGAAATATGCCGCCCCCATTGTTGATGGCGACATAATAAAGGATCGGAAGAGGCGTTAGCAGATGCTGCTGCAGTACATGTACATATACTTATACCTGTCCTTGTCTGAGTGTGTGAGGCCCGATTGCTCAGACATCCATTTCACAGTTCATTCATAGTACATCTTGCGGGTGCTTTGTTGGGGGTGATGTGGGGGGCGGGGGGCGGCGTGCAAGCTTTGCATGCTACACCCAAGAGTGAAAACAAGGCGACTCACCTACAACATGGCATTTCCACAGCCACAAGTGGAATATAATAAAAGTACATCATGGAGTGGTTGTCGTTGCGACACTTTCAGACTGTCATACGACATGTAGATTCCTTACAGCTAGATGCCAATCATCTGGGCTTTTTCGCGCCCTGAGCGAGAATTAATAAAAAGTACATCATGGAGGACGTAGGAGAGGACCCCGAGATGCCATTTGGCGGCGGCGGCGTTTGAGTGGTTGTCGTTGCGACACTTTCAGACTGTCATACGACATGTAGATTCCTTACAGCTAGATGGGGCTTTTTCGCGCCCTGAGCGAGAATCAATAAAAAGTACATCATGTACATCAGAGTACATCAAGAGTCCAGCCGAACTATGTGGAGCTCGAGGGCTCTCACACAGGCGTGGAGGAGGCCAGCAGCTGCAGCAGTCCAGACGCGGGACAGACCGAGTTGCAGTTCACAGTGCGACACAGGCGTCTGTCTTCTGTCTGCTGCTGTTGGTGTGCGCTAGGCAAACGTGCCTCTCGGTCCACAAATTCAACAGAGACACAACAGCACCTCATCCACATCTCATGCGATGAACCAACCACCGACTGGCGGCATGCAGCAGGTACGTGTATTCGTCATGCTGCTGTTGGCATGCCGATTTATTCACGCTGACCATCGGCACACAACTCGTTGCTGTTTGCAGCAGCAGCAACAGGCTCAGCCACAGCAAGCCACTTTTCAGCAGCAGCAGCAGCCAGCCCCGCCCCTCATGCAGCAGCAGCAGCCAGCTCAGGGAATGCAGATGGCCAGCATTCCCGTGCAGATGGGGCATGGACAGAACATGCAGCAGGGCCAAATGGCAGGCGGGATGATGATGCAGCCAGGACCAGCTGGCGGAGGCATGCAAATGGCGGGAGGCGCTGTGCCCATGGGTAAGCCAGGTGATGGTCATGCCTGCAATTAAGTTTTGCCTTGGTGCTAGAATGCAAGCCTCAAATTGCTGATGCAGCTACCGGCAACTGCAACTTGCTGATGGTGCGTATGTGGCGCGTGCCAAGCTAGTCTGCCGCAGTCAGCAGGTGTTGTTGTGGCTTTGCAGTAAGCTTGAAGCGCCATTCTGACTGCTGGCGTACGATCCACTTCAGGCACTCGTGGCGGTATGCCGTCGGCCTAAGCCGCTCTTCCGCACGCTGGTCTACGCTGGTCTCGTGCTATCAACTTTTCTGCAGGCATTTTGAGCTCCTTCAAAAAGGCTTTCGTCATGTTCGGTTTTGCTGCGTGCATCATCAGCTCTTTTGCAGTCTTGTTAAGCAATGAAAACATAGTCGCCACACAGAAGTTGACAAGTGACTTGAAGTGAGTACTGAGCCCTGTTGGCTGCTCCTTGTGCATGCATGCACACTTAATGGTGATAGTCAAGAACGGTTTCTCAACAATGGAACCCATACATTTGCGTGTCTCATCTGTAAGTGACACGTGGGCTGATTCATTTCAGCTATCGTGGCTCAGTGGGCGGCACGAGAGTAAATGATGGTTGTTCTTACATATATGCGTGCAAGTGTGAGCGACTACATGAGCTGGTGCACCCTAGTGAAGTCAAGGACTGAACTCCCACGTTGTTGAAACCATCATCACACACATATTCAGCGATTGGCTTTCGTGCTGTGAAGCGCGCTTTGGAAGGGCTGCAAATTGTGCGACGTCCTATGATTTGAAGTTTGTTTGGGCATCGTCAACAAGCTGTCCTCCGCCTGCATTGTGATATGCAGTCAGACCGGTGCGGTTTTCATTCAGCGCACTCGCAGCAGCGTGGGTTCCATTCAGCGCACTCGCAGCAGCGCCTCTTGCTGCTTCGTCACGAAGGGAATGCAGACGCAAGCACAGAGCCGTTGCATGACCCCCCCAATGCTTTGCAACTCTCATTCTGCTTTGTGCCAGGCGGTGGGCGAGCAGACGCCCTCGAAGAAGTGCTAGGCCCGTTCCCCTGCGTACGCCTACGGGGCATGCCATTCGAAGCCACCGTCGATGACGTTCTGCGCTTCTTTCAGGGGCTTACGGTAGTGGACGTCGTTATGATACTGCGCGGGGACGGCCGCGGCGCCGGGGAGGCCCTGGTGCTGTTTGCCAATCACATGGACCTTAACATGGCGCTAAGTAGGGATAAGCAGCACATGGGGCGCCGCTACATAGAGATATTCCAGTCGAAGCGCGCCGACTACTACCACGCCGTTGTGGGACACCTGCAGCACATGGACCCGCGCATGGGCGGGCCGCACGGCCACCACTCCTACCGCAACGGCCCCCACATGATGCACCAGCAAGGGCACAACCCGCAGCATCACCACGGCGGCGGCGGCGGCAGCGGCGGCGGTGCGCATTACGCGGGCGGGCAACACGGAGGCCCCGCTGCCGCCGGCCAGCCCGCAGTGGCGCCGCTGCTGCAGTCGCAGGGGTCGGGCAGCGCAGCGGCGACGGGGCAGGCGGGGACGGCGGAGCACACGGGGGTCATCAGGATGCGCGGCTTGCCGTTCTCGGCGACCAAGGCGGACGTGGTCAACTTCTTCCAGGGGCTCAACGTGCTGGACGAGTCGGTCCAGTTTGTGGTGCGCGGGGACGGGCGCGTGACGGGGGAGGCATTTGTCACGCTCAGCAGCCCTGCGGAGGCGGAGGCAGCCATGCAGCGCAACGGCAGCAACATGGGCAGCCGCTACATCGAGCTGTTCCCCTCGGCCATCGAGGAGGCCGCCAGGCACACCTCGCGCCACCACTGATGCGCGGCGCGCTGATGCCGCCGCCTGTCCGCTTAGCGCTGGGGGCTATCAGTGGACGCGGTCGCCAGCTTGCTGCTGCCCAGGCTGACGCTGCCGGTGCATGCGCGCACGGAGCGGGCGGGATGCGGCAGGCGGCGGAGGCAGCAGCAGCGGCGGTGGTGGCGTCGGTGCGGCAGCGGCGGCGGCAGCAGCGGCAGTGGCGAGACAGCGGCATGCTCTGCCTCTGTGGTGCATGGCCACGGTGGTAGTGCCTATGCTCTTGGCACTCTCACGCCGCATGCACACCCCCAGCACTTGCATGATTCCATGATTGCAGTCAGCCCCGTCCTCCGCTTTGCTGAGCAGCACCAGGTCTGCTAGGCCAAGCACCCTGACTGGTCGGTATCAGTGGCCTCACATACAAGCCGCAAAGCTACTCTGCAACATTCACTGCGCCTGATCAGTCACGCTTGCACGTGGTAGCCTGGCTTTGTTTGGGGCTGAGTAGGGATGGATCACTGGCTGCACTGCACTAGTGCACTCGCTGAACTGAACTGGATGCCGTTCAGTAACACACACCTTCTTGCTTCTTCAGCTTCCATGATCTTGAGCCTTGTTTTTGCTTCTGTTGTCGTCTTTGCTGATCACTGCCATGGCTCTGAAGTGGTTCTGCGCATTATGCACAGTGCTTTGTCAGAAAGGGCTCATAATGTTCTGGACATGTCCAGCTCATGTGTGCGCTGCACAGGAATGAGCATGGTGCTGCTGTGAGCACGCCACTCAATGGCACAAATGGAAATGATAATGACTCTCATGATTCACAATGTTTTCCACATACAGTGGCGTCGTGATCATTGACCACACAAACCCAGTCAGCCCAGCATTGTGTGTCCCCCTGATCAGGCTTGGGGGGTCTGGCCTGAACCGTCAGCTCAGGGACACACTCGACTGGCAAAGCAATCATGCGTAGCATGCAGCAGCAGCTGCTGCTACTGCTGTACTGCGTGACGCTACAATCTGAAGCATGGAGTCCGCAGCCCATGCGGTCCCACAGGGTCGTGCGTCGTCCTCAACTGCTGCCAGTTCAATCATCGCTCAACATCGAGCCATCGCCCATGACGAATAGAGACGACCATCTTATCAGCGCATTGAGTGGCAACGGTGAAGTGCTTGTCAAGTGCATTACAGCACGGAGTCTGGTGCAGGACGCTGTGGTGAAACAAGACTTGAGACCACTTGCCGCCGATGCATTGGGACGAGTCATGGTGAGCTTGTACATGTTTGCCTAATACATCTATTGTGCTGCATTATGTTAGTCGCTAGTGTCTCGAGTAACATTTGTCAAGCACAGCGCACGTCGCTGTGTTCACGGTGTGTAGTCACCACTAGCAGTTGAGGTTGCTCGCGCTGACGAGTTGCAACAGAGGTGCAACAAGAAGCTTTGAAGACTTTCGACGCCTCATGTGACGAGTCTGCGAAGCATTCATGAGCTGAGTGCAGCACGACTTGATGTGCAAAGTGATGCTCAGTCCTATCCTGTCCACTGGCATCATATTGGCACTCATTCGGGAGTGCTTGTTTGTTCAATGCCCCTCTCATGGCGTCAGGTCTGCACGCTGCTATGTGCTTCCGGCCTCAAGGACAGGGAGACATTGCAGTTCACATTTGCAGGCGATGGACCTTTGAATGGCATCCTCGCTATTGCAGGTAATGTCTTCAACGCCCGCAATGGCGGACAGTGATGATGCATCATCAAATGTGCTGCAGCCCAGTTTCTGTTTTTAGCGGTGCTTTTGCAAGAAGCGTTGCGCTAATCGATTGCAATTATATAGCTTTGCAAGCAAGCAGCAATACATACGTTATACCAATGATGCTACACATGTGTCATTCCATCGTCATAGGTGGTGCATTGCAGCTAGCTTTCCACTGCAAAGGTACACTTCTTGATGTGTGGCACTGACAATGGCCGGCCATGCATGTCACATGATGGCATGGCCTTGTATTATTCAATAGTGGTATTGCCTTATACTGCGCTTGTCACATGCGCAGACGGGACGGGCGGCGTGAGGGGCTACGTGGGCAACGGCATGGTGGATCTGGGCGCTCCATACGATGTCAGCGTGGGGATAGGGAAGGGCGTTCTCAAAGTTGTGCGCAATCACCCCGACTACGAACGCCCGTACAGCGGCATCGTGGAGCTGCGCAACTCGCAGGTCGCATACGACGTGGCGGGCTACCTGCGCGACTCGCAACAGTCAGACAGCGTCGCCATCGGCGCGGGGGTCAAGGTTGCGGGGGCGCTCGTGCGCCAGGCGGGGGGGTACCTCATGGAGACCCTGCCGGGGGCCAGCGAGGAGACCATCAAGCAGTGCGCGGACAACGTCGCACGCCTCATGGCCAAGGGCGAAGACCCTGCAGTGTTGTTGGCGGATGGAATGACGCCCGCTGCCATTGCGGAGGCACTGCTGGAGGGGGTTGGGGGCATTAACAGCCTCACCATCACCAAGCCCGAGTACAAGTGCCACTGCTCGTCCGAGAGGGTGTTCCGCGCGCTGCGGCTGCTGGGCACGGAGGAGGTCAAAGACATAATGGCGCGGGAGGAGAACATTGAGGTCAAATGCGAGTTCTGTGGCCAGCTGTACAGGTGCGCCTTGCTGCATCCAGCACCCCCATTGTAACATTGGTCCGCTGTGACGTTTGATGAAGTGGGGAGAGTCACACTCAAGAAGTGCAGATCAATCATACTGAATAGGCCAAGAATTGAACCATTATTTGAAATGTGGTTGGATGACAGCTAGAGGCATGTTTGGGGATGCTTTGCGAGTGCTTGGTTCTACATGCGCCTGAAGTGGAGCGGCGCATGAGAGTCATCTGCAGCGTAGCGTTCCATGGACACCGCTGAGTATTGATCAAGCTTGCAGCGTTGCAATGGTTGTTTTGACACGTGGATGATGCAACTCACGTCAGAATACATGATGGCAGACCTTCCGGAATGTGTAGGCTCTGGGCCACTGTTGACTATCATAATGTTTTGGTTTGAGAGCAGTACAAATGCGCCTGCAACATTGGCATTGCTGATTGCAGTCAGCGATTTGCACATGCTGGCCATGCTGAGCTATCATCCAGCAAGTGCTGCTGCCTCTGTACAACAACTTGTGCTGCAGATGCATGTCACATGTTTGTGGAATGGCAGTGGTTGACATCATCCATGCATCGTGCAATGTTGATCTGTGCATCCTCCAATCTCAGTGGTTGTTGTCTGTGTGTTATGTGTTGCAGGTTGACAGCTCCGCAAATAGCTGCTGAGCTGGGGATATGAACGGGGACCAGCCAATCATTATTCTCGTGGGATGAAAGCAGCACAAGATGGGAACAACTTGACGCATGGTTCACTATTTGAAACAGAACTGAAATCCCTTTACAAATGTAGTGCCCATGTCACGGTGCACACAAGTTCAGCTGTTGCAGGATCCGACTCTCTGGTGGTGCACCAGCACCTTGGATGCTGGTTGATCATTCTTTGTAATGCAAACACCTTCACAGGCCGTGCAGTGCATCTATCGGTACTGTTGCTGATCAAGTACTGCTGGTGAAGATCTGTTGTCTGGGTTGGCTGCTGAAGAGATGTTGTCCAATAATCTCTGTGAGATGGGTTTCCCGCATGTGCCATGCCATCTGATGACTGACAACTGATTGGTTTGCCGCCGCTGAGCTCATGGTGTCTAGATGCGCATTTCATATTGGCTCGCATGCTGCATGCACACTTTCAGGCTGTTGCGACAGTTTCTATGAATCCATCCCTCAGGCTCAGTCAGGTCTTGAGGTTGATGCCATCAAGAGAACCGCTCATGCTGGGTTTTGGCGCTCGTGGCTAGTGCGCTCCATTACAGCATCTGAGCTTGCTTTTTGACCCAAGCGCAACTGTGTGGGTACTTGGTTGAGAATGCAACAGAGTAAAACTACTGTAAATTGCGACACTTTTGTTGGGTAATGGCCCAATGGGCCATTTGCTGCATGAAGTGTTCTATTTTTTTAGTTTTTGCATGATACTCACAAACAAGGTCCAAGTTCAACGATCAACCTGCAGTTCACAAGCTGCCCGATCTCTTGATCACAGCCTGGATCCATGGACAGCCATGAATAGAAGTTGCTGCTCAAGCACTTCCGTCATTGAGCATAATTTTTGTGCCACAGGACCTGGGCCATCAACGAGGTCAGCAGCTCTACCATACGTTGAACATGTTCTAACCCCTCCTTTCTTCAACCGAACGGGGGCGTGTCACTCGCCTTCGAAGTTTGCCTGCAGAAAGCCTGGCGGCTTAGTAAACACAGCAGGTTAGGACGCTGGGCGAGGTACAAGAGGGCCAAAAAAAGTCATGAGTGGGTTCCAGGGGCGTGGGCGAGGCCCGCCTCGCGATGCAAGTGAGTGTTGCTGATTTTATGTTGTTCCTGTCGAGTGTCCTATGCAAGGCTATGGCCCAACGTGGATACGCAGCTTGACGGCCCACTAGACTGCTGAACGAGATTTGAGTCATCACAGAGGCCTCCAAAGTTCATGCAAGCGTGAGGTCTTGGCGGCATGAGTGCTCTGAGAGTCTGGCACCTCAACCCTGGCCTTGCCAGATATCGGAAAGACCAGACCACAAAGATCAAACACGATTGCCTTGGTATGGATCGGACCAGCTCAGACCCGGCTGCCGTGACGATCAAGCCATGTGACCTCTACTGCTTCAACAGTGCCTTCGGCTGGAGTTAACGCATTACGTAGCCGCGCCTTCGTTTCGCACCGTTTGGAAGTGGGTCCTGCATGCAGCTGTATGCTTGCAAAGAACCTGGAGCTTACCACACCCACAATGCAGTCTCACCAAGACTTTTCCTTGACAATCGGCTTATTCTTGCAGGGGGCGGTGGCCGCGGTGGCGGTGGAAGGGGCGAGTTCAGGGGGGGTGGTGGGGGGAGGGGCGAGTTCCGTGGCGGCGGCGGCGGCAGGGGCAGGGGGGACTTTGGTCGTTGCGGCGGTGGCCGCGGCGGCCCCCCTCCCATGCCGCGGGTGGATATTCCGCTGACAGAGCCCTTTGTGCCACCTCCCATCAGGCTGCCACCGGGTGGCGCACAGCCTAGTGTGTCGTTGGAGACAACGCCCGTGGAGCAGATCTCCTTCTGCGCTAGGCCGGGCTATGCTCAGAAGGGGCGCACGACTGCGCTGTTTGCCAACCACTACAAGGTGGACTTCAATCCGGCAGCCATCGTGCAGCAGTATGACTTCAAGTTGGAAGGCATTGACATCAACGACATGCCAAGCAAGAAGCTCAAGACCATCATGAAGGCCGTCATTAAGCAGCGCAGGGAGACATTTGGAGATGCGCGTCTGGCCTTTGACGGCCGTTCCATCGTGTACGCTTCCAAGATGCTGCCGTTCGACAACGAAGTGACTGTGGAGTGTGAGATCGAAGACGAGAGGAGCACGGATCGCCCCCCGCGCAAGTACATGGTCAAACTCCTCTACACTGCGGAGCGCCCCCTCACCGAGATGCAGGTACTTGGGCGATCCATCATGTGGAGTTTTGTTGTCACTGTTTTGCGATTGATGGCTGCAGCTTGAGATCATGTCTCATGTGAGCTGGTTCACAAGTCAGGTGTTACGACTCATGACAGAGGCAGCATCCGGGCACTTGACGACCTTTGGCGTCATCATCGACACTTAGAGGATTCCGCGTGCACATAACGCGGCAGCAGTCAGAACCGTATCCTTGAGCGGTATCACCGGCCAGGATTCAGGATGTGAATGAGCCTTTAGGGCTAGGGTTAAGGTAAAGGTCATCAAGCCCAAATGTTAGGGTTAGCCAGGACACCGACATTGCTTCAAGAGTCCTTGCGCTCCGGTATTACTGTGTTCTTGTGCATACGCAGATACTGACGTCATCGAAGCAGCTGCCAGTCACACATCAGTAATGGCAGGACATATCCTGAGCTGCTCCATATGTGCCATTGCATGACGGCACATCAGACACTATGCTGGCACACCAAGTTTCCTTTGCGCCCGGCTCACCTGCTGTTGCACTCGTGTCCTTGTGCAATGCTGTTTAGGCGTTCCTTCGCGGCGAGCGGCGTGAGAGTGCGGTGGACGTCATCAACGCACTGGACGTGGTGCTTCGCACGGTGCCCACCATGAAGCTGGTCAGCGCTGGCCGCAACTTCTACATGCCCACCTCCGACTACCCCATCTCCGGCGGTGCTGAAGTGTGGCTTGGGTACAACCAGTCCCTGCGCCCCGGACAGGTGCGCCATTGTCTCGGCCTCTCTAGTTGTGTGCATTATGTGCCCCCTCTTTGCTTCACAACAGTCTGTTGTGTGGGTCGGGGGCGTTGAAACCTTTGCAGTTCCCTAATGTGTGTTTGTGTGAGAGAGCATGCACAGAGGTTAAAGTTCAACACTGCAATGCTCTTGACCAGCCACTGATCTGTTCAGAAAGGCTAGACTTCAATACTTTAAACACTGTCGAGCAGCTACTGAGCTCGTATTACGACACTCACTCTTTACAGTGCACTGTGCACATCACTTTAGGGTGTGGACCTTTTAAACTGCTTTTGTACTCGATACGCGTCTTCTCTCGGTTGGTTGATGCTGCTGCCTTTCTTGGCGCGTCACATGGCTCGCTCTTGATCCTGCTCCCTTGCCCATGTTGTTGCCTAGCATGCTACTTGCAGCCTGCATCGAAGTCAAAGCGTACACCTCATTGTACACAGACTGAGGTTTGTTGGTCTCCACAACGCTCAGCTGTCTGCCATGCATACATACATACATACAGCCTGTGACTGCCACAGCCCCTGCACCATTGCAGCCACACATACAGTTCAGGACAGCGAGTTCGCTGCGGCAGGTGCTCTTGCTTGACCTACACTGTAGCCATATTCAACTCTCTGCTTTGCACACTTTGGCCTCTTTTAACTCTTTGCCTCGGTGTCCATGTTCTGCTTCGCTGTACCAGGCGGGGACGACCTTCAACGCAGACCTGGCAGCATCGGCCTTCCTCAAAGTCATGCCGGTGATGGAGTTTATATGCCAGCAGCTCAACTGCCGTGACCCTAGGCAGCTTCAGCAGGCCCTGGGTGACATGCGTGGCCAGAAGCAAGCCAGCAAGGCGATCGCGACCCTGGCCATCACGGTCAACCACAGGCCCACCAAGCGCACCTTCCGCGTCTCTGGCCTCTCGCGCACGCCTGCATCTGGGACCTTCATTCAGCTGGTAAGCGCACTCTGCCTGTAATTGTCAACGTACTCACGTCTGTGCTATGTGAAAGTGCGTAGGGCATCATGGCCTGGTTTGTCCTTGTACAGCTTGTAGAGCAACGCTTTTGGCGTTATCGACACCAAGCATCAGTATTACATGTCAAAACTCCCAGCGCCTTCGCTCACCGCGTATTTCATGCGGAGAGGCCACAGATCACACCCTCATATACATGAACGCACCGTGTTTTCAGCAGTTTGTTGGGCATACTGCTGCTGCACATGCTCAGGGTCAGGGTTAGCCTAAAGCTAAGCATCTGCAAGGCACCCTAGAAAGTTGGTAAAGTTGCTTATGCTACGCGCTCACGTGGGTGTTTGGAAGCTCTGCATGCATTCGCGATGACGAGTGCACGCGACTCAAACTGTTTTGGGTAAGCACATTCGATGTCTGTGAAGCGGCAGGAGCAGTGCAGTTACTAGTGCGGTCTGCATCAACATACCTACTTCCATGTCGCCATACACTCGCTGTTACAACCCTATGACAGCCCACCACACAAACCCAGTCAACCAGCAGCGGCATTCAGCATAGTGCTGATTGTAGTGAACTGGTCTAGTGCTAGGGTTAGGCTGCAGTAGCACATAAAAAAAATCACATTGATGAGCACTGCTGGTCAGATCATGTTACTTGGAAGATGGTGCACTGTTTTCCGCTGAACAAGGTGGCCCAAGGCGAGGGGGCGTTCACGCTGCTGTAGGGGGACATGCCCTCCACATACGATGGGCCACGTGATACCTGCCACCATATACGGATGACAGCGCTGTGGCTGGTATCACGTGGCCCATCGTACGTGAGGGGTATGTATCCCTACAGCAGCGCGAACGCCCTGGTAGCCCGTAAGGGTCGAGCATGTCACTTCTGATAGGCAGCCGCAGATCTTCTGGTGACGCTGTTTCTGCAAGCACATTGATTTCAATACATGTACAAACTCGTACACTGATCTTGGGTACTCAACTACGACGGTGCGCGTGTTGCTCATACGTTGACTACACAGGAGGGTGGCAAGCAGGGCCCCAGCGTGGCGGACTACTTCAAGGAGAAGTACAAGAAGCAGGGGCTGCAGTTCCCTCACCTCCCCTGCATCCGCATTGGGTCGGCAGCCAAGAGCAACTTCCTGCCCATTGAGGTGTGCGACGTGGCACCAGGACATCGCTTCACCAATGCGGGCCTCAAGCTCAGCGACAGGCAGACGGCGGACCTGATCAAGATCGCATGCCGCAGGTACGTGCAGCAGCACCTACGCTTAGCTGGTGCTCATGAGAAAGTTGAAGTTGGAATACCGCACTTGAAGTTTGGCTGGCTGCAGTCACACTTTCTAACTAGTGCAACAGCACCATGGCGCCAATCAAAGGTATGTTCAAGTTGAGGTGTCAACAGAAGTACTTTTATGTGAAGTTTGGTTCAGCGCACTTTTTTTACCTTGTGTTGTTGTTGAAGTTTGACTCCATGTTGCAGCCCGGCGCACTGTTGATAGATAGTTCAAGGATGCAGAAGCCGCTGAGACCGACCCTTGGGTTTGGTCCTGCCGCAACTCTCCGCCTGAAGCTTTGGCACCATATTGCTGTGAACGTATTGCTGGTACTGCCTCAAATGCCACATAAGCGCGTCAAGTGTGCAGCAGCAGCACTTGCAGTGTGAGTAGTGCGCACCCTGCTACAGAATCTGCGCCTCATCACTCATTCAAGTGCGGTATGCAACCCTCTTAGGGTTGAAGTTGACCTGACCTTCGTCTACATCTATACAGAGATGTAGCCCAGCCCTAGGTCGGTCCAACCCTCTACTCTGGACCTTAGGTCCAAACCTCTACTCTTGACCTTAGAGTAACAGAGCTTCGTCGTCCTGATCTTTGCACGCCGTCTACTGCTGCAGTCCTTATCAGTGCCCGTTGTGAGTGATGCTTGAGATGACTTGATGGCGTGCTGCAAGTTGTTGAGGTTACAGCTGTTTTGCATGTGCGAGCCTTGGCCGGCCATCGGGGTCTGGAACTACTGTGCTGAAAAAGCCTCCACCAGAAATCCGTCCTTGGAAGGTGTAGGGGCGCTCCCTGTAACCGCTTGAAGTTGTAATGCAGCGGCGTACAAATCTTGAAGAACCCGTAGCTCGTGCTCACCGCTGATGCCTGCATCACGGCAGATTTGCGATCTATCTACCTTGCAACACCCGGTCAATAAGCTGAGCACTGCTGACCCAATCATGATGATTGTTGTTGAGATGTGTCAGTCGTCAGTTGGCAATAGCCACACACCCTTGTTGCGCTGTGGCATGCCAGTGAAACATCCGGGCCATGTAGGTACATCAAGCCTGTAGCAATGGTTCACTCACTGTTACATCTCCCTAACCGTATGTATGGCAGGCCCGAGGAGCGCCGTGGCCTCGTGCACAACCAGCTTGGCATGCTCATGGGGGAGCTCAATGAGCACGCACACGACTTTGGCATGCGCGTGCACAACAAGGCCATCGCCATGACCGGACACATCCTGCCAGTCCCCGAGATCAAGTACGCCAACGGCAACGAGAGGCCCTCGGCCGGCAAGTGGAATATGATGGGCAAGAAGTTCTCTGAGGCAGCGGAGCTGGCGTGCTGGGCCATCATCTGCATGTGCGGCCCTAGGGACATGCAGCTCAACGATGTGCAGCAGTTTGCTGTCAACTTTGTGTCCAACGCCAAGAAGATCGGGATGAAGGTGAGAGGTGGATAATGCATGACTGATCCTCTGTACTTGCAAATGTACAGCTGGCGCCTGTGACCCTGGCTTGACCGTTTTTGTGTACACTTTGTAGGGTAGTATCCCCCCTCTTGGGCGACAAGAGCAACGTGTGGCACTCGTGTTCGCCTGACCAACGGTGTGCTTGCTTCATGCTGTTGTGGGGGAAGGGGCGTGCGCATACTTAGAAGTAGGTTGCTGGCGCTAGTCATGTTTCTGTAGGCATATTTGTATTTATATCATGGCACACTAGACTAGAGCGTATAAGCCATGTGGCCATGTGGCCAATACTGCCAACTGTCGCCAGACAGGCCTCATTCGGTTGTCACGCCAGCTGCCCTTTCTCCTTGCTGTCAAACTGCTGCATGCAATGCCTTCCATTCGTGTTATGTGCTTTAACCATTCACCAGTGCTTCACATTCTATTGACCATAAGCAGGTGCCGTCGTGAGCGTACATGAACTCTCGTTTGCTGCCCCTGTTATTAATCCAGATTACTACAGTGCGAGCATTGCCATCTTACAACCATGAAGACTACTGCTTTTGAAGACTTGAGATTAGCAGCACTGTCCCTCACACACGCTCCTCTCACACTACGCTCACTGGTGCGCAGGTCAGCATGGAGCGCCCCCCTATCATGATGATGTTCGACGAGCGTCTGAGCATACCGGATGCCATGCAGAGTGCCTTTGACCAAGCCGCCAAGGCCGGCAGGCGCCCCAAGCCGCAGCTACTGCTGTGCATCATGCCAGGTAAAGCATGCCGTACTTCTATGGGTCAACATGTCAGACGATGTTTCTGGTTCACGTAGTATTATATATAATTATAACTACTTCAAGTTGCATTCGCAAAAATCAGCATTCCGTGCGACCTCAAGTTTCAGCGAGCTTATGGAAGGCATATCCACCTTCTTTAGAGCTCAACTTCACTTTATCAGCAAGGATGGTCATTTTTTATATTTTGCCTCTGGGAGGGCGGCTTTGCATAACCACTCGCAAAACAAGAGTAAGTTTTTTTTGGTTCGTCGATCGCCGAACACGGCGTGCACATCGAGATAGAGCGCGCGTGATGGCGTCAGAGACTGCTGAGCAGTAGCGAAGAATCGCCATGTAGGCAGACCATGCGCTGAGTGTGCAGCGTCTATCGCGGCTCACTTTAGCTGCGCGCAGAAAATTATCAAATACGTCGAAAGCAAAACAAAGCGTACACATCGTGATAGAGCGCGCGCGCTGGCTTCAGAGACTGCTGAGCAGTAGCAGAGAACGGCCATGCAGTCAGCCCTGGCGCTGAGTGTGTGTAGCGTGTTACCTAACTGCTTACCGGCAACTTCAATAGGTTCAACTTCAAACTCAAAAAATCAATGTCATCGTAAAGCAGCGTGACGAGATACGCACCGCATGAGATGAGATACTACGCCATTGCCTACACCATGACTTCGCGCAGCGGATAGCTTGTCATGAGTTGCAATTATACATGCATATCAATCACCATGGTAGCCGCTCGTCTTGATTGCCTGATGAAGTTTTCATGAAGCAGTTCATGGGCACTTGTAGTGACGAGGATGTCCTTGTTGTGCTTGGCAGTATGAGCAGGGTCATCAAGCATTTTCAGATGGCTGTGGTTGGTTTCATGTTGCATGTGTTGTAGTGGTTTGACTTGATGCAGTCGCACTTCTTGAGAGCAAAGGCAGCAACATTGGTGCTTGGAAAAGCAACATCATTCTGCATGGAACACTGTGCCAGCCGGATCATCGATGCTCTTCCTAAGCACATTCATATGGTCAAAGTGCAAGTGCCGGGCAGATACGTATATGTTTGCCAATTCTCACATGTATTCACATGTATGCACTTGTGTGTGTGTGTTTATCCATTTCGCAGTCAAGCCATTCCCAGACTACCCTCAGGTGAAGCTAGTGGGTGACACACAGCTGGGTGTGGCCACTCAGCTGCTGTGGGTAAAGCACGCTCGGGATGGCAAGCCCACTGTACTGGCCAATGTGCTGCTCAAGGTCAACGCCAAGATTGGAGGGCGCAACGCTGTGCTCATGCAGTCTCCTTCCACACTGGAGCCCCTCAAGGGTGCCCCGTCCATCATCTTTGGTGCAGGTATGTCCATTTGACTTTATGTGTTTTGACTTTACGCGTGATGCAGTGCATACGGACGATGCTTCACGCTTAGGTATGAAATACAATAACTTGCTCTGGTGACAGCAATCTGTCAAGGGTCATGTTGCAATGATTTTGGTGGCACAAGAGGCCTAAAGGAAAAGCATCACATTGCTCGATATGCTTCTTGTAACCCTTGGTTGATGGCGTGTGTCGCATACTCAATTCTTCTGCTCCGATAGTGCCCCATCAGTGGTCTGCATGGGTGAATCTGCTTTGAACACGCCCCTGCAGTGAGTTTGCGGAATGTCGTGATCGTGTCCAGCAGTCATAAGAGGGGGGGCGCCTGCATTGTTGGCTACCCATTGCATGTCTGCATGTACAATATATCAGTCAACGTTGTGAGTCGCCTAAGGCTGACTGCACCTATCAACGCACCACATGTGTAATTGTTTGTGTGTGTGCAGACGTCCACCACGCCTCTCCGGGCTCCTCTCGCCCCAGCATTGCTGCCGTTGTGGCCTCTCTGGACAACCAGTTTGTACGCCACGCAGCATGCGTGCGCGTGCAGGGCCCTAGGAAGGAGATCATCGAGGACCTGGCAGGTGGGCCTTAGGGTTAGGGTTGGGGCCAGGGTTAGGTTAGTGTGACAGCCTGTGCTCCATGGATTGTGTAATAGATGGAGTTCTGGCTCTCACAGCGATCAGCTACAGGGGCGATCAAGGGTATGTGTCGACGCTTTGCTCGCTTTATGCTTGGAGCGCAAGTAGAGTTAAATTGCACGATAGACGGAGCACTAGAATCAAGAGTTGGTTAGCAAGGGTCAGAAAGGTTGGTTTCAGGCCGCGCAAACAAGACTGGCACACGGCATGCTGCGCTGCAGCTGTGGCTGCCGCACCGTTTGCGCATCTGCTTTTCATGCCCTCTACGCGTATGGTTATTGCACATAATCATCGTGCATGCACAGTTGTGAAGCGGCGTGCAGGAGGACACAATGAAAGAGCAGGCAGCCTGACGCCACCATATTTTACGGTGCTGGGAACCATGCAAACTTCACCTTGTGACAGACTCAAGTGTTGAAGCTGCTGCCATGCTTCTTTGCTTCGTAGGTATCGTTTGTCACTTGAGCTGATGCAGCGTCGTGCTGTTATGCTTCTGCAACAGCGCCACCGCTTCTTGAATTCTATGCAGGTGTTGAAGTACAAGCAAGCAAATCTTTGCCCCAAACCGAGTGCTGCGTAGGTTGATTGTCTGATACATGGGTGAATCTTTGCCCCAAACCGTGTGGAATGACACTGCTACTTTTTGCGGTTGTTGGCAGGCATGGTGCGCAAGCTGATAATGCTGTTTCACAGCATCAACAGGGTCTACCCCCAGAAGGTGGTCTTCCTGCGTGATGGCGTCAGCGAGGGGCAGTTCAGACAGGTACACACCAATGATGACTCTTGAACTTCACTTGTATTGCCACTATGCTGTACTGACTCAAGTCTGATGATTGTAGTGCACTAGATGTTGAATCTGCGCTGCATGGTCTTAAGGCGCGGGTCACCTGAAATTCCGATTCAGACTTGGAGCGCCGCATGTGGCATTCTCCACATGCATTCTCCATCCTGAAGGTTGTTGTTAGAGTGCAGAGTGCAAAGTAGACACGTGGAACACTTTACTACAGAAGCGTAAACAGGGGCGTGCCTGTGCCTTGCAGTTGCCAGCGTGCGTATCGCGCATGAAAACACATGCCTTGTGTTGTTGGTGTATAAACAGTCATGTTCAAGGTCATGTACAAGGTTGTCGTGCAACATTCACTTCAAACACAATTTGACTCCACTGGCCTGCACCATGCTAGACAAAGAGCTGTTGCGTATTGTACAGTCCTCATTGGGTAGCCAGGTTCCACTAAATGTTGAAGTGCTAGCAGACCATCGTGTCATGTGCTATCAAGTGCATTCTGCGCTGGAGAGGATACATGTTGACATGCGTGCAAACCACCACAAGAAAGGCTGTTGCTGCTTTGCACAGTGATGAGTGCTATTTGCCTATGTTGTGTGGTGCTTCCACTCTGATGGTGGTACCGTGCTGACCATACTACCTGCCATATGCCCCTGCAGGTGCTGAAGCTGGAGGTTCGTGCGATTGAGGAGGCCTGCCGCAGCATCTCCAGTGACTACCGCCCCCTGATCACCTTCCTCACGTGCCAGAAGAGGCACCACACACGCATATATGCCGTCAACGCACAGGACCAGGACCAGAGTGGAAACACGCAGGCAGGCACGGTGGTGGACACGGCCATCTGCCACCCCACGGAGTTTGACTTCTTCCTCTGCAGCCACGGAGGCCTGCAGGTAAGCCTGGGCACTTTCATGGTTGCAAAAGTCGGTGAATATCTTCTTTGGCAAGCACTGGTGTAACTTGATGCTATGATAGCCTAGTGCTTTCACCACACTAGCTGCACAGGTTGCACCACAAAAGATTGAAGTGGTGTAGTGCCACATTGGCTGTCTGGTGTGATTGACAGTTACTGTCACTGTAGTCAGCAAGAGATGTTTATGCGCACTATGGTTGCAACTTGCGTGTCAGTGATGCCGCACACATGACTTGCACATCACGACACGTCCACAAGAGTCATTGTTCTGGGCAATGGTGTTGGCAGCAGCAGTCATGTACTTGCGGGTTCTCGAAGAAGTACAAGTGCTGACTTGATGTGTAGACTTTTTTCATTTACTGCTCCTTCAGATCTTTCTCGTACCTATTGCTGTGGGCATCCCTGACGCTGTACTTCACATCTACAGCAATCCTAAGTTGCCCTGTTCTCCTGACTACTCATTACAGGCCTGACAGAGCTGGCTTGTGACTTGCTTTGACACCTGTTGAGGCGCGCTGACAGTACACTAATCTGTATGCCCATTTTTGTGCTGCTTGTTGCAGGGCACCTCGCGCCCCACCAAGTACTCTGTGCTGTGGGATGAGATGAACTTCAGCCCGGACCAGATCCAGAAGCTCATCTACGAGCTGTGCTACCTCCAGGCGCGCTGCACCCGCTCTGTGTCTATCCCACCCGCCGTCTACTACGCACACCTGGCGGCCTTCCGCGCACAGGTATGTATGGAATTTGACAGCTTGCTCTTTAAATGCCGAGTACATTGGTTGGACACAGTCGTGGTGCCATCACCTCGCTTTCAGGGCAGAACTGTAGTTGTGCAGTCATTTGCATGAGAACGGCACTGATGTCGTGAAATTTCTGTGCATATCGAGGAGCCTCGTGCCTGGCTGACTATGATGTCGAGGCTCTCAATACCGTGTGTTGATGGCAATTTGACATCGCCGCTCAGTTTGACGGGCATGCAGTCGTAGCCTCAGGGCCTACTGTGAACGCACTCTGCAGTTGCAAGCGGCGGCTGAGTATCTACCGCTCATGATCACATTGACAGATCTTACCTCACGATGGCCAACATGTCGTACGTGGAGGCATGGCGAAGTGCTGCATGGTTTGCACAGTGATGCCCAAGCATTAAACAGGGTATGTACTTTTATTATATTCCACTTGGGTATGTACTTGTAGACACTTATGTACTTGTAGCACTTGTGCTTCAAGTACAAGTGACTGTGTACATCAACTATTGATGATCCTTTGAAAACATGGTCTTTGCCGTTCACGTACCAGCAAGCCTGTCCTGCACCTACCTGCACGCCGTTGCTGTTACTCCGAAGCTCTTGCTGACCGCATCGATCGTTGACGGCTGGCTGGTTACTGCTTTCTCCTCATTGTGCAGCACTTTGTGCAAGACATGGACATTGAATCGCAGTCCGCAATCAGCGGCAGGAGCGGCGGCAGCGGCAGTGCCATCAGCATTGACTGGTCGGAGAGGTTCACCAACGTGCATGAGGACCTGACCAACGTCATGTACTTCGTCTAGGCGCGTGTGGCACCTAGCGGACGCAACGGAGAGTGCAAACAACAAGAACAGAGGAGACATCAGAGGAGGAGATGAAGAGGATATACAGGCGGGGGCAGCGACAGAGTAGCGGCAGTCATCCATAGGCATAGCTACAGTACAGAGGTTCCACATGTGCACTGGTGGCAGTAGCGGCACAAAAGGCATCAGGCCACTACAGCAGCGCCAGCGCCAGCAGCAGCAGCAGCAGCAGCAGCGGTATGACTGCACCACGATGATCAGGTTGTAGAGAACGCAGCACGGCTGTGGCGTGTATGTTGGTCCATGATATTGAGCGGCTAGATGTGTTGGACCTGACCTGCACCCATCAAGTCATGGTCAGTGCGGCAGCTGCATCAGCGTTGCATGTTTCACAGCCACGGCCACAAACGAGTCTACAAGTGTTTGTGTTGCCCGGCGCAGTTGCGCATCCCAGGGCTCTTTAGCGTTGCAGGCTGGACGTACGCCGGCTTGCAGCGCTTGTGTGTACTTCACTGTGAATATGCAACAGCATTCGTGAAATCTGCATTGGATGTCCGTTTTCATTGCATAATGATGTGAACGTCATGCCTGCGTTCGTTGTATGCTGCACTTCATGTATGGTTGTCACCAAGGCCGTTTGCTGCTGCCTGCGCGTACACATGGCGAGTCGTGATAATGCAGGCAATGGCATTGCATATGGAATGGCAGGGGTAGCCTGCACTAGGCGAATGGAAGCAGCAGAAGCTGCTGCAAAGATTTTCATGAAGCCAATGCAGGCTGTACGTATGGACTTGTATTTATAAAGGCCCAAGGGAGGCCGGGTTGCCTATGCAATCGAAAAGCTTGCGTCAACGCAGCAGCCTAGTCTGCGCTGTGCCCTAGGAGCTTGGATACCGGCGCCGCCACACAGCCCAGCATTCGCGCTCCACGTGTGTACGCCATGACGCGCTCCGCCAACTCCCGCGCCAGCGATATGCTCAGCTCAATGAGGATCTGACGCTTAGCTAACCCGGCCTTGCGTAACACATCTGCCTTCCCCCCCCCTGAGCACAGTGCTGAGTGCATTGCCAACTCCTTAACAAAAAGGCTTGTCTGCTTGCCCAGCCGTCCGTACGACTCCTGCACGAATGGCACAAAAGCCCAAGATGACGTCAAGGTGCCGGTGTGGTGCTTGACCTTCGCGTCCTCCCCCACCCCAGCAGCATAGCCGTCCGTGTTCGAGGCATTTGTTTTGCCTGTCAGGTACGAGCTCGCTGTGGGCGCGCGCACACTTGTGTCTAGCACTATTCCCTTGTTACGGTATGCACTGCTAAAGTGCAGACACCCTGGGTCAATGACTGTGTCCGCCCGATACCCCGGTACCTTGAAGACGCTAGCGTCCTCATTGCGGACAATAGAGACATGGTGCTGTCTCAAGATGCGCTGCAGGCACCGCTTTTGGGCAGTGTGTGTCGCGTTGTGCCCCCGTATGTGCTGGCTGGGGCAGCTGATCGCATGCGTGGAGGTGGGGCTCACATCACTGCACCGCCATGGGCACACCTCGCCCTGTATGCCCCACCCGTCTATGAAGATCGCAATCAAAATCATCGTGGCTGCTGCCATACTGGACATGGGCGCCGCACCCGGGCGGTCATTGGCAGTGGGTGGCACGCTCATCCACGCCATTGCCCCGGACGCACGCTGGCTGCGCAGCTGCGCCAGGACCCGTGCGCTAGCCTGTTGGCGGCGGCGGCTGGTGTCGCGCGAGTCACCAATAGGTGCAGCCTGCGTCGGCTTGCCCACGGCACCAGCCGAGGCAGCCTCTAGGTCCTCCACCAGGCAATCCTCGTATTGACGTCGAAGAACATTTGAAAGGCCGGCTTGTAGTCCGTGCGTGAAGTGACCGCGCCGGTGGCGGGGCACTACCTTCCTGCAGATCTCGTCAGCATAGGCCTCACAGTCGTCGTCGTCGTCCTCCTGCCCGCCGCTGCAGCTGCTTTCTTCCGCGCTAGTTTGTGTTTTAGCGGGCGTGGAAGGGGCAGCCGCGGCAGCGGCTTGAGGGCCAGGTACGGTCGCCGCCGCAGCGGCCGCCTCGGCGCCAGGCACAATGCCGTGGGTGTGTGGGGCTGGCTCAGTGGTCACTGTCTCCGTGACGGCAGTTGCAGCGTAGATCGCTTGCACCGCAGTGGGGAGCATCGACGCTGCGGCCGTCGTATCTGCTGCCCACCGTAGCAACGATGCTGGGAGCTGCTCGGCCACAGCTGTGCGTGATTTTTCGCCGCCATCAGCTGTCAGCGCTCGCGTAGAGCGTCGCACGGCCTCGATGATTGGCGGCAGTCCCTGGTCCTCGCGTATTGCGCATGAGTGCTGCGCGAAACCAGGTGACTGCGCCGTGTTCGTCAGTGCCGCGCCTCAGGGCCCCTGCTGCCACAGTGGCATGAATTATTGCCGGCCTCAGTGTTGTGCATGCCTGGGCCGTGTATGCGGCTGGTGCCAGTAGCCCCAAAAGCGGCATGCCCAGACCGCCTCGTCGCTCCGGCAACCGTGACGCCCGCAGTGGCACTGCGATGTCCGTGAGTTCTGGCGGGCCCAAGCGCGGCAATACCAGCAAGCTGCCACTGCTGGCTTCCTCATTGTCACCAGCAGTGCAGGCGGCCAGCAGGTGTGACTTCATGGCTGCCGCGGTAGAGCAGCCGTGCAGATGCAGCATGCGTTCGAGCGTCCATGCACAGAACCCGTCAAACGCGTGCAACCATGTCTCACTCAAAGCCGTGTCAACGACCCGAGCTAAGAAGCCCATGCGCTTCGTCAGTGACCTGCGTAGAATGAACTGTGCTGCCTGTAGGTGATGCCGCGCCATTCCAGCTAGCTGCCACGACAATCGCCATGTCCCTGCGTCGACCAGATGCTTGCTCATGGCAGCGTGCACATAGGCTGGGTGCCCTACCGGTACCCCGACCGACGTAAAGCCCTGACTGGATTCTGGCATGGTGGTGTCCACAAACGGTATGTCAAGGGCGCGCAGGCGTGCTCTGGCCGCTTCATCAAACACTGTGCCGCGCATGGCGATGGCCAGCGACTTGTCTGGTCGAACGCGTAGGCCCCCTGCCGCCAGCCGGCGGATCACCTCTGCCACCCCAGCGGCTGCTGCATCGTCGAAGTAGGCAGCTTGCAGCACGTTGAGGTCATCCAGGAAAGCGCAGTGCGGGGCTGGCGGTTCCGCTGTGCTGTGGCCGTAGGCCGGCATACTGCCGGGCGTCGCATTCACTCCATCAGGGTAGAAGAGTAGGAAGGCCGCTGCCACTGCAAAGTACAGCGGCCCTAGAGGGTCCCCTTGCTGGCATCCTAGGTGGGAGCAGATAATGCGAGCTTCACCGTTCACCTCCACACGCATCTCTGGGGCAGTGTCACCACAGTATACGGACTCAAAGTGCGGGAGCAGCTCCGGACAGAAGAGCATAAGCCCCCGCACAATGGCGGCGCGATCCACACTGTTAAATGCGTTCTCACAGTCCAGTTGGATAGTGGTGCCATACAGCTCGTGCCACACGCGCGCGCGCGCTGCCACATGCTCGACGCCAGACCGGTATCCTACGCCAAACTGCGACATGGAGGCCAGCAGCCCCGATATCTTGCCCTTGACACTCCGTGCCGCTGTGGACCCGAGGAGTCTGCGCCAGACACTGGAGCAGGCGATCGGACGCCGCTTCTGTCCTATGCCTGAGAGGGCCGCGGCGCGGAGAAGCCGTTGCGATTGCTCCGGCAGCAGTTCGGGCTCAACAAGCAGCGTCGTGAACACCTTGGCCAGGTGATGGGCGAATGCCGGTTCCATCACATCTGATTCTGAATCACCAGCTAGTCCTGGCGAGGCACTGCTCACGGGGCGGGTGGCTGCTTTCACTGGTGCACCAGGCCCAGCGGCCATCAAGAGGTGTTCATAGCGTATGCCGTCCAGCCCTCCTGCCTTCCCCGCCCCTGCTGCGGACAAGGTCGACAGTATGTCTGCCGCCTCCACCTCGAGGCGCCGTCCGGCTGCGCTGGCAGCATCCTCAGGCCTATCGCTGTGATCATGTGCCTGACCCGATTCGATGCAGGCTGTACAGTCGACGACACTGTTGTGGTGTAATGCAAACGGTTGCATGTACATACTATTTTATCTCGTCAATGCCTTGTTGTATAGCATTCCCGTTGTCCTCATTGCAGCAAGTTTAATCATTGCTGCTTGATTGCGTGTAGAGTAATGTTTGTCAAGAACGACCTGCATGTGGTGCAACGAAGTGTTGCAATACCGTAGTCCTCTGCATATCATCGTTTGTTGCGATGAAACTACAGGTTGGGAGGACTAACAATGACCAGCGACTAGAGATGACGACATTTGGCAAAGCAGGACACTGATGAAAGAGTGTTAAAACGTTTCATCAGGACGTTGACAATTCACACAGGACCATCGAAAACTTCAAGTTCCACTTGAAGTCCCAATGAATATGAGACCTGAAGCTGAGGCAGAGCCTGGGACTGAGTCTGTGCGCCCTGCTGTCTTGATTGGTTGGAAAAAGTTCAGTAGTGGCGGATTGCAGCATGACAGCAGACAAGGTTACCGTGAGCCTGCTCGACTACGGCGCGGGCAATGTGCGCTCCGTACGCAATGCCATCACCAGCCTCGGCTACGCCATCAAGGATGTTGCTACTCCTGGCGACATAGATGCCGCCGAGGTCATCATTTTTCCCGGCGTAGGCAGCTTCGGCAATGCGATGGACACGCTGGAAGGGAAGGGCTATACGGAGCCTCTGAAAGCCTACCTCGCTGCCAACAGGCCTTTCTTCGGCATTTGCTTGGGCATGCAAACGCTGTTCGAGAGCAGTGAAGAAAGCCCTGAGCACAAGGGATTGGGCATAATCCCAGGCGCAGTCACGCAGTTTGACTCCAGTCAGGTCAGCGTGCCTCACATCGGCTGGAATGGAGCAATCCAGCACCGGAGGAGCCACGTTATCGACAGCCTGGACAAGGATGACGTTGTATACTTCGTCCACAGCTACAGGTACGTTGGCTGGCTGCCGATTCATGAGCTTCATGCAGGAGGCAGTGTTGCTCCGGGATTTCAGTCTCATCTGAAACATGCGAAGTTCATGTATGCTTTGCGACTTCGTTGCTGCCATGTACGGGCTGGTAAGCTGGACTGTGAGTCACGCGTTCGGGCACTGGAGTTCGACTGTTGCACTGCATGCAGTCAGGGGGTCATGCACGAGCTTCAGTGTGTATGTGTTTCATTCAAAAAATAGCTGCCAGTTTGCAGCGTGGTTTCAAGCCACAGACATGGACCTGTGCGTTGTTGTAGTCATGTTGTTGTCACAACGTCCGCCAAGGCTCTAGTGTATCTTTTGTGAACTTGGCAGATGTACATCAAGCCTGCACAATTTCTTGCTGGGCTACTTGCACACTGTGACCACGATTCAACTAGCGTTTGCATATGGCCACAGTTTATCGCACGCAGCCCACAAGGAATTGCAGTACATTTTCCATCTTGACCATGCCAGTCTTGTCAGCTTTTGTTCCATCAATCGCACGCATACACCTTCTAGGGTTCGCCACTGATGCACCTTCTAGGGTTCGCAACTGATGCGCTTTTTTGCATTTCCGCACCAGTGTTGTGGCTTGCCAGACATGACTCGATACACGCATGACAGAGGCTTTCCAGTACGTTCGAGCGCATGCTGAAGTTGTACTGGTTGGTGACGTCTTGAATGAAATAACTTAATATCAGTGGTTGAATTTGGTGCTGTTTTGCAGGGCATTACCAACGGCAGCCAACAAGGACTGGGTGCTGTCCACCACCACCTACGGCGAGCCAGGTGCCAGCGAATTCATCTCGGCGGTGCAGAAAGGCAATGTGGTGGCGTGCCAGTTCCACCCCGAAAAGAGCGGGGGCGTTGGCCTCAAGCTCCTGGAGTCATTTCTCAAGGACAGGGGGGTGGATGGGGGGTCGCAGGCGCCAGTGCCTGTGGCGGAGGGGGTCAGGACCGTTCTGCGGAAGCGTCTGGTGGCGTGCCTGGACGTGCGCACCAACGACGCGGGCGACTTGGTTGTCACCAAGGGCGACCAGTACGCCGTTCGTGAGGAGGCCACGGATGGACAGACCAAGGGCGTCGTGCGCAATCTGGGCAAGCCCGTGGAGCTGAGCGAGCGCTACTACAGGGAGGGCGCGGACGAGATCACCTTCCTCAACATCACCAGCTTCCGCCAGGAGGTCCTGGACGATGCGCCCATGCTGCAGGTGCTCGAAAAGGCGTCGGAGAAAATCTTCGTGCCCCTCACCGTTGGCGGCGGCATCAGGGCCTACACCGACGGCAACGGCCGCCACTACAGCGCCCTGGAGGTGGCGGCGCGCTACTTCCGCGCGGGCGCCGACAAGATCTCCCTGGGCAGCGATGCCGTGTACGCCGCGGAGGCGTACATGAAGGACGCACAGCTCAGCGGCACGTCTGCCATTGAGCAGATCAGCAAGGTCTACGGTAGACAGGCGGTGGTGATTAGCGTAGATCCGCGCAGGGTGTACGTGGCGAGTCCCGAGGAGGCGCCCACGCACACGTGCCTGCACTTGCCACACGCGCCCGGGCCCGAGGGCCAGCAGTACGCGTGGTACCAGTGCACTGTCAGGGGGGGGCGCGAGGGGCGCGACGTGGACGCTGTGCAGTTAGTCAGGGCTTGCGAGGCGCTAGGCGCGGGGGAGATCTTGCTCAACTGCATAGACATGGACGGGCAGAAGCAGGGGTTCGATTTGGCGCTGGTCAAGTCGGTCATGGCGGCGGTGAGCATTCCCGTCATTGCCAGCTCTGGCGCTGGTGCGGTAGAGCACTTTAGCCAGGTGTTCAAGGAGACGAACGTTCAAGCTGCGCTTGCAGCAGGCATATTCCACAAGCACCTCGTTGAGATATCGGATGTGAAGAAGCACCTTACAGAGCAGGGCATCGCAGCACGCGTTGTTGGTGTTGTTGACACGCCATGCGCCAGTGACACACGTTTGTAATAAGATCACACTGCTACAGGGTGATGTGGTTCATACCATGCCTGGTGATGTTTGCACAATTGCTGCTGGTTGCTGCCATAACCTTAATGCCATGCAATGTGGCACACAGAGCTCAATAGAGGCGCATGCACACGCACAGTGCTCCTTAGCGCCATGCTCTTCAGCCCCTGATGCAACATTGCGCAGCATATATTACGTGTCAGCCGTGATGCATTGTAATGCATGATGAGATTTGGTTCCTGCCACCAATAATTTTGCCTTTCACTGACGCATCTGCGTTGGACAGTGGATGGATGGATGGATTGATGACTGATTGAGTCGCCAATGTGCCACTGATCGCATACACACGCATCATAGACACATTATGCTCACACCGCATCACAAAATCAGGTAATTGCCACACACCATATTGAGATAGTGCGTCACTGGGCAACAAAATTGCCCAGCACAAAAAAACTGACGCAATGGTGACTGAAGTAGTTGACAGGCTGGACATATTACGCTCTGCGAGCGTTTGCTGTTGGCAGGAATGGCAGTGTAGCACTGGCATGTCCTTGCAGTACTTCCCAGCCTTAGAGGCACTCTGCATCAGTCCACCAGTCCTGGATATGCATGTCTGCGATGAAAATTGGTAAAAACAACAGCACGCGCTTTGAAAGCCGCTCGTCCGTCGCCATCTCTGAGTCCCCACAGAGTGGGTTTGACGTCCCACACCAAGAACTCTGTATAAACATCGATGATGCAGCCCCCCTTTGGGACCATCTAGACGCCCCTTTCATGAAAAGATGACTTGCTTTGTTGTTGGTCAACTGTATGATATGCTGCTACCCTACTGCTGCCGCTGCCGCTGCCCTACAGTACATGCATGATGCTGCATGCCCTTTGTATGGCAGATGCTACGCGCTATTACCGCTCTGCAGGGCACAGGTGATCACGATCAGCGATGATCAACGCTTACTGGGCCAGTTGCCATCACAATGTGCACATGGCAATGCCTTGCATTAGACATGCCGCAGTGTAGTGCGCGCATAGGATGTACAACACACATGGCAACACAAGCACGATGGGACCTAACCCTATGCCATCAAGACAGGACACGCGCAGCTTCTGTACGACACAGACAGCAGTGCTGGCGTGCTCTGTGGCTGCACAAGAATGTACAGCTGCACCAGGCACCAACAAAACATGCGAACCTGATTACACATGAACAACCTGCGTGGAAGTATGATACATTCATGATTTGTACGCTAGTGCCAACTCAACGATCGCCTTGCTAGACCCGCAGCAGCGGCCAACATTTCCTTTCTTCCCGTGACCCTCCACCTCATTCACGGAACACATACTTGAGATTGCGCTGAATCAACTACATCTCAACTACACATGACCTACTGCTGATGGTGCGCTGATCTCGTCAAGTTGTTGCTGCTGGTGTTGCTCCGCACTCCTGTCCTGCCGTTTGCTTGTCTACCACTACTGCGGCCGATGCGCAAAATCACCACGCTTTTCATCTGCAATACCACTGTGCTACAAACCGCCCCCCTCCGATTCCCATGACGACTTCATTCCTCTTCTCATATTTCTCCATTCCGCCGGTTCTTTTCTCATCTCCTCCATTGACTCCAGCTTCCTTTTGTCCCTCGCTCTGCTCTGCCACACGCGCCTAGACAAAGTACATGACGTTGGTCATGTCCTCGTGCACGTTAGTGAACCTCTCCGACCAGTCAATGCTGATGGCACTGCCGCTGCCGCCGCTCCTGCCGCTGATTGCGGACTGTGACTCAAAGTCTGTGTCTTGCACAAAGTGCTGCGCGCAAACAAGCCACAGCATCGTCGGATTGTCAGTAACCAATAAAGTGGCCAGAAAACACAAAGAAGAGCCACGAACAGCAGCGCAAGGACGACTGTGAGCGCAGAGTCAAACGCCATGTAAGCCAAACAGCACCAGCATTTGTGTTGTGAAATGATGTGTACCATCTACCACATGTCATTGCGTAAAGATCACTGATCAGGCACAATGGGCAATGAGCATCTGATATGATTGCACATGGCATGCCGCACGCAACATGCTCTCTGATTGTGCACATTCGCTTTCTTGCAGGAATTGTGGGTGGCATTTGATGTTATTGTCATGTGGTACTGACTGGCCGCTTGCTACAGGGTCCACGCATAAGTGCCTGATACTGCATTTGCACGCCTGCTGATGCCAGCTGCAGTGTCCTTGGGCTAAGCATAACCAACGATATCCTGTTTGTTTTTTAAATGAAAAATGTTCTATACAAGTATGCCAAGACCACCAAGCGTAAATATTCTACAATCATTGCAGTCCTGCCATTAACACAACACCACCACAATAAGCGAGACAGGAAAGCAGAGATGTATACCAGGCAACGAACTGCACTATGACAGTTCACATACCTGCGCGCGGAAGGCGGCCAGGTGTGCGTAGTAGACGGCGGGCGGGATAGACACAGAGCGGGTGCAGCGCGCCTGTAGGTAGCACAGCTCGTAGATGAGCTTCTGAATCTGGTCCGCGCTGAAGTTCATCTCGTCCCACAGCACAGAGTACTTGGTAGGCCGCGAGGTGCCCTGCAACAAGCAACTCAGAAATGGGCATACAGGTCAGTGTACAATGAGCGGCTAGGATAGTACTTCTCCCGAAGCAAGTCACGAGGCAGCTCTGTCAGGCCTGTAATGAGTTATCAGTAGAGCCACAAGTAAAGCCAAGCCACATACGAGGCACACAGCATTGACGACGTTCTCAAAACCAACGAAGAGACCAGCACATGTTGACTGCGCAGACATACCGGCGTGGAGTGCCAAACATTTTGCTGCTGCCAACACCTGCCAGATTAATGCATTCTAAGGGTATGTCGTGGTTGATCGCCATCACTTGCTGGCATCGCCCGTTGCGCGAACACACATGTCATGTCAACGATGCAGTCAATGGAAAATCACACATGATAGTGCAAACCACACACTCAAGGTGGCATGACTGCAGTTTTTCAACACTGCTGTAATGCCATGCACGATTTCTATGCCGTGCGTGATGTCTTCCAGGAGTAAGTCTAGGCTATAATCACACAAGGCCTTACACACTGACAAATTGCCCAGCCTTACCTGCAGGCCTCCGTGGCTGCAGAGGAAGAAGTCAAACTCCGTGGGGTGGCAGATGGCCGTGTCCACCACTGTGCCTGCCTGTGTGTTGCCACTCTGGTCCTGGTCCTGTGCATTGATGGCGTAGATGCGTGTGTGGTGCCTCTTCTGGCACGTGATGAAGGTGATCAGGGGGCGGTAGTCGCTGGAGATGCTGCGGCATGCCTCCTCAATCGCACGAACCTCCAACTTCAGCACCTGCAGAGGCATATAGCAAGCAGTATGTATGATTAGCATGGTGTCAGCTGCACAGCTGAGAACAGAAGCGCCAGACAAAACATACTAGTTGCACTAGTCACTGTGTAAAGCAGCAACAGCCCTACTTTTGGTGGTTTGCACGCATGTCAACATGTATCCTCTCCAGCGCAGAATGCACTTGATAGCACATGACACGCTGGTCTGCTAGCACTTCAACATTTGATGGAACCTGGCTACCCAATGAGGACCGCACAATACGCAGCAGCTCTTTGTCTAACATGGTGCAGGCCAGTGGAGTCCAATCGCAGTTGAAGCGTTGAAGCGAATTTCGCATGACGTCTTTATATGTGACTTCAAAAATGAAAAATAAATACACACCAAAAACAAAACGGCATACTTCAAGAAGTATGACTTCATGTCGGATGCACACTGTCAACTGCAAGGCACAGGCGTTATCGTGGTTCATGCCTCTGTACATTTTAGGACGAAGACTGCATGTAGTACTCAATTGCGACACTCAGTCTGAAGTCTGAAGCAAAATTGCAGGCGACACATGGCGTAAAAGACCGTGCAGCAAGATCTGGTGCAATACAATTGTCAGATTGTCTCGTTGGTAGCCCCACTAATGCAGCGTAGTACCAGTACGAGTGAGGTGCAAGACTAATCGTTGGTGTGTATGTACCTGACGGAACTGCCCCTCGCTGACACCGTCACGCAGGAAGACCACCTTCTGAGGGTAGACCCTGTTGATGCTGTGGAACAGCACCAGCAGCTTGCGAACCATGCCTGCCACAACAACAACAAAATGGAATGTCAGTATCCATTTGATGTCTAGCGTAAACCACTGCTGAGGCGCTAATGCTGTATATGTCAGGAAATCAACCCATGAAGCACGCAGTTTGAGGTCAAGGTTCACTTGCTTGTACGTCACATTTGAAGATTATGGCTACGCATAGCAGTGCACGATCAACATGCAAAGACGTATTTGGCCCCGAGCCACAGCTGCAGCGCAGCATGCCGTGTGCCAATCATTGCTGCGCGATCAACAGTGGACTACCTTACTTGAGCCTTGCTGATCCACTACCAACCTTGACGCGAGGTATGAGATCAGTCTATCGTGTGACCTAACCCTACTTCCGCTCAAGGTGATATCAGAGTGGTAAGAGGTGTAAAAGGAATGGAACCGTTGACACAGGCCCTTGATCCAGCCTGTAGCTGGTCGTTGTGAGAGCCAAAAGCCAATTCATTGTACAATCAATGGAGCACAGGCTGATCACGCAAATCTAGCCCTAACCCGTGTTCAAACCCTAGGCCCCACCTGCTAGGTCCTCGATGATCTCCTTCCTGGGGCCCTGCACGCGAACGCATGCTGCGTGGCGCACAAACTGGTTGTCCAGAGAGGCCACAACGGCGGCAATGCTGGGGCGAGAGGAGCCCGGAGAGGCGTGGTGGACGTCTGCAACACACACAAGCATCATCACATTTGGTGTTAATAGATGCAGCTAGCCTCAGGTGACTCAAAACCATTGGCTGATGCACTTATACATACAGCCATGCAATGGCTAGCCGACAATGCAGGCACCCTCTCTCTTATGCCTGCTTGACAGAATAACAGTAGGCCCCACATGCAGGGCCGTACTCAAAGCAGATTCAGCCATGCAGACCATAGAATCGGAGAAGAATGACGTTGTGAGCATAGACAGCCAACGAACACACGCTACGATATCATGGTTATCGCTGTGCACTGCTTGACGATGACCACTTTGCACCTTAACATGGCGCTTGACACTAGATAAGAATGTGGACATCACGACAAGTACAGTAGTCAGATTCCATACATGTACACCCGTGTCCATGCTCCCTGCATCAGGCATAAAGTCGATCTACACACCTGCACCGAAGATGATGGATGGGGCGCCCTTGAGGGGCTCCAGGCTTGAAGGAGACTGCGTAAGCACAGCATTGCGCCCTCCGATCTTAGCGTTGACCTTGAGCAGCACATTTGCCAGTACAGTGGGCTTGCCATCCCGCGCATGCTTTACCCACAGGAGCTGAGTTGCCACACCCAGCTGGGTGTCGCCCACTAGCTTCACCTGCGGGTAGTCCGGGAACGGCTTGACTGCAAAATGGACACACGCACCAGTGCATACATGTAAATACTTTGAAGCACATGACAGACAGAATGGGCAATCATATAAGTATCGGCCCGGCGCTTGCACTTTGAGCACATGTACTTGGGGAGAGCATCGATGATCCGGCTGCCAGAGTGTTCCATACAGAATGGTGTTGCTTCAAATGCACTAGGATTGGTTTTATGTCTGCTTCGCCCCCAACAGTTGAAGCTGCATCAAGCCAAGCCGCTACAACACATGCATCACAAACCGACCACAGCCCTCTGCAAAGACTCCATGACCGTGCTGTCATCTGTGCTTGTCGAGGACAACTTCGTCACGACACGTGCCTGGTGACTGCTTGATGCAACCTTCATCAGGCACACGAGACGAGCAGCTACCATGGTAGTCTGCATGTATGGTTGCGACTCGAACTTGAAGCATCATCTGACATGTCGCCCAAATGACATGCTTTACCTGGCATGATGCACAGCAGTATCTGTGGCTTGGGGCGCCTGCCGGCCTTGGCGGCCTGGTCAAAGGCACTCTGCATGGCATCCGGTATGCTCAGACGCTCGTCGAACATCATCACGATAGGGGGCCGCTCCATGCTGACCTGCGGATAGCAAGATGACAGCAAGGTCATGATGTGCGAGAAGTTGTACCGGGAAGACCCGTTATTGCATGGTTGTTGTTTCGCTCCTGGACTGACTGAACAAAGGAAGCAGACACCGCATGAGCAACGCAAAGACGGCTAGCAGTGCACCAGAGTAGTGGTGCTGTCTTGACCTTGAATGCCACTTGATCAATGATATGCTGACGCAGAGCACTGATGGTAGGGCCAATCATGTCAACATGTGCCAATATCATTATCTCTTTAATGATATTCGCTGGTGGCATATGGCGGCCTGCACATGTGTCTCCAGGAGGTTTGCATCAAACAGATATAACAAACTGTTATGTAACCTACCCTGATCTAACCCTAACCCTAGCCTTGACCTAAACAGCACCTGCTCGCGCTCGCAAAGGACCTGCAAGGCTGGAACTGGAGCTTCACAAGCTGTTTTGACCCCCCCCCCTCCCCCCCGGCTTATGCTGCAGGTCCAGCAAATGACCTATTCGTTATGCTGCAGGCCCTCGGTTGTGCCCCACGTTGTGCTGCATACACACAGCTGACATGCAAAGGCATCCGATGCACCAAGATGGAGGGGTACAGTGCTACAGTACACACAAGTACACACGAGTACAACGGTACAAAAGGAGCACACTTTTGAAACACCCTGCAACTTACGTTTTTAAAAGGTAAAAGCAGGTGGGCAGAATATCAGGACCATATAGTGTGTGCTAGGTAATTGGAAGTAGCCCTTGATGTATGCGCTTCTCACCTTCATGCCGATCTTCTTAGCGTTGCCCACAAAGTTCACGATGAACTGCTGCACGTCGTTGAGCTGCATGTCCCTGGGTCCGCACATGCAGATCACGCCCCAGCACGCCAGCTCCGCTGCCTCAGAGAACTTCTTGCCCATCATGTTCCACTTGCCAGCCGAGGGCCTCGCCGTTCCGTTGGCGTACTTGATTTCAGGGACAGGCAGGATGCGTCCGGTCATGGCAATGGCCTTGTTGTGCACACGCATACCAAAGCCGTGTGCGTGCTCGTTGAGCTCCCCCATGAGCTGTCCCAGCTGGTTGTGCACCAGACCGCGACGCTCCTCGGGCCTGTCATGCATACGGTCAGGGGAGTTGGTTATAGATCTCAGGAGACGCACATACAGCGGGGGTAACAGCTGGAGGTACATGCGAAGCAGCAGTGAGACTGAGTCGACTTGCACAACTCATTGGCGCACCCTTCTTGTGCCTGATCGCAATGCCATGCTGACACGACAGGCATGTTGTAACAAGGCATGCTTGCTCTCCTTGCATAGCAGTATGCTAACAAGAGTACTCCAACCTACATGACAGTGTCAACACACTAAACAGCAGTGGAGCTCATGGTCCACATGTCACAAGAACCTCGCAAATCTGCATGTTCTAGCGCCGACTTCCAAAGCCACTGCTGGCCTCATACCTCAGCAAGCATCCAAGCACGCTTATGTGCTGCATATGCAGTCAAACTTGCTCTGTTAGAGAAGTTCGGCAATTACCACACACCTCAAGCAAAGTCCAACATCGACTTCAAACGTAAGTCAACTTCAACATTGTCAATCACTATGGGAGAACTTTGACAGTTGCCACAAACCTCAAGCAGAATCCAATGTCAACTTCAGATGTGGCACATCAACTTCAACATTATCTTCAGTCACTTGGAGAACTATAACAGTGACCGCGCACATCAAAGCAGAACCAAACCTCAACTTGAACTGTGGCACGTCAACTTCAAAGCTATATTCAGCCAGTGCTGCTGCACATACCTGCGGCATGCGATCTTGATGAGGTCCGCCGTCTGCCTGTCGCTCAGCTTGAGGCCAGCGTTGGTGAAGCGCTGTCCTGGTGCCACATCGCACACCTCCATGGGCAGGAAGTTGCTCTTGGCCGCCGATCCGATGCGAATGCAGGGAAGGTGAGGGAACTGCAGCCCCTGCTTCTTGTACTTCTCCTTGAAGTAGTCCGCCACGCTGGGGCCCTGCTTGCCGCCCTCCTGTGAATTTGACATGTGAGAGACATGCATACGTGATTGAGTTGAGTATGATATGATTGATGAAAGTACAAGCATGATCAGGTTCAGTAATAATATTGTATGCGAAAACAGTGTGAGAACTGCTGCTGCCCTACCCAAGTCAACAAACCACTGCTGTACCGCGCCACTCATGCTCTCACAGTAATGCAGGCGACAAGTATGACCTAGCATGTATATAGCACCTGCTCAGGAGTTGAAGTTTATAGTGACAAAGACAGGTGGCAAAATGCACAAGCAGCGAACGTCTAGGTGCATGACTCTAAGCAAGTGCAATGCAGTCAGCGCCTGTGACAGCGTTAACAATATGCCCTGCCGGTACGCTGCGCCAGCAACGTGTGAATGTGCAGAAACTTCCAGGTTCCTGGAATGATCCAATCCACAGAAGCCCACAAGGGTAAGCACCATGTCATGCCACAGGCCAAGTGAGTAGGTAAAAGCAATGTCAATGCCTACTAACCCTGACCACCATACTGCATGCATTGAAAAAACACGTGTCCGCGTACAATCATGACCCACCTCTCATCCAACAGACAGGCCTATCACAGCCGCTCACACAATATGCCAATGACTGCAGCAGCGGCAACCATGGTCGTTGATGGAAGGCACCTGCGGCTAACCACACCTTGTCACCTAGAGCTCTACGAGCTTTTGATTTGTTTCCATGTACTGTACTCACCAGCTGAATGAAAGTCCCAGACGCAGGTGTGCGCGAGAGGCCAGACACGCGGAAGGTGCGCTTAGTAGGCCTGTGGTTGACCGTGATAGCCAGGGTAGCGATCGCCTTGCTGGCCTGCTTCTGACCCCGCATTTCACCCAGGGCCTGTTGGAGCTGCCTAGGGTCACGGCAGTTGAGCTGCAGGCATAGGAACTCCAGAACCGGCATGGGCTTGAGGAAGGCAGATGCCGCTAGGTCTGCGTTGAAGGTCACCCCCGCCTGGTGCAGAGGAAAGCAACATGGACGCAGAGGCAAAGAGTTGCATGAGGCCTTGCCGCAGGCACACAGCAGTGCCAGCATAGGTGTTTGTACTACTGGCAGTGCGCTGATGCAAATGTGGGGACAAGTGCCAGCACGATGCGATTGCACCAGCAGCAGACTAAGACAGGAAAGTGCACCAGGGCATGTCAAATAGTCGCTCATGCCAATCATGCCCATCAGCAAGGCGACACTTGACATAGTCAACACAACCTTGATGCCTACTACAACGCATGCAGATGCATGTGCATCAGCAATGGTGCACTGATGCGTTGTACTAAGGTACGTGCTCAACCAAAAAGCACATCAACAGAATTGGAACAGCATACAGTGGCAGGTACGATGTAAGGGCGATCATCAATCACAAGTGGTGTGATGGCTGAATCCGAATCTGGTCGCCATAACTGCAGTCTGGTGGTGTTCTAGGGTTAGTAACCCTAGCCCAAACCCAGCCCTAACCTGACCACTCTTGCATACCTGCCTACAAATTGATCATCTAGGCTTACCTGACCAGGGCGCAGGGACTGGTAGTACCCAAGCCACACTTCAGCACCGCCGGAGATGGGGTAGTCGGAAGTGGGCATGTAGAAGTTGCGGCCAGCGCTGACCAGCTTCATGGTGGGCACCGTGCGCAGCACCACGTCCAGTGCGTTGATGACGTCGACAGCACTCTCACGCCGCTCGCCGCGAAGGAACGCCTGCCCAATGTTGCATGAAGACAGGAGTGCAACAGCGGGTCAGCCAGTCGCAAAGAAAATGGGATGCCAGCACATGCGATTGAGACTTGGCAGCCAGAAGCGTTCCAACTTTAAACAGAAATGGCACGGGTGCAGCTGTTGTCATGTGAGCGAGGGCGCAGAAGCTGTTAGCGCGAGCACTGACACTTTTAGACAGCCTTCCAAAAAAAAATTAATTGCATACTTGGTGGAAACGAAGCAAAAGATCGCAGAGCTCTAGGTGACAAAGGATGGTTAGCCGCAAATGCCTTCCACCAATAACCGTGGTCGCCGCTCCTGTAGTCATTGGCTACGAGTCAAACAGTGCCATCATATCCACAGGTCAAAAGACTTCTGTGTGCGAGCTTTTTAGCCTTCAAGGGCATGGGGGTTCAGTGAAACCATCGATATTCAGCGGGTGCAATCACCATTGCAAGTGAGATAGAACCCAAACCCTGGGCGAGAACACTACAGAGGAACCAGCCTAACCCTAACCCCTAAAGTAGTGTTTTGCTCTCCGGGTCGCCAGGACATACATGACAAGTCAGATATGGCGTGCTGCCTGTAATGGGACTTGCACTGTCTACAAGTGAGCAACCGCCAACATGCAACAGGTGTATGATAAAAGGCGACCTGGTCACCTGGCATGCAAATAGCGTAATGCGCATGCTGCCACAGTCACACCTGACTTGCAACTCAGACGGGGTGTGACCTCAAAGTATTCACAAGACTATCAGCCGAAAGAACAGGACTGGACATGCTCCATCGAGTCAAGTACCTGCATCTCGGTGAGGGGGCGCTCCGCAGTGTAGAGCAGCTTGACCATGTACTTGCGCGGGGGGCGATCCGTGCTCCTCTCATCCTCAATCTCGCACTCCACGGTCGTTTCGTTGTCGAAGGGCAGCATCTTGGACGCGTACACGATGGAACGGCCATCAAAGGCCAGGCGCGCGTCCCCAAACGTCTCCCTGCGCTGCGCAATGACGGCCTTCATGATGATCTTGAGCTTCTTGCTGGGCATGTCGTTGATGTCAATGCCCTCCAGCTTGAAGTCATACTGCTGCACGATGGCTGCCGGGTTGAAGTCCACCTTGTAGTGGTTGGCAAACAGCGCAGTCGCGCGCCCCTTCTGAGCATAGCCCGGCCGTGCGCAGAAGGAGATCTGGTCGACGGGCGTTGTCTCCAACGAGATACTAGGCTGTGAGCCACCAGGCGGCAGTCGAATGGGAGGCGGCACGAAGGGCTCTGTCAGGGGAATATCCACCCGCGGCATGGGAGGGGGGCCGCCGCCACGACCACCAAAGTCCCCCCTCCCCCTTCCGCCGCCGCCCCGAAAGTCCCCCCTCCCCCCCCCACCGCCCCTGTAATCCCCCCTGCCGCCGCCGCCGCCGCCCTTGGGTTCCCCTCTGCCGCCGCCACGGCCACCGCCCCCTGTTGAAGAAGACATGGTTTGGCATGAGGTGATTGATTTTTGTCTTTGTCTTGAACGGTACGTGTGACAAGCTGCATGCTCTGTGTGCCTGCTATTGGGATGACAGTACCCCCCCAAAAGCGATGCTCCTCAAAATTGTCATTCTTGAAAGCCTGACGCCGTGCCCACCAACCACGAGACGCAACGATCGGAGGCATGAGCAAATAACATATCACGCCTGTCATGATATGCAAGTGGATCACCATCTGTATCGTTGACTTGATGTTCCTTTTGCACGTGCCCAGAAAAAGAACTTCGTATACCGCACTGCAAGGCATGGGAGCAACTGCAGCATGCTTTCAGAGCACAAATTTGAACGCGGATTCATCTCTCGACGCAAAGCAGCTGCTTTAAGCAGTCACGGCGTGCTGGCGATGTGTGCGCTTGACTCGAGCAGTGATGGGGCATCAGCAGACCTGACATGAGCGCAGGACAGACAGTGTACTCACTTGCATCACGGGGCGGGCCTCGCCCACGCCCCTGAAAGCCGCTCATCCTCGAGTGTTGCTTGCTGCACCTAGGTCCTTTTGCTTTTTTGGCAAAAACTCGCCGAAAGTTCAAACTTGAAGATGTTTCTGAACTGAACTGGAGTCGGAGCTGCCAGTTGCTTGATTGCGTGAGGATTTCCCGAAGACAATCAGCACATACCATCACAGTAGATAGGTGCTGGGAGATCATTAGGAGCATCAGCTCACTTCAGGCGCTCTCCTTCAGAGCGCCTTTGCCTCGACTGGTTCAAGATTTTGCATTCTGCTGGTACTGACAGCAGCTACGGAGCAACCTATAGCTCAGCCGAGGAGGATCTGGATATTGAACCCGCAGCCGCCCGAGTCTCGGAGGCGGTAGCAGGCATGGACGAGGATGACATGATGCTTGACCGCGTCAACGCCGAGCTGGGAGGTCAGTTCACCCTGCGGTGCTCAGGCTCTTTCTCGGTGATACCATTGCGTCAGGAAGACTGATGATGCTCCTGGTGCTGTTTGTTGTACACACAGGCGAGACACCACGTGGCGTTGCCTTCAGCCGGCGGCGTCGGCGGACCCTGTTTGGCAATATCTTGCATCATGGCAAGACGTGGTGTGCTGTCATCGCCATCGCTATATCTGTGATCGTGGCGCTGGTCTATCTGGCTTCCATTGACGCCAACCTCGTCAAGCTTGCCCCATCATCATCAGGGTTTGACTTTGACGCTCTCAGGCCAACGCTGACCGCCCACAAGAGCGACTTCGTCGCTGTGCTGGTCAGCGACGTGTCAACCAAGCTGGTGTTCCTGCGATTCCCAGCCGCAAATCTCATTGCTGCAGATCCTCAGGTATGTGAGCTGCTACAAGTGCTGTTGTGCGCATGTCTCAATGTTTGGGTTAGGGTTGGGGTAAGGGCCAGTTGCTTGCGTGCTCATGTTGCTGGTGCATCTTTTGATCTCCACTGCCTGGTTAGCTCAGTGCTGCTCTAAGAGATGATAGCTGGGGACTTGTGTTCGTGCCCATCGTCTGACCTCATCTGTTCGTGCCCGTGATGATGCAGCTGGTGCTGTTTGGCGCCACCTTCGCCACTGGCACGTACGACAATGGCAACTTCGTCAGCCTGTTGCACTTCCCTGCGGAGAATACGGACCAGACCGTTTTCTACTTCAGGTTGACAGAGGACCTGGGGGGGGTGAACGTCTACCGCAAGCAGCTGGCACTCAGGTCCACAGACAGCTCCATGCAGGCAAGCTATGCTGGTGGTCGTAGTGCATGTTCAATCATGGTTAGCCCGTGCGCACACACCACACACAGTACCACTTTGGTTTCACTTTCGTGACGTTCGCAGACAGATGATTCTGCACATGTCATTGACCTCTCTTACCCGCGATGATACTAGCTTCTCCACCGAGCACGGCACGCAGCAGTAAATTATTTGAAAGTCCTTGTGGTTTGCTCATTACGTTCCCAGTCGATCATTGCCAATTTGTGGCATGCTGTAGCACAAGACCTGTAGCAGGAGCGGGGAAGGGCGCCAGTTGATTTACAAATGACATACACCGAGTAGTCATAGCCCAACACAGCACATTGCCAAAGTGACAGCCCCGATGATCATCATGTTTCGCTGCCAATTTAGTACTTGGAAGTATCTGATTTCAGATTCTCAAACTTCTGAGCTGTTTGATGTCAATCTCATGGTAATGCCTGCCATGGCAACATGGCTGGCTAGCCCTCACTTCACACATGATCATCATGGGTGTGTGAACCGTTGCCGCTGAGTTTCAGGTTTACACGTGTGCCCGGGCTACGCTGCTTCAGAACTCATGCATCAAGCTGCCAATTGCAGCTCTGCTGCTGGTTTATCTGCACATAAGCATGAAAGCACTGCTTGGCAGCGTGCGCGCCACCAATCTTCTTTGGAAGGTTGGTGCAACTTCAACAACGCTTTCAGGCTCACACCATGTTGCACTGAGTTACACACTCACTTGGGTTATGTATGATATACGTCTATGCCATTGCTGTGCGCGCAGGCATCCACTGCGGGCAGCGCCCCGGATGAGTGGATCATGACCATGCCAGTAGTGGCCTTGGAGGACGAAAGCGGAGAGTTCAGCAGCAAAAGCGAGATTGCCAATGTGGACATAGTGGTGCTGGCGCAGGAGCTGCTAACGAGTGGGTTTTTCATCACGGGGCTGAACGAGGGGGTGGTGCAGGATCTCAAGATCCAGCTATCGACTATCACAGCATTTCCCAACAATACGGACATCACAGTGGACTACATGCTGGTGAGTTCGTGCATTCATGCCAACCATTAGTGCACAGGTGTAGGGTTGGTTTGAACTTCATGCGTCAACCTTACTCTTTGCTTTGTGACCTCTGTGTACATGGGGTTTGCTTTGACATTGTCAGCAAGAGACCTGAGTCAACCATGTCTTTTGTACGACCAGCGTGAGCAATGGGCACTCCGTCAAGTGCAATTCCATGCCCTCCTAGTACATGCTACTTGCATTGTGGATACGTGAGCTCAAAGCTCTGTTCCGTAGCTTGGACGCGCATGTACCGCATTGCTTGTGACTGCAATAGCACTACTGATTGTATGTGCACATTGCAGTTTGCCGACTGGGCGGGCGCTGCACAGGCAAGGCAGGCCATCAAATCGGACTGGCGATGCTTGTTGTGCACACGATGCCTTTGCTTCTTTATTGCCAGCTGCACCGCATCAGGCGCTGCTGTAGAATAAACATGTATGTCTCAGCTCAAGTGAGCGCCAGGCGCATTGCTTTGATGATGGGGCGCCTGACCTACTCTGCCTGATGCTACGAGATTGCGGTGCCTTACATGGTCACCTTAGTGCTTCATCTGCACATCAGTTCTACACCTGGCCAGTGCGCAGCAGTCTTGCCGCAAAACTGAAGCTCACAATGAGCCATTGTTGGTATCAAGTCTGCCAACAGAAGTTGAAGTCTAGTTCACTTGCAATACAAAGGTGTATTTGTTGTCATGTACCAGGACCTTGTTTATTGATGTCTGCTATGCACTCTTCGTGCACAGGCAAATACTCTTATCTCAAGTAGTGCCCGATGTGCTGTAGGTTGTCACCAAGCATTTTCGTGTATCAGTGTGTGCGGCACGAAGTGCAAGCTTTACCGTGTACAGTACACCACATGTTGTTGATATCTTGCCAGTACATGTCTTGAATGCTTGGGTTGCTTGGGCTGACGTAACTCTTTGACCAGCTTGGACAGCCATTGGTGGACCTCTGTCCATGGCTCCACTCACATCCTGCATGTGGAGATGTGCACTTCACTTCATGATGTCGCAGCAATAACAACTACATTCGTTGTGTTTGTTTGTTTCTGCGTTGTTGGACTCATCAAATGTCACCTCTCTTCACTGCCTGTGTGACAATGCCGCGGTCACTGCAGATGGACCCCTCAGCCAAAGAGCCAGGGGAGACCACGGCAGTATCCCTCCGCTTCAGCATGGCGGCACTGCCGGCAGAGCCCATGCAGATGCGCCTTGCAGATGAGCGCATTGGCTACTTCACCACATCATATGCCGATCTAGGTGATCACCGCGCGGCAGACAGAACCAAACGGGCATCGTCCATGGTGGATCCCGTAATTACGGTCATCAACAGGAGACGCATGGTCAAGGGCGCCCCCCCGCTGCTGTACCATATAGACCCATCTGTGCCGCCGCAGTGGCGCCCGGCTCTCAAGAAGGGGGTGGAGGCTTGGCAAGCGGCGTTTGCGGCAGTGGGGCTGGGGCCTCAAGCTATTCGTGCGGTGCTGCCTGATGATGCGGACTGGCCATTGGACTATGATGCCGCAGATATCAGGTATTTCAAAGTACGGTTTGTGGTGAACGTAGGTTATATGATGGTGACCATTGATATACAGCACTTTTGCGGAGCTTGGCGATACACGATATCTGCCATATGCTTTGTAGTGCAGAGGACGTAGGTACAATCACGGTTTGTGCACAGTGTCATTGCCCATTTGTGTGGCTCGCAACAGGGTCAAGTAGCCACGCATGTAGTGTGCGTTTGCAGCTCCCGTTGTACACACAGGCATGCTGTTGTAGGTGTTTAATATAGGCGGCATGTGAGTCGGCATGCACCAATTCACTGAAGCTGGTATGGCAGCGGCGATTGTTGATCACGGACATCAGCGCACACAATGATGCGGCCGGCATCATATTGTGCATAAAGCCCAGCCCGTCATGCAGGTCCAGATGCCAGCACAAGGGTCTTTACTGCATAATGCGCATGTTCGCCTGTGGGCTCCAGACAGCAAGCTTTGGGTTAGGGTTAGTTCTTACCCTGACCCAAACTACCCCTAACTTCTTCCTTGATTGTCAGCTAAATGTGTAACGTTGTCTGTGAACATTTGATGTCTGTAGGCAGACCCCTGGACTACTGAGCCAATCTCCTGCTGGAGCTTTGCCTACACAACTGTAACACATGGAAGTGAGGAGCGTAATCCTAACTTCAACTATAGCTCTTCCAGTGCCGATGAAGCACCACATCTGCAAAAACCACACATTTCAAAACTGGCAGAGCATGCGTCCAGTTTTGCATGGTCAACCTCAAGTACTGACGCAGTCGGCACGGCGTCCACAGTTTTGCTGCCGTTGTCTGATGCCACCTGTTTTGTTTGCCTTGTCGACAGGTTCAACTCCATCACATGGGCTGTGGACACCGCTGAAGTGTTTGCAATCGGCCCAGCAACCCTAGATCCCCGCAGCGGCGAGATACTTCGCAGCAACATCATCTTCACATCCGGCTGGATCAAAGCATGGCTGGGGTCAATGGAGCGCTTAGGAGGAGCCGCTCTGGGGGGAGCACGTCGCCACTTGGCAGCTACGCCAAAGTTGCTGCCGGAGCTTGGAGACAAGTGGCGGAAGGCTACTGGCAGCCATGACCATGACCACGAGCACGATCACAAGCTAGCACATGATCATGGTCATGGATGGGCAGCGGGAGCCTCAGATGAGAAGCGCATCAGAATGGTGCTGCCGGCGCTGCGCGAGGCGTCGCATGCAGTCTCAAAGAAGAGCTTGCGGCATCACTCTCACCACCATTGCCAGCATGCGCGCACCGAGGCGACCATGAGCAGTACGGCGCTCCTGCGACTGCTGGCGGACGCGGAGACTGATGGGTCAGGCAATGACAGTGACCTGCTGGATGCTATACTGCAACAGGTGCGCAACAGTGCGGTTACCGCAATCGCCTGACCCCTTAGGTGTGGCGTTTGCTGTTTGCTGGGTACAGTATATGTCACCTTGTGTGCTTGTTTTCTCAGACTTGGTCACGTGCAAGTATTTCAGTAATTCAGTGCAGTGTTTGCCTGAGGGTGTTCGCTGGCTCCCATGCGTGCTTCTGCTAGCAGTGCCCTTCAAGGTAACTTCTGACAAAAGTCAGCAACTTTGGTGGTGCCTTAGTGTTGTTGTAGCATTTGAACCACTAAGATTTACCCGTTTTTCAGGCGACTGACTGTACGGTAAACTCTATTTGCTGCCTGACGTTGCACCACAGCACCTTTTCATGAGCTGGTGATTTGAGTGGGCCATTGTATGAGCACCTAGGCAGCCATGGCAGGATATCAGTCCGGTGATCGTTACATGCTGCACCATCATTGAGCTACCACCCCCTTACATATTTGATGATCAAACGCTGCATTGTGCAGCAGTATGTGCTCCGCTTGATGGCTTTGAGTTTGTTGAGCAGGTACTTGAGACACAATCACCGCAAGGCAAAGCTGTCTGCAACCTCTAGAATACTTGCAATAGCAATCTTACTGTCTTAATTTCGATGCACACTCCGCTGACACACTTCCAACACTGGTTTCTGCTGTGTGCAGGGGCTGGCGGACGTCACAATGCATGAAGTGGGCCACACGCTAGGGTGAGACAAATTGAGCCGGCCTTCCTCTACATAACCCTTTCAAGACAGTACAATGCAGGGCGAGCTTGCTGCAGGTTCTACGAGTCGCGTGTGTCCAATCTACACAAGAATACTCAAAACATGGTTATTCCAAAAGTACTGATTTTGCAACCAAGTGGTATTGTTGAAGTGTGATCACCCATGCTGTTTACTGGTCACACCAATGCTGACTGGACGCCATGGATGTCAGTGCTTGAAGTTGCGATTTCAAAACTCCAAGTATTAAAAAAAGTGCGCAGGTGCGTGAGGCCGTGAAGCGGGTGGTGCGGGGGGGGCGGGAAAGGACTGTGAACATGTGTTTTGTATGCTGGCTAAAGAGCTTGGTGTATGCACGGCAACAGCCTGTGGTGAATGAGTGCGCTCATTTATCTGCCAGTGCAGGATATTTGCGGGTCCAACACAGGACGTCAGCAGCCTGATACTGGCACGTGTGCATGTTTTTTTTGTGCCGCTTGGCCAGTATCGGGCACTGATGGTGACCTTATGTGTTGACGACGGCAACCAGCAGCTGCCATCTGCAGGTGTCAATTGTTCATGTCTTGCAAAAATTTGAAATGTCTGACGTTTTTGTGCCATCGTCTTCTTACCTCATCTGACGCATCAGCACCTTTGAGCAGAAGCTATGAGCAGCAAGCGAAAATGCATACTTGGCTGTATTGTTACACTTCTTGTCGTCACGGCCTGCAAGCCGCCACAGCGGCACACATGTTTTGTATCAACAGCGCTCTGAACGCAAGCAGTTCTGTCAGCATTGCGTATATGCTCAGCATAGCTTGAGAGCTTGAAGCAGACTTCGATTGCGTTTTTGCCACAGTATCGCCCGCTCCCATGTTGACAGATGCTGCACACCCTTTCATCACAACAGGTTGCGGCACAACTTCCGCGGTAGCACGGGGCCCACCCTGGCCCAGCTGCAGAGCCCCAAGTACACATCCAAGTTTGGCCTCACCACGAGCGTCATGGACTATCTTCCCATCAACATAGTGTCAGCAAAACTGCGTGCAGCTGCTGGGGTGGGGCCTATAGGCCCTGATCACAACTACTTCACACCAGTGCTGGGAAGCTACGACATGTGGGCCATCGAATATGGGTACATGGACGTATCACAGGCTGATGCGGTTGCGCCGGCCACCATGTTCGACCAGCACCCAGACTTGGAGAGTGTGGCCGCCAAGGCACTCGGTGAGCTCTGTAACATCGTACCTTTTCAGGAGGCTCACTGAGAAGATGGCACATCTGTGGCAGGTTAGTATGGAATCATGTGGTTAAAAAAAGAAGGTAGTATCCCAAAGCGTTGGGCCAGCTCAGCCTAGTTGTTTTCTACAGAGTTATGCAAAGCAGTGCGTGCTGACATTTTGACGACAATGTGATGCAATGTAGGTTACATAGGCGGTCATACTTGTTTATTTTTGTAAGCGCCATGCTCTTGACAGACCAAACGTATCGGCTAGTACTTCTATATTATTATGGACATGCGTGTGAAGGTTGTGGGTTTGTGATAAACAGCAAACTTGTTGAGGAGAAAAGCGGTGTGCGACAGTTTTGGTTGAACTCGGCCAGCATGAAATGCAATGCAGACGCTTATTTGTGGCACTTGAGCTTAGTTTGCATACAGGTTTTCTCATCGTCACCCGCAGACCTTATGCCCATTTGGTCAACAGCAACATGCTTGTCACTGCCGAAGCTCTGCACATGGCATAACGCGTTCAGGCTTTGATAACACACAACTAGATAGCTCCGCATACAAGAACACGACACAATGAGCTTGCAGTTGCATATTGAGTGCTTACATCTCCCCCAGACTCACTGGCAGTCAATAATTACATATGCACTGATGTTTTATGCAGTGCCACTACGCATGGGTCTTTGAGTAGACATTACTTTAGTAGAAGTACGTGGTGTGCGAGGACACACCATGGATGCATGCGCTGCTGGAGATATCTTCATGTTGACACACGCTTTGCCAGCTTGCTTTGCTGATGCCTCAGTGTTGGGCACTTGCTGACTGCGGAAGCCCACTCACAAACATCCTGGGATGCAACAACACAGTAATTTGAAGTAATCGCATGTGAACAATCAGTATATACTGTTTCCACATCCTTCACAAAAGCGGTATGCTTAGACAACCCTGACGACATCATTGATGAGTTTACCAGCGCTGTCACTGACAGTTTGCCAGCTTCTCGCAGCTTCCACTAATCCATGATCATTTTGCTGTGTTGCAGTCTCAGCGACTTCAACTCATGCCTTGCTCCCTGTTGCTATGCTTTGTGCTGCAGCGTTCAGCACGGATGAAGACAGGAGCCGCAATGATGGCATCGACCCATTTGTTTCTGTGTTCGACCTCAGCTCAGATCCCCTGGCATTCTTTGCCGACCGCTTGGATGTTGTTGCTGAGATAAGGCCCAAGCTGCTTGACAGAGCCGTGCAGCTTGGTGAGCCCTTCACACGCTACTCAGACAGTGAGAAGATGCTGCTGCAGTTGATCAAGGTCTCTGGCTTGTATGCTGCCAAGTACATTGGTGGCATGCAGCTGTCGAAGCAGCGTCGGATAGCCACCAACACACAGGCACCGGCAACACCAGTGTCTGCGGCACAGCAACGCGAAGCGCTAGCATTGCTTGTCAAGATCCTCACAGGTGTAGAGGCAGTTGGCAGCGCTGCCAACAGCACTAGTGTAGATTTCTTGCCGGAACCAACAGCACTGCCTCTCATGGTGCAGACTGGCGGTGTTTGTGAGGGGATTGAGCGCTACTGTTTGGCAACTGAACCGTATGATGTCCTGACGGATCTGCAGACAGTTCGTGAGATGATCCTTCTCAATGTGCTGTCGCTGGATCGGCTGGATATGGTGCGCTTGAACTCATGGGGGAAGCAGGGTTCCAGTGCGTTCACCATCCGTGAGCTGTTCACAACGCTTACAGATGCGATCTGGGGTGGTGGCTTGATTGCCAGCACCAGAGCAGCGTCCCCTGAGAACTGGGCCATCATGCTCTTTTGGGGGGACTTGCTCATGGCCATAGCCGTTGCAATTCCAAGCAGTGGCGGCGACATTGCCGCAGCAGCCGCTGGTGAGGCATACAGAATAGCCGCCAGCGCACCTGCGCTTGATCCATCAGCACCGGCCTGGGGCTTGAGCAAAGAATTCCAACGTAGGCTCTCCACTTGGGAACGGGGTGCATGGGAGAATGTCGCACAACAGCGTTAGGCTTTCTAGGCTCAATGGAGGTGTAGACAGAGCTTCACAGCGCCGTCTCTGCTGTGAAATGCTGTGCAAGCGGTGATGGTTTGCATGTTGCAAACCAGCGCGGGTTTTTTGGCTGAGGCATTTGCGTGCAGTTCGATTGTTGTACAAACATTGAGTGGAACATGCCTTGTGCAAGTGGGGATGACGCTGCGGAAATATATGTGTGTGTATGACGGGCTGCGCGCTCGCAATGGTGATGCGGCCGCAGCCTTAGACTACTGGATGCATTGTCTATGATGTGGCCACAAAAGCGAACTCAAACACAATCACGTTGCCCAAGACACATGCCAACTGGCTCATGGCTCATGGTTTGTGCGCTTGCTTCAATTGGAGTGCGCACGTCTGGTTCGCTTTGTGTGCTGTGTAGCCGGTGTGGCCTGCATCGTCTATTTTGCTGGATGGGTGTACTGCACTGACTGTTCTTTCCCCCCACACTGGTGTGCATGATATATTGCCTTGTATCATTCCATTGCTTGGTTATGTAGCCGGATCTTGTGCGCGTTGCCGCATCTGCAGACACATGTGCATTGGGTCGCTGTCAACAAAACTCGCAGGTGCCAACATACAGCTTGAAGCAAGGTTGAATGGATGAGCATTTGGAATCTAGCCCTATCCGAACCTACATAGTAATCAGAAAGAAATCCACAAGACGAATTGGCTGCATTCTCAACTGCTTCAGGTTGGGCTCTGCTGCCTGCATGCCACATGCCCCCCTGTCAAGCATGTGGTGGTGAGTGCCACAGCATTCTGCAAGGTGTATGTGTAGCTTCAGTGACTGGTGCGCTGCCGAGCGTAGGCAGCTGTGGCCTAGTGTACAGCATCACGACATGAAATGTACATTGACTGCAGACAAAAATGTTCGCTGATCGTGTGACAGTTGAAGTTGCGGAAGTGCAACCTGATGCAAAGACTGTTTCACAGCTGGGCGCCACGCGAGAAGACATTGCACCTGTTGCTTCTAACTCACAACTGACTTCTTCAAGGCCAGTCGAAGTGAGGTTCAAAGTTCGCGAAAGATGTGACAGGAGAACCGACTCAACAAGCGGCCAGCGTACCAGTGGCATGTCTTCTGCTCACACTGAGTGCGACCGAGGTGATATTCATAATAAATCAAAGTTCATCAGCAGCACGTCACACGCCCGCAGCGGCAACGGTCAGTGCTGCAACAACGGCTAGAATTGCAGCATGCTTGAGTCAGTGCTGACCACCACTGATGAATAGAAAGCATGTGCGCCAACTTCAACAACCTGCGAGCCGCCCGCCGCAGCATGTGTCGCTTTGCAAGCGAAGGGGATTTGTGATGAAGTTTGTGGGACTCACTTGAAGTTGGCGGTTCTGGACTCCGCCGCTGTCCCCTTGAGGTCTGCAACGGACAGGCTTGGGCTTATGATCTCTCAGACACAACCGCGATGGACATCTGGCCGGGGTTCGTGCCGATGGCCTCGATCACATACTTCGCTAGGGCATGTCACCACTGCGCAGAGAAGAAAATATGGCACGCATCATCAACGCTGCAAGTGTAAGAACATGGCATTGCGGCAACCGCTAGCACGGTGAAGCCAGCACACAAATCTGCGCTGCGCTGGTCAATACAGGACCGCTTCATTTACAACTCAATCGGTAACCCTAACCCTAACCCTAAAACAACAACCAGTGCGCATGTCCTACTGGCGGAAGGCTGCAAGGGGTAGGGTTAAAATAAGGGTTGGGCGTACAACCGCAGCTCCGCTCCACCCGCTGCGCCGCTTTCACAACAGCGCTCTGCACATTGTGCTGAGTCAATAGCAGACAGCAATGGCATTGTACAGGCAAGCAACAGGGTGACTTGTGTCCGGACACTCTGCGCCTAGGGGCAAAGGGCACCGCGATGCGTAGCTGCATGCAATGCGGCTGTGCACGCCGCTGGCGGGACACGGGCAAAGAGCAACACACGGTTTATGAGCTGGTGCATGGCACTTGTGGCGTGACGCAATTCAGAAGCGGTACAGTACATTGTGATGCATTTGAACATGACCAGTCATATCGCGTCGCACCTAGCTCTTGCGTGTGCTTTGGCTGCCTGGGGCAATGCCTGCAACACGGAACAAGAGTCTTTGCAAAGTCAGTTTGGGCTGGGATCAGGACAAGGCTCCATGGCTGTGCTGGCACCACCTGTGGACACAATGGTCCACAGCCAAGGAATGCGTGCGGGAGAAATGAATGTCATGATTGTTTGCCACGCGTTGCCCTATCGCTCGTTTTGGACGTCAACGCGCATCCTAGGCCGAGCTTGGGGCCACTTAAACGCAGGTTGAGGTCACTGAGGACCACAACAACACAGTGCGTGTGAGCGTCAAATGCAGCGCGCACGTGCGCGGCGGGGTGCTTGCGTGGGAGGGGGAAGGAGGGAAAGAGGGCAGGAATGCTTGTAACATTTGCGGGACAGGGGGGCCATACAGCGGCAGATCTCGTGGTAGGGTTAGAAATGAAGACCAATCAAAGTATGATCATCTCAGTAGCTCGCAAAGCGCATGCGAATGAAGGACTTCACAATATGCATCAGCGGGCCTGTTGCTCAGCTCTACATGTACGTATACCGTTGAACTTACAGAGTTTCTTGTCTGCTTGCTTGCCTGTTGTCGGAGTGTTGAGCCTCTGCGTGTTTGGTTAGTCATGGTCTCACTTAGTAGCACTGAGCCAGTGAAGCCAGCCTGAGTGTGCCATCAGCTCCCACACCACGTCAAGGTGGAGACCATTGCGGGAGACCTACACTACACTACAATGTGCACTACTACTTTTGTACTTCTATAGCAACTACGTTCACACGACCCCACATGGCTGCCACACACACTGCATTGGGTTCGAGACTTCAACCAAGTAGTGATAAGGTTAGGGTTAGGGTGAGGGTTAGACTCATGTACTTCAGCTACTGTGAAGTACCTGTCATGTACTTCAGCTACCGTGAAGTACCTCAAGTTCGTGAGTGTCAAAATCAAAGATGTTGAATCAAAGTTTACTTTGTAGCGTTGAAATGTTGATGATTGCGTGATGGTGGGCATAATAAGGAAGGCTACAAAGGATGAGTCACAATGTCAAATTAACCGTATGTATCGCTTGCGTTTGGATAAGACGTGATGTCGACATGCTTGAATTCTGTGTGTCTTGAAGCGCTTTGTAACTGACAGTCCGTTGTGATCGGCTTTAATCATCAGAAGTGTTTGTTTTTCTAATTGTGTTGGTGGCATTCGTTCTGTTGACTTATTCCTCAACAGGTGTTACATTCAGTTTGCTGCTTGGGCCAGAGTGCCACCCGAATGGCAGAACAATGGTCCCTCCAAGCAGCACGTGCCTTCTATCACCCATCTAGAACCAGGCTGATGGAGCATATATGAAAGATGTTACTATGCTCCACCACCAGTGCATGTCAAAGAGTACGGCGCTCAGGCACCCTCTGATAAGCACAGACCTCAGTGCCCGCAGAAGACAGGTGAGATCGTTGGCAAGAAGCACGACAGGGAATATGCCCTGTTGCACTCTTCCTGGTTCAGACAAGTTGCATCTACTTGGTCAAGTAGTCAAGGTATCACTACCGCTGCCGACACACAAAAGAGCGCCACACAGAAGCATCAGTACGAGCGCAGCTAAGATGGTTTGAAGAGGGAAGCACTTCTGCTACCGTCTTGGTGGGAGGGCGTGGGTCTTGCAAACCCTGCAACTCAGGCTGCATCTGATTGCCGCCCTCACCCATCTCCAGTGCTGTGTGCGTGACCCATCTCCAGTGCTGTGTGCGTGCATCCCCAATGGACATAGGCTACAATGCAGCGCCTTGCACACACACGCAGACCCCCCTGGCGCAGTGTGCGCGGGTGAGGCCGGAAATAGTTATCATGCTGGCTCAGCATTACCAATGTTTGTGCCTTCACCCATGATGCATCATCACAGACATGAGAGCGGCTCGGTAAGAAGGGGCCGGCGAAGCCCCGACATCCCAGAGGAGGGCACCACGTGATTAGACGCAGTGTTCTCCCGCGCAACACAGCTCTTTAGAGATCGCCAGCCGCTGTCAGTGTTTCATAGAAGGCCTAGAGGTGCTCACGCCAGTATAACACGGGCCCCGCTACGTGCAGAGGAGAAAGGAACCGAGCCTACGACACTGCGAACTTTGTCCTGTTAAACTGCAGGGGCACGGACCAGGTGAGAGGAAGCCTCTTGCACCCTGGTCATTCATGTCATAGTGATGATGCACTGTGGGTGCCTATCTACTGCTTCTTACGGAAGTTGCCCAGATCAATTCAACACACTTTGTTGATATTGTTTCTGTCAGAGATTGATCTGGGTTGCCACCTGGGCCAAATAGCCACCCGAAGGGCAGCACAGTGGTCCCTCCAAGCAGCACATGCCTTCTATCACCCATCTAGACCCAGGCTGATGGAGCATCACATAAAATGTAGGAGGTTACTATGCTCCGCCACCAGCGCATGTCAAAGAGTACGGCGCTCAGGCACTCTCTGATAAGCACAGACCTCAGTGTCCGCAGAACACAGGTGAGATCGTTGGCAAGAGACGCCATAGGGAAGTATGCCCTGGGACACTCTTCCTGGTTCCGACAAGTTACATCTAAGTACATAAGCAGCAAACTATTACTGCCACTGCCGACATACGATAGAGCGCCACACAGAGGCATCAGTACGAGCGCAGCTAAGATGGTTTGAAGAGGGAAGCACTTCTGCTACCGTCTTGGTGGGAGAGCATGGGCCTTGCTAACCCTGCAACACAGGCTGCATCTGGTTGCCGCCCTCACCCATCTCCAGTGCTGTGTGCGTGCATCCCCAATGGACATAGGCTACAATGCAGCGCCTCGCACATATGCACAGACCGCCCTGGCGCAGTGGGCGGGCGAGGCTGGAATATAATATCATGCTGCCTCGGGTACCAATGGCTGCGCCTTCACTTGCACTACATCACCACAGACATGAGAGCGGCTCGGTAAGAAGGGGCCGGCGAAGCCCCGACATCCCAGAGGAGGGCACCACGTGATTAGACGCAGTGTTCTCCCGCGCAACACAGCTCTTTAGAGATCGCCAGCCGCCATCAGTGTTTCATAGAAGGCCTAGAGGTGCTCACGCCAGTATAACACAGGCCCCGCTACGAATCGGAACCGAGCCTACGACACCGCGAACCTTGTCCTTTTAAGCTGCAGGGGCACGGGCCTAGTGAGAGGGAGAACCTCTCACCTGGTCGCTCATGTCTTGGTGATGATGAATTGCAAGTTCCTATCTACGTTTACTTGATGCTTCTTGTTCAAGGTAGTGAGACAAGCACAACATCCGCTGCCTTCAGTGCTCTCGCTCACCTCTGCTTGACGGCCTGCACCACCCGCGGGCGCCATGATGCACTGGCGAAGGGCGGACGTCGCCATGTGCCGGTCAATAGCGCTGCAGCAGTCCTATGAACTCTGCTCTGCTCATTGCTTGGTCAGTGAATGACTGTTTCATTTATGACAGTTGCATTTTTTAATCAAGAAAAAGTTTGAAGAAAGTTTTGGAGATGCACCAAATGCTGCTTTCCTGTGATGAAAATACATGCTGCGGGCATAAATTCTGTCAGATGTATTGCTATGTCAAGCACATCCAACAGCACCACACATAGAAAGATTAAAATCTTTCCGCAGCAACTTCAAAGCCGTTATACACTCCTCTTAAGGAGGCGCGAAAGCATGATGAGAGCGCCCGCTGGCCGTGAAGCGAGACAGCAGTACGACACGTGTCGAGCGTCAATCTGTTAAACGCGCTCAGCGCCGCCTGAGCAGCAGCGCCGCCTGAGCAGCAGCGCCGCATGCGCTGGAGAGCCAGCACCAGAACAAGCACGAGGCTTCCTGGGCATTCCCGTTGAGACCCGCAACTAGACCGCCAGCACTAAATGGTGAACAGTTGCAACGATACGCACGCGCGAATACCCGTCACCGCAAAAAATAGCAAGCCCAGATGCATCGGCAGTGTGGAGGATTGCGCGTACGCCGAAACCTTTTGAGCAGGCTTGCGCCCTGAAGGTCCATAAGATGTGAAAGTTTGCATCCTGTTTATCCGCCGATTTATGGACCACTTTTTTCATTTATCTGTAACTGCCACCGACTAGCTTTGTGTGAAGCTGCCAACTGCTGGCCTCATCAACTCCTGGCACTGGCAATAGCTTATCAAGTTGCAGACCTCTGCAGTAGTTCTTTAAGTTGCCAACTGCTGGTAGCAGCTCTTCCCTTGCTCCCTTGCAAATACCAATGACTCGACAGCTTAACAGCTTGACAGCTACAAGTACTACATTCAATTACTTTACTTTACGCTGAGCACAGTCGTGGTAGAAATGTGTGCTGCTGTAGTACGAATAGGCTGATGGTGCTACGCGCCACAACTGCCGCAGCGCGCCTACTTCTCTCTACAGTCTGAGTGCGGCGTACTGTCACAGTGGATGCAAGCTCGCCTAGGTCAAACCCAGGATGCTGGCAAAAAGCTACTGTAACATGATGTACTTGCAGCGCTCACATCACATGTCATTGACTGGTACCCAACTGAGTCTTGAACTGCTACACTAGTCATAATTGCCATGCATGAAGTGCACAATGCCATCTAATACCCGCCTGTCAGTGAGGTTCAATGTTATCATTCATGTCAGCGATGCAAACCAAACCATGACTGCATGTTCATACTGCGAGTGCAAATGTGGTGCTGCACATGTCAATTACAACGAGACCGCCGTAGTGGTAGTATATACGTGCCACATATCCTCAAATTTACAGTGACTGTAACATCTGCTCACATGACAGCATGAAGTCTCGCTGCCCGGCGTGGCAAAATAATCCCAAGTGACAACACAACAGCGGTTCATGACCTCATCCTTGGGAGACTGATGTGAAGCATATGTTTCCCTGCAGGCTGCACAAAGCATCACTTTGACAATGCAAACATTGTTTTTAACGCGCGCAAAGAACAAACCAGCACTTGACGGCAAGAGCAGTGACTGTGCTGAGGCTGCAGGTCTCATGACATGCGCCATGGGCCACCTGAAGCCCGGGCACTCGAATTAACCTGATTTGCATCCATTCAACTTTCCTTCTTTCAAGAATGGTCCACCCTTCTTTGCCCATCATAGAAGCGCAAGTTGCTTTGCCTACCCCGGCATGCATGAACCACCTTGGTCTGGTTAGCAGAAACGGCCTACTTGTCGCTGTCACTGCGGTATGTCGCCGGTCGTTTCAGAACAGGAATGAATTCAAGCAAGCACTTGGCTGCAGGTTCGTGCCGTTTTTCCCTGGAAACTCACACAAACAGAGAACTTGGCACACTACTTAGTGATTGAGGAGGCACAGTGCAGTACCGCATCACTTATACAGCCAGTTGTGACATTGCGGGCTTTCAGCGAATTAACGGCTGCTGCAGTGGATCACCGTGTTGCCTGTCAACAACGAAATCAGTGCGTCAACGTGGGGTCAACATTGAGTGATAGGATCTCTCAGTCAGATGAAGTGTAGTGCCATGTGACACGCTTATGCGGCAGCAACGACACCACTCAATATTGACCGGTGTCAATACTATTAGCATCAACACATTATGACGGTAGCGCTTGTGCCACAGTGTCGCATAGTGCTGGTCGTGTCAGTACACGCCGCCTTGCACTGTGTCAATGCACGCCCCCCCCCAAAACACTACGGCGCTCTTGTATGCGTGCAGTCCATGCTGGTCGTGGTTCACTGGATGCTGGCATGCACATGACTCTAACATGAAGGGTGGCACAGCGGCAGCAGTTCACCTGCTACCTGAAGTCACATGTAGCTGAGCACATGGCATTCCAGAATGTTATCAAATGGCATGTTCAGTACTGTGCATGTGATCATCGTGGCATCGTGCAGAAAGGTGATGGCGGTACATTTTCAATTGCAATTTAGCTACATGGCAAGGGCGAACTTGCCGGTGATGGCGCCAATTCGTCATTGTGTTGGAGTGCAAGCTTCGCTGCTAGCCCCATGAGACATGTTCAATCTCAAATGACAACCTCTGATGTTTTGCACGCGCATTTATAACCAGGATGTTTGCAGGACTAACACTGCATCGATGACCGATGCCATTTGTAATGTGCCACATGCCATCCTTGATTGTCACAAAACCAAAGGCACATTGAAGATTGCTTCCGACTTCAAGATGAAAGCAACTTACAATCAGGCATAGACTGGGCAGAGTCTGAACAGAATCTGATAAACGGCACTTACTGCCTTCGAAAAATCGCACCTTCTGCCTCCTCTCTCCTCAGTTAGGGCCCAGCACACAGAATGCACCTAGATTGCACCTACCCCGCACAGAATCAGGGCACCAGGAATCAAGAAGTGCTGGTCTGCCAACAAACGACTACTGTAGCCTGTAGGAGCTGGCAAGGTGAACCCCAACATCACCCATACCCTACAGCTGCGTGAGCTATTCAAGGACGGCATATATCTTACGCTTCAGCAATGTCATTGCAGGTTGGGATGCAAGAGCTACGCGCCAGCATCCAGCAGAAGTGATATGTGGAGGACCTGGGGGGGGCAATTCGCGTATTCCTGAACGAAGATGGGAAGTACTGCGTCTGCGATGAAAACCACCGTGTTGTAGCTATGTTGGACCTGAACAACAAGGAGCCGGCGGGTGAGCGCTTCCTGTACGTCAAGACGCACGTTATCGTTGGCCTAAACGTCCTCGAGCTGTCGCTTCTGGCTGCACGTGAGCAAATTTAGTCATGTGCGTATCATTCTTCTCACCTGGACTGCCACGTTCATCGATATTGGCCAATTGACAACTGTCACATAGGCACCATGTGCGCGCATTTGTCAACCAGTGGGTGACCAACTTGATTGTGCAACTTGTGTATGTATCATAATGTGACACTGTCTGGGTAGCACAAAGTACTCATGGTTTGTATTGGATTTTTATATACGGTTATGGCATGCAGTACAGTCCTGGCATCTTCTGAGCGTATGACATCGCGGGTTTCGTGCACAACGCATATGCGCATGGTCACATTATCTGCCAGGGCGGTCATAGCGCTCTGACGGCATGATGCCGTCGTCATGCATCTGCATTCTGGCAGCGGTATACCAGCAATTCACACACTCAGCTTCAACTGGCAACGCTTGCAGAGACTAAAACTTCAGGCCTGCCTGCACGTTCTGGTATGCTGCAGAGCTGAACAGCATCGACCACAATGTCGTGGCTGTTACCTTGTACGACAAGCTGGCACAAGTGCAGCGGCTGTTGAAACTGGAGCAGGGCAACAAGTCGCCCTTGGTGGCTGCGATGACGGAGCAATACAAGGGTAAGTCATGCTGCACTGAATGTGTAACAGAAAATGGTGTGCCCGCCTGTTCAAAGATCAATGTAGCACAATGTAGTACAGTCACATTATGCTGTGGTAAACTTCCTGCTGACTGGTTGCATATGTATGAGGCCCAAGGCCTCTGTCCAGTGTTAACTTGCAGCTAACAAATGACTGACAAGTCAACTCACTGCATGCGCACTTTCATGTCAAATGCTTCCACAATACCCCACTTGTATCTGAGACTTGTGATGATTGTGATGGCAGAGGGTTTCGTACCTCAGCACACTGTCTGGCTCACCTCTACAGTCCAGCGCTTAGCCTAGCTCAGGTAGTATGCTCCTCAGACAATGCCTGCATATTGAGAACAGCAGTGTACTATTGCGTGGTTCTGGCCGGCCAATTCACTTTAGGCGACCTTAAAGATCACTATCGTATCTTACGGTTTGTCACTTGTATTGATCCTGTCATGCATGCTGGCATGCAGAAATGGGCATCGCCTGCAGCGCGACCACGGTCAGGACGCTTGTTACGCTTGCCGGCAGCCTAGGAGCTATGGCCATGAGAGTCATCAAGGATATGCATCACCTCCCGCAGGCTGAGCTACAGAAGAGGAAGCTCAGCCCTTCAGGTATGACAAATGACCTGCAGCAGTGGCTTTGAAGAGCGCATATGACAAGGTGTTGCCCTGACACTTGTGAGGTTTAGTCAGTACCACTTGAATTTCCTCTGTAAAGTCCAGGAATTGGCTTGCCCCATCTGATTCAGTCACCTCAATATTCTTGATTCCCTGCTCGCTCTTGTTAATGAGTTCAATGCCCACAACATGATTTCAGGGTTAGCTGTTAGGCCAACGGCGGTGCTTTCACCCGCAGGCATCAGGAAACTCCGTTTAGCAGATCATATGTGCTGGAATGGCAGCCTTGAAGTTGAGCCTTGAAGTTGAGCCTTGAAGTTAAGCCTTGAAGTTGCTGGGGTATGGCAGGTTCTGCGACAGTTAATGTAGTTGAGGTCAGGAACGCCAGCATATGCAATCATTGCAAATGACACAAGGGATCAATATCCTCATGGCTTGTTGTACGAGGTCAGCCAAATGGATTGGTGTTTTGAGTTGCCCTACAGTGCTGTAGCATACTGATATACTGTACATCTGCACTGCGCTGGCTAATTTTGAACACACTGCATGGCATTGATTTCTTTCTGCAGCTTGCACAGAAGCTGCAGTGAAGCGGTGCGCTGAAGCACTTGCCTGGAGGTGAGCTATTTTACAATGGTGGTCACCAGCGTGCAACATAGCGTGGTGTGTCCAGTAATACTATGCAGGAGCTTCAATAGCAGTCACTGTGTCAGCAATAGCAGAAGCGGTGTCGGCTGCCAGGTACATGCAGCAATCACTTGCTCGTGTAATGCTTGTGTAGTACCTTGAAGTGTGCTGCAGTACACACACGCTGATTGCGCATGAGTCGCGTGCTCATGGCATTGCCCAGTTTTTTACAGTGTGCTGCAGTATACACGTGTAGAGTGCGCATGAGTTGTATTTTGTCATTGCCCATACCCAGTAGAATGCGGTCCTCTCACTTTGGTAAACATCGCAGTGGCACTGAAGCCTTTGACCTACTTAGGGTTAGGGTTAAGGTTAGGGTTAGGGTTAGGGTTAGGGTTAGGGTTAGGGTTAGGTTAGGGTTAGGTTTAGGGTTAGGGTTAGGGTTAGGGTTAGGGTTAGGGTTAGGGTTAGGGTTAGGGTTAGGGTTAGGGTTAGGGTTAGGGTTAGGGTTAGGGTTAGGGTTAGGGTTAGGGTTAGGGTTAGGGTTAGGGTTAGGGTTAGGGTTAGGGTTAGGGTTAGGGTTAGGGTTAGGGTTAGGGTTAGGGTTAGGGTTAGGGTTAGGGTTAGGGTTAGGGTTAGGGTTAGGGTTAGGGTTAGGGTTAGGGTTAGGGTTAGGGTTAGGGTTAGGGTTAGGGTTAGGGTTAGGGTTAGGGTTAGGGTTAGGGTTAGGGTTAGGGTTAGGGTTAGGGTTAGGGTTAGGGTTAGGTTAGGGTTAGGGTTAGGGTTAGGTTTAGGGTTAGGGTTAGGGTTAGGGTTAGTTAGGGTTAGGGTTAGGGTTAGGGTTAGGGTTAGGTTAGGGTTAGGGTTAGGGTTAGGGTTAGGGTTAGGGTTAGGGTTAGGGTTAGGGTTAGGGTTAGGGTTAGGGTTAGGGTTAGGGTTAGGTTTAGGGTTAGGGTTAGGGGTTAGGGTTAGGGTTGGGTTAGGTTAGGGTTAGGTTAGGGTTAGGGTTAGGTTAGGGTTAGGTTAGGGGTA